>CM022671.1:18629455-18816955 GCA_012295275.1 Chrysomallon squamiferum
TGTGCATCGCATTTATAATAAATTAAAGTTTCACACACACACACATTGTAACTATGAAATGTACTTGTAGATTTCACTTTGTATAATTATATGTGCTACCATGTAGTGTTATACAAATTCAACGGCCTCCAGTTAAGAATATAACTACATAGAATAATAATAATAATAATAATATAATAATAATAATAATAATAATAATAATAATAACAACAAGAACTATAACAATAATAGCAATAATAATAATAATAGTAATAATAATAATATTCGTAATAGTAATAGTAGTAGTAATTGTAATAATAATAACAATAATAATAATAATAATAATAATAACAGTAACAATAATAATAATAAAGTAGAGTCCAGATGCAAATTTTGCTACTCGAGTTGTTTAAAATTAATGTACAGTATTATAAAGTGACTACAGATAAGCATCATTGAATACAGTTCTATAACATGCTTGCTTTATTTTTATACTTGGGCATGTCGTCGCCTATTTACCCATGTATTTTCAGGCCTGGGTATCTAGTTAGCTTATTATTTAATACTGACACAACAAAAACAACCACGCCTTTATAAATACAGAATATGCAAGTGCTTATATATATATATATATATATATATATAACATAATACATAAACATCACCTACCTTTTACATGTACACGTATTTTTATTCCGTATCTTTTACAATATTCCCACAACTTCAGCTAATGATAAAATTATACAAAACATTCACACGTACCAATTGTTTTGCTCTCTGTATATAATATTCATACCATGCATGCCATTTTTATATACACCGTTATTATATACACCAAGTCCACACAATATTAGCAATAGTTCAAACTTATTACACATGATTTTGCGATTGCTTTAAACAACATTTTCCAAATGTGTATGTTAATTTATATCCTTATTTATTATGCTGGCTTCAACAACAATAAGTAGTAATAATAATGTGAATCACAAATTTGAACGAAGAATTACATATGTTCTAGGATTTTCATACAGTGGTCAAATTGTACATAATTCTAAGGTGAAATACGGATCAAACTGCTTAACACAACGATAATATTTTTAAAAAAACTAGATATTTATATGGCAATAAAGCTATATCAGAATGGATTCTAAAATAGTGATCCAGTTGTGTATTACTGATATAAGTTTCAAGCAACTTGTTGCTGACTGAAGAGATAATTATCAAACAGCACATCACTAGATCTTATGATTATAATCCAATTGCAGAAAGGTGTTAAGCTGTTTATCTCTGGATTACCCAAAGAGCAGTTAATCTGTACATCACTAGACACTAAGATAGCACTGAAGCATAGTTTGTGACTTGGTAATCAGATAGAAGTCAAGCTGTATGTTGTTGGGTACTTAGCCATCAAGCTGTATGTCTCTGGAAACTGAAATAGCAATCACATTATATAACACTGGTTACTAGGATGGCAGTCAAGCTGTTTATCATTGTGTACTCAGATAGCAATCAAGCAAGATATCAGTGGATACTCTGATAATTTTCAGGTTGTATATCACTGGATACATAGAAATAATCAAGCCGTACATCAATGGAGACTAAGCTAGAATTTACATTTTATATCTCTGATCGTACGACAGCAATGAAGCTGTATACTAATTGGCAGTCAAGCTGCATATCACTGGATACTCACATAGCAATCAATCTGTTTATCAGTGGATACACAGATAATAACCAAGCTGTATACCACAGGACACTCAGTAATCAAGCTATATATCACTGGAAACTGCGATAGCAAATACACTGGATATTAAGATAGCTTATATCCCTGGAAATGGAGATAGTAAAAAAGATGACTGCATCACTGAACGAACGTTACTGGAAGCCAGTTAAGAATAAATCACTAATGCAGATACAGAATCCACAGGGCACGTGGTGGAACTAAAACACAAAAGCTGTATTACACATTTTCTGCTTTTGATGTAGAATAGTTAACTGGAATCTGTCAGCGTGTATGAGGTTTCTCCAGTTTGGTTGTTTGGCACGAAAGGCGAAAGACATCAATGCATTTCCACCATCAATTCTAAATAAATAAATATATAATAAAAATAAAGAAATACATTTGTTTGTGTATGTGCATGTGTGTATCAAGATACATTTAATACGATAATATATATTCAGAAACATGTAGACTGAAGCATCTGCAGTCTCTCTCTTTCACTCTTTCAGTCCATGTATGTGTGTATATATGTGCATAATTATATACATATATGTATGTATGTATGTATGCATGATGTATATTTATAAGCAGGTATGTATGCGTGTGTGTGTGTGTGTGTGTATATGTATGTAGGGGCGTGTGATGGAGGCATGAGTTCACGTATATAAGTGTTTAGATACGTAATATCTACCTATCTATCTACATAATAAAGAACGAAAAAGAAATACTTTCTTAACGTTGTGTACAATCTGAAAGTTGCCTCACCTTTTATATAGCTGTAGATGATGACCTATTACTTTAACTTGCTTCAGAAATCTGAAAATGCAAAAAAAAAATTGGTAATACAACATGATAAGTTGTTAAGGCATTAATAAAACGCCAAACAGTATCTATTAGCAGGTATTTGACTTCCGCGATTACGAAAATAGTAGTGCAGATAATGATAAAAAAATAACAGCCAGTCAGAAAATAAACATGAACAGACACTAGAAAGTACAAAAAATAGCAAAAATAGTCTAATTATAAATGTATATTATATGTCTATGTGAGAACGTGTACGCTTGTGTGTATGTGTAAATGTTTGTAGCTATGTATATATATATCAAAATAATATATTTCTTTTAAAATAAAAAAAAGTAATAACCATCGACCTGCTAAATGAAAATTATATATACATATTCTATGTATCCAGTGATATAGAACCTGAAAATCATCAGAGTATCCACTGATAAAATATATATATATATATATGCATGTGAGCATACTGATTTTACATTTCCCAAATAAGATAAATTATTTACCATCAGATCGCTTGCTTGGTGAACGAGATTCACGTGGTTTCCGACGTGGAGCTGGAGAATTTGTAGCTGATGATATTATTCTCTGTGAACCGACAGGTGGCGCTAATATTTGAAATAAAGATTTATATATATAAATATATATATGTGTGTGTGTGTGTGTGTGTGTGTGTGTGTGTGTGTGTGTGATAGACCTAGAGATTACAAAATTAACTTCAGAATGTTTTAAAATAGTTTGATAGACCTAGAGATTACAAAAATATCTTCAAAATGTTTTAAAATAGTTTGACAGATCTAGAGATTACAAAAATAACTTCAAATTTAAAAAAAATAGTTTTATAGAACTAGAGATTACAAAAATAACTTCAAAATGTTTTAAAATAGTTTGATAGATCTAGAGATTACAAAAATAACTTCAAAATGTTTTAAAATAGTTTGACAGACCTAGAGATTACAAAAATAACTTCAAAATGTTTTAAAATAGTTTGATAGACCTAGAGATTACAAAAATATCTTCAAAATGTTTTAAAATAGTTTGACAGATCTAGAGATTAGAAAAAAATAACTTCAAAATGTTTTAAAATAGTTTGATAGAACTAGAGATTACAAAAATAACTTCAAAATGTTTTAAAATAGTTTGACAGACCTAGAGATTACAAAAATAACTTCAAAATGTTTTAAAATAGTTCGACAGATCTAGAGATTACAAAAATAACTTCAAAATGTTTTAAAATAGTTTGACAGATCTAGAGATTACAAAAATAACTTCAAAATGTTTTAAAAATAGTTTGATAGATATAGAGATTACAAAAATAACTTCAAAATGTTTTAAAATAGTTTGACAGACCTAGAGATTACAAAAATAACTTCAAAATGTTTTAAAATAGTTCGACAGATCTAGAGATTACAAAAATAACTTCAAAATGTTTTAAAATAGTTTGACAGATCTAGAGATTACAAAAATAACTTCAAAATGTTTTAAAAATAGTTTGATAGATATAGAGATTACAAAAATAACTTCAAAATGTTTTTAAATAGTTCGACAGATCGAGGATTACGTATAACGTACAAGGCTTGCTTAACTGATCGAGAGTTCCAAGAGATCCTCTTCTTGGTTCTGTTCTTGAGCCGTCATCTGAGGACGCTTGTCTCTGAAAGAACGTCATCAGCACATTAAAAACAACTCACTTCAGAAAGGCTGGATGCACAGTGCGTCAATTATCATATTAGAATTTATATATATTTAATGAGCGTGTGATGAAACGTTGATGATCGTTAAGAAGACGGTAGTGATAATGCTGATGGCGACAATTGTAATACGAAAATGGGTATCTAGCCTATAATTCACGAGGTTTTTATTATCTTATTGAATGTTGAAAACAACGTTATCAGAAAGAAAAAGATAACGAAGAAAAATAAGAAATTCATGAAAAGTAAGAGAAGATGAAGAAGTAAAAAGAAAGTAACAGAAATCAAAAAAAAAGAAAGAAAAAAAGAAAGGATAACAAATAAGGAAAAGAAAAAGAAGATTTTTTGTTACAGAAATAATGAAAAAGAAAGAAAAAAAAAAAAAAAAAAAAAGGAGAAGGGAAGAAATGAACTTGAACCAAAACGTGTAAATTTTCATTTTAGGTTTACGTTCTCAGATTACAAATGGTGAAACATTCAACTCAGAGTGTTACCTTTGTTTTCTTTGGGGGTCTGGGAGACTTTCCCAGGGGGATGTCGTCACTGCACGACTCTGCAGCGTCCGGGATGACTCGAGGTGCAGGCACGCTCGACTTGGGCAGTTCAAAACTGTGTGTCACGACTCGCTCTCGTAACGGATACCAGTGGGCTCTGTTGTCTAGAAATGCGTCCTCTAGAACAATAGTTTCTTAATTTTAAAACTTCTATCGAAAACAAATGAATAAATAATTTACCGGTGTTTCAAAAAAAAAAAAAAAAATGAATATAATTATAATTAGTCGTTCGAAAAATAAATATTGAATATGAACCCAGCAGATTATATACTATAGAATAAAAATGTCAAAAATCAAGAAAGTTCAATGTTATTTCCTTTTTTGGGGGGATTTAATAATAAATAAAGTCAGTGAAAATACAATTTAAAAAAATAAAAGTTTATTTGTATTTTACCAAAGTATCTTAATAAATAAATAAATAAAAAAATAATAATAATAATAAAAAAATTTTAAGAAGAAGAAGAAGAAGAAGAAACAAATAAACAAATAAATAAATAAATAAATTGTTTTAACCTGATAATTCCAGAATAAGTTCTCCTAAGAAGTCATTGGTCTTGAAGCGATCGTAATCCCACACTGTCAGCTCTAGCACCTTGTTCTGAAGTTCCATCCTGGCCACATTCTGGAAGATGAGTGTTTGGTGCCACTGTGGATTTAGAGTCCGGGAGATGTGTTTTGTACGCCTTTTATTTTCTTGTCTGTTAACGGCAGTACAAATGTATAGTTTATTTTTACAATGAAAAAGAGATTATAATAGAGATTATAATAAAATAAATTAAAATACCAACAACAAGTAGGTGGCAAGTTGTAGTAGAATATAGATTAACAGGCAAAAGGAAATGAAGAAATACATAGCGTTTAATTGTAATGTTTTAGTTTTACATAGAAACATTCACTAACCTTCGATATGACAGAAGTTACAGTTTACAAAAATACCAGACACTCAGTTTATATCAGAAGTTACAATACAACATAGATTAATAAAGCTGTTAATACTCTAAGCAAATGAATAAAAACAATGAAATAATAATTATAATAACCCTCGTTCTGGCATTTTAACCACTCTGAGTATTTATTTTTATCTGCAGGTCGCAGATTACAATACAACAAAGATTAATTAATACATCAATAACTTGATATATTCGAGGTGAAATGTGTACTCACCCTCTTCCTGGCAGAAGATAGACTTTTACAAAAGGATCAGATAATCCATTTATGTCTCTAGGTCTTAAGTTGCGGGCTTGGATAATGTGTACATTAAGAGTGTTGTCAAATTCATCATGACTTATCTGGATCTGCAAAAAAAAAAAATAATAATAATTTTAAAAAAAAATAATAAAAAATTACAGAATGAACAATACATGCATTTATTACAAAAGAGATTAATTGTGCAGATACCGTTTCTTTTATAATTTACAATTTTTTATTTATTTATTACAAGTCAAACCTCTTTTTTTTAAATCTTTTTTTATATCTTTTTATTTATCTCTGTATGTATGAAAGAATGCATGTTTGCATGTATAGTATGTAGAAATGTATATGTATGTCTATGTGTCTGCCTGTCTTTGTGTCTGTTTATCTATATATCTTTTTGTCTGGCTGTCTATCTCTATATCTGTATCTATATCTGTATCTACATCTCTCTCTCTCTCTCTCTCTCTCTCTCTCTCTCTCTCTCTCTCTCTCTCTCTCTCTCTCTCTCTCTCTCTCTCTCTCTCTCTCTCTCTCTCTCTCTCTCAGTCCATCTCAACCTTTATATTAATAAACAGTGTTTAACTTACTTGTATATCGCCTGGTGATTTGTGGTCTGGCGGTGAAAACTGTTAAAACAAATGTCAAAATATCACAGATAAATAAGTCAGAGAAAGAATAAGACAACCTGTAAATAAAACAAGTTATACAGCTAATTAATTATCTCCAGTAGCAGTTGTAGTAGTTATAGTAGTAGTAAAACAATAACAACAACAACAACAACAATAATAATAATAATGAAGATTATGATGATGATGATGACAATGATCTTGATGATGATAATAAAACGAAAAAAGAAAGATTACACATTATTAGATCATAATAAACATGGGAATCATGATATAATTAGATGGACGCAAGTGCATGCATTTTGACGTAGGATAAAATAGAAAGGAATCTGGTATGTTATTTGAAAGAAAAGGAAATTAATTCCTACTTAATGGATAAACAATTTAAATTGTTGAACAGTATACAATAACCAGCTTAATTTAATAATTTCTTACAATTATGTGTGAAATAACTATTAAATTTACACATCCCACACATTTGTTAGTAATTGTGAACAGTTATACTATTATATAATTCACTGACACTGATTATTACTTCAGTTAGAAAAATAACGGTACTAACGTCGGGTTCCTCCAGACGAGCTTGTCGGCGTTTTTCACTCTTTTTCGTGGGTTTCTGTTTAGTTATGTTATTGCTGACAGGCGCAGCCTCGTGAGAAGAAGGTTTTAGACTGGAACTAGTGGAAGGCTGAGGGTCTATCTTTTTGTCACTTTCCTTTTGAGGAGCAGCAACTTCTGGCTCTGTTTTGGCGGCTGCTCTTCGACGCGGTGTTGGTTTTGGATGCGACTCCGCTGACGATTCCTTAACTTTTGGTATTGGCTGCGGTGAAGGGGATCTCCTAGAAGACGGAATCCTTGGAGAAGGAGTCGGTTTGGGTTGTTTTTCTTGTTTGGAAGAAGATATATACTGATCATCTTTGGAAGTCGGTTCTCCTTTGTCTACTTTAGATCGAGAGACACGACACGAATGACTTCTGGTTTTGTGTTTAGTTGGAGCTGGGATGTTCAAGTCACCGTCGTTAGAAGGCATCTGTCGTCTTTCACGAAAACTGGAAGTTTGAGCTGAACGTTTTGAGCGGGGAGATTCGTACTCCATGGTATCTAAGTCCTCGTCGTCTGCTCTCTTGACGCAAGGTTCTGGTATTAAGTTTGCTATTCTCGACTTCGACTTGTGAGCAGGTTGAGAATCTCCACCGGCTGTTCGAGACCGACGTCTGGCCGACGGTGAAACTTTTTCAAACATAGACTGCGCATCAGAGAGAGTTGAAATACAAGGTTCACTCTTTTCACCAGGTAATTTATTAGCACGCATGATGTCTTCTTTTTGTCCGGAGGAAGATGCTGACACAGAAACTACATGGTGATTCGTACTTTTCGAAGGCCTCTGGTGATTGGTTTTGCTGCTGGACGACTGACCATCTACTGTTTGCCTGCTGAAAGAGGAGTTTGGTTCTATTTGAATGACATGAACTCTCTGTCTATGGCTCGACGACGAGGAAGCAGGGTCTGAATGAGGAGTGCTGCAGGGTGAGGGCATGCGTGGGGGAAGAAAGTCTTGCTGGGAGGAAGGGGAGTTTTCAGGGGAGGCAATCTCCTTGATCTCTTCTAGCTGTGCTGCAAGCTGGCGTGGATCGACACCCTGTCTGGAACCAGAGCGGCAATCTGGGGAGACACAAACACAAAATACAGTCACGCACTACCAACACCATGTGCAGAAGACGTCAACACGAAATCGTGCACAGAAAAAATAAGCATGCTCCAAAGATCCTTGTGCTGACTGCACTGTTTAGGAAAACATCGGATCTTGGTACTCTATTATAAAAGCACTAAGACTATTAATGGCTAAAATTAACTAATCAATATTTCTGGTTTTGTTTTGCTATCTCTAAAGTGAGCTGACAAACTTTAAAAAAAAAAAAAAAAAAAATCATTCTTTGCTTCTTTTGATTGCTCTTAAAAGCTATGAGACAGCTTCAATTATTTTGATTGTATGTTTTTGTTTTGTGTGTATGTGTATGTGTGAGAAAAAGAATCAAGAATAAGAAAGATAATCTATATGAAAGCGAGGCAGAGACAAACGAAAGATGGAATTATTTGATTTTTCGACGCATTGATTATCCACACTGTGTCCATTATGTGAATTTCAAGGGTTTTGTGGTTCTAACTATATAAAAAGGTTTGAAAAGGGAAATAATCTACTGGATCAGACAAATCTTTCTTTCGTTAAAGCTTTAGTCTGGGGATACGAAGAGGTAAGACATCATGAATTAAAAATAGGTAAACAAGACTTTCAGTAAACAATAAACTAGATTTCTGTTTGTAAGTGTTTGTGTGTTATTATAGAACTGAATTATAAAATTAAGTTTATACATTCGTACTGTACTCAATTTTAAATATATTTAATATAATGTATTCGTACTGAACTAAATTATGAAAATTACTAAAAGATGTTTATTTATTCATACTGAACAGAGTTATCATATACTTGTATAATATATTTATATGCTTGTATATTTGTACTGAATCAAATTATAAATATATTTTTGAATATTTGTGTTGTATTATATTTAATATAATTTATTCATACAGAACTGATTTACAAATATATATATATATTCGTACTGAATTATTTCAAAATATACTTCAACTGTCTGATTTTTTACGAATATATATAAACTTTATTATTACTTTTATTATATATAATAATAAAAAAATAGACTTAAAAGGTAAATACAAATTTTACGAAAAAAGGTATTGGGTAACAAATATCATGCGATGACAATATAAATAACCCAACATAATAATATAAAAGGTAAAATGAAAAATATTCACCAACAAGTTATAATTAATTGACTGAACAGAGACACAAAGTCACTAATATAATTACTTGATCCAAACCACAGAAATATTATCAAAATTATCTCGTCTCTTGTGAACTCTTAAAAAGATTTGTTTACTTACTCTAAAATAAAAACATTTAGAAAATCAAAAATTTACAAACTTTTGGAAAATTCATAATGTTTCTAAGACGCTAAAAAAATTATAATTTCTAATTCTTCTAAATAAAACACTGATTAATCAGTCAGTTGATATGTTTGATAAAACGTATTGCTTATCATGTCGATGTGATTGTTTAAACAGACATTTTAGAACGGACTGTTAGTTTTTTATATAAAATTCACACTACTACAGTGACAATACACAAATTATCTTTAACATTTTAAATTCATAATGTCAGAAACAAGATATGTGTATTACTAGTCATAATTAACACAGAATTAAATCAAAATAGGAAATACATTTTTTGAAAATGTCCAAAATAAAATATCATTGTCAAAAGCGTGTAGATGTATTACAAAATTAACTACAACAGCATGACTAAGATGTCAAAACTAGTCTTCGTAAACTTAGAATTATTTTTCTTTTGACATTTAACGTACTGAAAAATATTCCAGCTTTTAAAGTTCTGAATTGTAATCATAATACTTTTGAAATTATGCGAATAGTAAAAATGAATTAAATGTTTTGAGAGAGAGAGAGAGAGAGAGAGAGAGAGAGAGAGAGAGAGAGAGAGAGAGAGAGAGAGAGAGAGAGAGAGAGAGAGAGAGAGAGAGAGAGAGAGAGAGAGTTATATATACAAAGGCATGTGTGTATCTGTATCTGTCTAACTATATATATATATATGCATACTGAAAGAGAGAGAATGAACGTCATCTGTTTTCATAATTTTAAATTATTTGTAGTATTCTGTATTAAACAAATAAAAGAAGCGTGTACTTTACCTATATCTTCATAAGGAGGCGGTTCTTTTGCTAAGTTGTCGTACGATGAATGGCAGCTTGTGGGCTGGGCACATGACACCGAAATATGGTCTCTACCTTTATGTGATCTGGATAGTCTGCAGAACATAATTAACAGTTTTACTTCATTTAATAAAATAACCCATCTAATCAGCGAACTACCATATCACTGTTTACTTTGTCATGTTAAAATAACTGAGGTCACCTATAAACTCTCACTGAGGGTTTGTTGAGACATATTTTCTGTTCACGTGCTTACTATATAAAATATGTCAAAAACTTCTTTCTGTCATTATTAATCAGCTGACATTTATACGTTTATGATCACTTTATATATATATATTTTTTTTTTTTTTTGTCAAATCGAAATGAAATTAGTTAAAAGGAAAAACAAAAAATGCATAATAATTATTGTTATAATTTTTATAAAATTTTTATAAAGTGAAAGAATCTTACGGTCTGACCACCATTTCTATCTCGCCGTTTGGTTGTGTAATAATCTGCTGTACTTCTTCGTATGTTTTGCCAGACAATGGAATGCCATTCCACTCCAGCACCTGGTCACCTGAAGTTATATTTAATCACATATGTTAAATACATGTATGCCACAGAAACAATAACAACAAATAATTCGTCCGGGTAACTCAATATGCAAAGTTTTATGAAACTTAATTGATCTGGATCTCTCTCTCTCTCTCTCTCTCTCTCTCTCTCTCTCTCTCTCTCTCTCTCTCTCTCTCTCTCTCTCTCTCTCTCTCTCTCTCTCTCTCTCTCTCTCTCTCTCTCTCTCTCTCTCTCTCTCTCTCTCTCTCTATATATCTATATATATATATATATATATATATATATATACTCACCAACTTGAAGTTCTCCATGCAGCTGGTCTGCAATGACTCCTGGGTAAATTGTGGCGACATAGGCACCAATCTCATCAGTGCCTGGGATTTGCTTCCCGCCTACTATCTTCATTCCTATTCCATTGCCTAAAACAACAGATGTACGTTTTAAATCACGGCTGAATAAATTATGCTACTGATAATAATGATGATGATAACGATTAATGGAGAAAATGTCTTTTCCTCTTCATTCATTCTAATCAAGCTCACAATATCTGCTGAAACAGTGAACTGCTTTAGTTTCCAAAGATGAGTATAAACTGAATTTAAAAAGTATATATCGTTGTTATCAACATCCTCATCATACGCATTACAAACGAAAGCGTCCTCACGTAACATACATCATCATTAATGATGAAAGAACTGCCATCATTATCATCATTATAATTATGAATAAATCGTCATCCAGTAGTACATACATATGTCATTATCTTGACTTGGTCGTCATTAGTATGATTGTCATTATTTATCATGACTGCAACGACATCCAACATCAACATCAAAATCCTCATCAGTTTGTACGGGATGTTCATATGACTTTCTCTTGTAATTAAGATCATCCCATGATAAGCGTGCCAACCCGTTGATGATAACAGACGTTCTATCACCGCTTTGACGACGGAAATGACATTGTTATCATTGCAATTACGTACCTCAGTGTTAACGCGAAGACACGCAAACATGCGTGATCTGAACGATGGGAAATTAATATAGTTTTAAAAATCCCGGCAACTTCTGCGCAGAGAAGCCGCATCCGAGACTCAGTGCCGAATTACAGGACTATAAATAAGTACTAACTTACTAATCTCCTAACTCCAGCTTGTAAACACAACCAACACCGACTCCTGAATGTCGTGTCTACCGTATCGATTCTGAGAATATTACTAGCAGTCATCATCCAGAGAAGACATTAAACTGGATGCAGCGATATTCCCCTGCGTTAATATTTAATAGATTAAGAATAAGCAGTGATGCTCTTGTTAAATGTTAATGACCATAAATAAATGAAAAACAAAAGAAAAGAAAACAAGAAGAAAAAACATGAAAAAACATGAAAAAATCACAATTATTGGGGGGAAAAAGGTCAGAGAATTGAGAAGCATATTCATACAGACACGTGTATATTTATGTGCACTGTATTTATTTACAAAAGGAAAGGAAATATAAATATGACTTTTACATACCTTTGCGGCCGGATAACGGCCTGTCTTTTGGGTCCCTGGTTATGAGAATTCGTTTTGTGGGAAACGCATATTTAGGCGGTTCTGGTGGAAGAGGCTGCGAGAGAAGGAAACAGAATCACGAGTAATTTTTAAACATAGCTGACACTTCCAGGAAAAACAAAACAATACTTAAAAAAAAAAAAGTATAGATCATTACGTCTACAAGCCTTTATTCATAAACTATTAATATATATTATAATAATATACTGACACTGGTATCTCGATCCATATTCCAGGGAAATGTGAAGGTTTTTTTAATTATTGTACGTATACATCCGTACATACTCATACATACGTACTAACACAATAGTATATATATGAACACACAAATATGTGCAAGTATGTGGATATAAGTGTTTGTTTACTTAAATACAGACACAGGCAAACACAAACACGTGTGTCTGTTTGTGTATCTGAGTTAATGTTTGTCAGTATGTTTTATAATACAGCACCCATATGTCGTATAGTGGTTCATATAAAAACTGATCGTTTGTTTTAAAAAACAAAATATCTTTTCCTTATATAAGGATGAAAAAGGAATTGTGTATAATACAAGCACTCAGCAAACTGTCTATGGATGACATACTCAACGCTATGTGTGTGCTGTGTTTAATTATTAATGTGCCTTTTCAAAGGATCAGTAGTTAATGTAAAATAAACCTGATCATCACTGACACCATATCAATGTATAAAACGTGTGGGTGGGCAGGGCCGAACGTGCGTTATGTTTAAAACAAATATTAATAGCTACTGATTTAAAGTTTATCAATGATATTGAAATTACAGTTGGGTTTGAAACTCCTCCTTTGCATTAGTATTCGTTATGTACTTGATAATTTTGTTGACTTGGATTAAGTGTAACTGATTAAATCATTATTCATTAAACGACTTCTAAACACAATTTTAATTTTAACATTATTAGCTGTTGATGCCTTAAAAAGCAAATATTTATTCATTCATTATTTGTTAAATGATTTTGGAGAAGAGTTAATTGATTTATATCCTTATTTCTGTCCATCTATCTGTCTGTTTCTTTCTCTAACACACACACTCTCTCTCTCTCTCTCTCTCTCTCTCTCTCTCTCTCTCTCTCTCTCTCTCTCTCTCTCTCTCTCTGTCTCTTTCACTCTCTCTCTCTCTCTGTCTCTGTCTATGTCTGTATGTCTGTCTCTCTCTGTCTCTGTCTGTCTCTGTCTTTGTCTCTCTCTGTCTATGTCTGTCTGTATGTATGTCAATTTGTCTCTCTCTGTCTTTGTCACTGTCTGTCTCTCTGTCTCTCTCTCTCTCTCTCTCTCTCTCTCTCTCTCTCTCTCTCTCTCTCTCTCTCTCTCTCTCTCTCTCAGTCCTCAGTATTAAATTTAATTTTTTACAGTAGTTCTAATTAATAACACTTACTCTCTTTTTCCTGTCCAGTTGTTTCAGTATAGTCACTCCTCCTTCAGTCATGTGTTTCATGATGGGTTCGTCAGCGTCCACGCTGTTATCGCTTTCTGCACGATACACAGGATTCATCAGATCTGTTGAGAGAAATTTAGCTGAAATAATCTACATAACGTCACTGAGAGGTTGAGTGGGTTATCTAAAACGCTCCAAGCTGAAGTTAACTAGGCACAAGCAATTAAACTGGTAGATTACTAAACTGAAATAGCAGTTGCTGATGCAAGTGTTGCATGTGTAGAATACTTTACACAGCTGAGACATGTCACACAGTGAACGGCTGATGGTGCAATTCATTGTTCATTGATCTGTTAAAAACCTTGCAGTTAAAAACAGTTACAGTGATTAAGTCGGTGATAGTCTCTCTCTCTCTCTCTCTCTCTCTCTCTCTCTCTCTCTCTCTCTCTCTCTCTCTCTCTCTCTCTCTCTCTCTCTCTCTCTCTCTCTCTCTCTCTCTCTCTCTCTCTCTCTCTCTCTCTCTCTCTCTCTCTCTCATCTTTCATATTATCTCTCTTCCTCCTTCTCATCTCGCTCTATTTTTCTCTCTTTCGTTCTTTATGTGTTTATGTTTACATTTGCGAGATATAATGACGTGTATACCTATCTTATATATTTTTTTTTCTGAAATTTTAATTTGTATAATACCTGATACCTAAATAGTGTAACTATAATTTGGTGGGTTTTTAATAAGTTGAACTGTAAAAAGAAATTATGTTAAAAAATGTTTAAAAGTCGGAATTCTCTCACCTTCCACTCCTCCTGGGAAATTAAATTCTGCGGAAACAGGTCTCCCTCCACTGCCAATGTTGTGAAGTATTGTTCTGGATTTGGTTGGAACGTCTCCTAGCAAAGGCATTGCTGGTGTGTAGTCACTAGCGGGACTAGAGGTGTCTGAGAAAGTGTTCATTGTAATAAGTTCGCGGCCAGGTACAAAGTCCATATCCTTTCTATTGGAATGCATATCAGGAAGAGTAACACTACTTGGAATCCTTGGATCTCTGGTCGTGTTCACGTACGTAGGCTCCATCGAAGCAACAGAAGGGTAAGAGTCCATACGTTTGGGTATGTGAGGCTGATCGTGAAACGAGGTAGACTCAATGTAATCTCGACACAGCTGCTGCTGGTTTACATAGATAGGTTCGTCTGGTCTTTGATGCCAGGAGGTTTCTTGTCTATGAGCTAGATATTCGGTGGAGCTGTAGTTGGAGTTGGTGCTGTAACCAGCCTGCCTGTCTGTGGGATCTTTATAGATGTAGCATTCGTCGCCGTACAAGTCATAGCCAGGCTCGTCGTCCAGTGGTCTGATTATGCCTGTAGGAATTGAGCGCTTGCTGCTGGTGCTGGGGGCACTGCCGTAGGGCACTGGCTCATAGCTTCTTGGAATGTCGTCGTAACTGTGAATCATTGCTTGGCGTGCTCTGGCTAGTCTCATAAGTTCACTTTTTAATCTAGCTGTCTCCTTCAGCTGTCTTTTTCTCTTGTCAATTTCGTACTGTAGTCTCGCTTTCTTTTCTTCTTTTGATTTACCTTCGTCGTTATCGGAATAGTAGTTAGGAGTTCGGGATCCAGATTTTGAACCTCCAATCAGCTGGCTCTCAGATCGACTGCTTCCCAATGGCGGCTCTATCAAAAGCGGTCCAGTTTCAGGACCAAGTCTTTCAGAAGACGACGTGATTCCACTGTAGAACATTCTGGCGTAAGCAGATGGCTTAATTTTCTTGTACCTTGAATTTTCTACCGGCTCTGATCTAGTACTCTCAGAGTCGCTAACTCCAGACTGTGAGCTGTCGTCTGTCGAATATTTAGAACTAGTTTTATTTTCAGAACTGTCACTGATTCTGGCATGAAATGCGGCTTCTATATCTCTGTCTTCCTTAATAGGCGAAAATTTGGCAATCATTGGATCCGACGATTGTCTTTTGTGTCGCTGTCTTCTAGGCGTGACCTGAGGAGATGACCTTGGGGTCAAGGACGATGCCGGTGATGAGCCTCCACTTCTCTTTCTCATTTCTTGTTCCAGCTGAATAGAAGCCGCCGGCGACCGTTTTCCATTACGCGCTCTTAGCCCGTGTCTTCCTGCATAGATATCCGCCTCCAACTTTAGCGACCCGATCTGCATTTGTAAGGCTCTAATTTCTTCCATTTCTTCCAGTTTCCTCCTTCGATCACGGGTCACTCTTCTCAGTTCTTCTTGCAACCTTTTCTTCAGACATTTCATCGCCTCCGTACATGGTATGCCATAAATATTTATCAATGAATCTATAATTGCATCTGACTCTTCTTTTGGCGTCGATCCCACAGAACTGGCTCTCTTGAGTTTAATTTTTTCCGCTGACTGAATGCACGGCTGCTCTCCTGGTACACTATCACTTGCATCTAAGCTTTTAGCTTTTCGAGTATCTATAAGAGGTTTTCGTTTATCTTCAATTTTATTGATTCTTGC
Organism: Chrysomallon squamiferum; assembly: GCA_012295275.1. Lineage (NCBI taxonomy): Eukaryota > Metazoa > Mollusca > Gastropoda > Neomphalida > Peltospiridae > Chrysomallon > Chrysomallon squamiferum. The sequence goes on from CM022671.1 coordinate 18,645,814, forward strand.
AACTTCCATATCGTCCTCATTCATGGAATCGTCGCTCTGTACACATATTGGTTTCTTGTCGCCGGACAGTTTTGGTTTTTCTGGTGGTTTTGGCTTCACTGGTTTCGTAGCTTTCAATTTGGCTTTAGGCGTCAACACGGGCGGTTCCCCGGTTGGAATGGCAGGCAGCCTTCGCCTTACTTTGTGGGTATCCTTTTTATTTTCTTTCACTGCTGGTTTATCTGCTTCCATTTCGCATGGTTGGGTGGCAATCTGTGAAGCAAATTTATCACGTGGATACAGAACATAACAAAGTACCATGGTTTCAGAGTTAAACACACAGTACAACAATAAATAAATAAATCAGGTAATGTTTGGTATTGATCAGATTAGATATGTAGAACAGTCCATTTAGCGCTTAGGGAAGAAAGGTTAATGGCTAATTGTACAATATGCGTAAGTAGCTGTTTAAAACATAGGTTCCAGGTAAACATTAGTCTTACAAAAGCAGAAATTAAGATCATCATTTTTCCTATATTGAATTAAGTTACAATAAACATATTAAAATAAATTTTAGAGAAAAAGAACATATTAATGCTCAATTACATATAAAATAGAATAAAAATGAGTAAAGTAACATAAATTAAAGCAAACAAATAAATAAATAAACGAACACATATATAATATAAATATACATAATCACATACAAACAAACATATATACTCACAAATACACACACATACATACATATACATAAACCAACACAATTTACATATATAAAACAAGTGTAGAAATACAACTGCAGAAGACACCTCTTACTTCATTGTTGTATGTGCATGTTAACGATTTTTCTGTGTAAAGTATCATGAGTCACAATGTATGAATAGTTAATTAAGTTGCTATTTGTGAACGACCTGTGTTTCAGTGTGAATCTAACGTGTAAACCGAACGATGTCGAGTCAGCCTGATTATTATTGATCTCTCCTGGTATACTGCCTTTAATACCATGTAACAAAGGATGTCTGTGTGTGCGTGCGCATTGTTTGTTTGTGTGTATGTGTGTGTGTGTGAAAGCATTTTTAGTATTTAATGACGAAAAATGTATGAAATTATATGAAAATACATGAATATATGAAAACTAAAGTTATAAAAAATCAAAAAAAAAAAAACGCAGTGTAAATTAGTACTTTTTCTTCTTTTTCAAGACAAAAAACAACACTGGTACCAATTACAACTACTAGTACTGCAGATACTACTATCACCACTGCTATTAATCCTACTATTGTTATTATTCCTACTAACCACATTACCCTACTACTGTTAATACTAATATATAATTATATATCTATGCATATATGTATGTATGTATGTACTCGTGTGAGCTTGTCTGCGTCATTTTCCATTAATTATTTTGCATAATAACAAAGTTATTAAAAATGCATGAAGTAAAGTAGTTTCTCTTGTCGTTGAAATACAGACCAACAGAGAGAAAGAGGCACTTAACAACGGTATAAAATGTCTCACAAATGGATATTTAACGATTAGTTAAACATGAGTTTATTACTGACGTCTTTATTATGTACAGTAAAAAGCTGAGCTTCATTAACATTATATTATTATTACTGTTGTTATTTTTGTTATTACCATTATTATTACTTTCATTCCTATTGTCGTTGTATCATCATCATCATCATCATCATATTCGTATTCATATTCATATTTATGTTATTATTATTATTTTTATTATTATTATTTTCAATATGAGATTATATCTAACTATAATTAAATATGACTGGGAAAATATTGAAATTTTAAATCCCTTTATATTCCATGTTTGAAAGTTTCATTTCCAACCATTACCACGTTATAAGAACAATGTGACCAACGGTACGATAATTATCAGATAATAATGTTGTCTTTTTAATATAACTGCACTTAAGAGAGACCAAATCAAAGGGAAGGTTAAGAAACAGAAATAGGAAGAATAAGAAAGCTATAGGATATAATGAGAAACATAGTAAGATAGAGAGAAAGAGTGAGAGAAGTAAGAAGCGAGAAAGAAAAAGAGTGTCATATATAAACAGTAGCAGAAATATTTATTTGAATTAGTTAATACATTGCTGTCACTTAATACTAGTACGTCAAAAACAACGCTTTACAGAACTCTATAAAAATACCTTCTAATAATTGATCAGCAATAAGAAAATGTAACAAACGCTCATCACCTACCATTACCCAAACATTGTCGATAGTTGTGCAATCGTTCATGACATCGCTATGGTGCGACTAGGCCTATACAGTTGGAAACAAATTTATTTGCATCTGGTTTATTTCGAGTTCTGCGAATGTCGTTATGGCACTGACGAAAGGCAATCGTTTTATTGATTATCTTTAATTGTAAAAATAAAACAGTTTAAAAGGAATGCTGGGAAGAATAGAAGAAAATGATCGTTTCTTTGAGGGCTTTAGTTCTGTAATATGAATACATTTTGAATATCCCCTTTGTTTAGTACAGAACATATTATATCTGTCAGATAATTATTGATATTAAGATATGAACGTTTGAAGTATTGGAATCCATATGCTTGGCCTATAGATTATACATTTGTTTGTCTTTGGATTTTATTATTGTTCTTGTTTATGAGAGTCATTACTGTTATTATTATTATTATTATTATTATTATTATTATTATTATTGCAGTTGTTGTTGTTGTTGTTGTTGTTATAGTATTAAAAATGCTACTAGCAATTCAAGTATTAGTATTAATATTAGCAGCAGTAGTAATTGTAGAAGTAATAATATGATAGTAATAATAGTAGTAGCAGTAGTAATAGAACATATAGTAGTAGTAGTAGTCGTAATAGTATAAAAGTAGTAATAGTAGCAATTGTATAAAAGTAGTAATAGTAGTAATAGTATAAAAGTGGTAATAGTAGTAGTATAAGTAGCAGAAAACGTACCTGCTCAAAAACTTTAATTTTCTCTCTAACGCTGGGACGCGTTTCACTGGGTTCGGCTAATGTTTCTGCTGGTTTGACGTCGTCAGCGATATCTTTCAGATTACTACCAAACGACAACGTTCTTACTGGCATTCTTCCCACGACATCTTCATCCGTGCCAGGGGAAGACGGCGACTGGGGCTTTGGCGGTGACGAATCCGAATCAGGGGGCGTCACTGGTGATGGGAACATGTACATATCCCGGTCAGGGGAAGAAGAAGGAGACACTGATGTACTTTCTGAATATTCCCTTCTTACAGCTTTTTGTTCAGGCGTTGGTGGGGAGTCCAGTATTTTATAATGTGGAGACACTGACTGTTCTTCGGTTTCAATATGTTGGATCAGAAGCGGATTAGGTTTGGCTTTCAGGTCTTTTGCTTTTCTTTTTTCTCCCGAATCTTGTCTGGGGAGAGCCATTGCACCTGATGCAGTATGCTTCAAAGGATCTGGAAACTTTACAGCTTCTTCACTAGGAATGGCTTCGAGAGATTTTACCGGAATTTGAGGCAAAATTCTTTCAGTTTCAGAATGGTACGACTCCAACATTTCTAATGTTGGTTCTGGAAGCTTTCGTCTAGGTTTTGGCGGTGGAACTGGTTTGACATCTACAGCCCCAGATTTTAGAATGTCTTGGAGATCATTGTTTATTTTTCTGAATTCCGTGTTTGTGTCAGATTCTGCCTGCTGCATGTGACTGGTAGAGGTCCTAGCGGCACTTGAGTATCTCAAAGGCTGTCCCATGCTTGAAGAATAGTAAGGACTAGAACTTGTTGGAGGTGCTGGCTGTGCAATACTTGTGCAAATCAGTAGAAGTGAATCACCATCATCGTCGGCTTCAAAAAGAACATTCCCATTTTCTGCGTCTATATTTTGCTGTGCACCGTTACATTCTACAACTTTAACTTCGTGCAGCCCCGTTCCATCAATTCTACTGATATCTTCCATTATATCATATCTTTTTAATCCTTGATACGAAACTGATTCTTCATTGGAATCTTTACTCGATTTATCGCTCTTGTCGCTCGCTTCACCACTATCTCCATTCTCGTCATCTCTGTCCAGATCTTCACTTAAGGACTGCTGTCTCTCAAACTCTTCAAGCTGCTTTGCAAGCATGTCCTCCTGCTCGGCCTCCTCCACTGAAGGAGACACGTCAAGAATAGGAGACAAATCAATAACAGGAGACCAGTCAGTTGTTGGAGGTCGAGCCTTCTGTCGTTTACTTCCTTGGTAGTCAATTGATTTTGTGGAAGGGTCGGCGAGTTCCACATCCTCCATATCCTCTGGGGTCGTATTGTCGTAGGATCCAGGCGACACAGGAGATGAATCTGTACTTCCCATGGATTCCGGTGATACTTGTTCCGAATCATAACTGGAAGACACGCTAAGATTTGTTGGAGACACGCTCATTGAGGTCAGGCTGGCGGTACTGCTTGCTATTGTGGCCGCGTAAGTAGCAACATCCATTACCGGGGCAGAATCCATTGAAACATCTTCAGAACTGCCAAGATTCTGAACACACGGTGCCGAGAAAGTTTGAAGTTTATCTCGCGTTGGCATTTCAAATTGTAAAGGTTCTCCAAGAGCTGAGATTAATGTATTTCTAACTTCTTCTGGAGATACTGGAGATGGTTTTTGTGCCATATGCATCCCGAAAAATGAGCTATCCTTTGACGAACATTGATCATCGCCGTATAATTCGTCTAGTGAAAGCTGTCTCGATGGAGGTGAAATATCCGTGTAAGTGAACTGGAGACGCTTGTCTTTCGGTGAAACGGGAGATCCACGGCGGGGTTTTCCTGGATACGAATCTTTCCTTTTAGGCGAGAAAGGAGGACTTTCCAAACCTTCCCTCCAACTCGGGCTCCGTGGAGGTGTAGGACTGTTCATCGTTTTGGTCGCTATGTCAGGGGGCTCGAGGGCATCCGTTTCACTTTGAATATCGGGTTCTTTCACTGGTTCCTCGACTGGTTGTGCTGGTTTTTCTTCAGACGACAAATGCTCAGGACTTTTAGTCGGTACGAGAGCAGGACCCGATGATTCTGCCGACATGCATCCATCACTGTCGTCTTCCGGAGACGTTAAGCTGTGTGAGCGAGTCAGATTCAGCGACCTAGGTCGGTGTTTGCGACGGAGTTTGGGAGCACTTTCTGTCTCTTCGGGTACGTCTGTGTTTGAAGACTTGTCTTCGCACGGCGGTTTTTCTTGGCAAGGTGGGGGCGGCTTGCTAGCCGTGTCTCCCATGTCGTAATCTTCAAAAGTGTAGTCTGAGAAATCCTCTGGATCACTCAGTGTTGTAACTCCACCAGTTCCTGCAAATAATCAAAGATTTTATTTACAGAAATTAAAAAAGAAAATAACAACAACAAACAGTACAACTGTTATATATTAGAGATACTTTAAATAACATATTTTTGTTAACAATAACATTTATATCATTTTATAGAATAATTAAACTTTAACCTTTGATATAAATAAATAAATAAATAAATAAATAAATAAATACAAAAATAACTTTGTATTTCTTACATTAAAAATATAACCATTCTAGTGATAAAATCGTGATATATTCTTCTGATATATTTATTTATTTGTATTTTATTATTATTATTATTATTATTATTATTATTTTTATTATATAAAAAAAAAAAAAATGAAGAATCAAAACGTACGTTTCTCATTTTATATATGTAATTGCTTTTACGTGTGTTTGTACGTACACTTGTTTTTTCTAAGGTGGAAGTTACTATATATATCTATATACATCTATGTATATAATATTAAAGAAATATTACTTTCTCAGAAACAAAAATAAAGATTTCTACTTTTGCTAATTTTAATAAATAAATTTAAGGAAACCATTTCAAAATATCTACAAAATAAAATCAAAAAAGAAAAATCAAAATCAAAAAGAAAAACCTTTCAATTCTTCAAAGTTTATAAAAGATAATAAACATCTGTTTAAATCAAAATCAAAATTACATTTATTTTCAACAAAATCTGTAAAACTGGATTTGACTACAGCTGACAAAAAAATAACAATTGGATGAAAATTAATAAGGCTAAATATTATTTACATATAATCGGTTTAATCAACCTGTGACGCATGCCAGACATAACTAACTATATATGAAAGGAAATGCTAATGAAACTGCTTAAACAAAAAGCATTACGTTAAGCAAACTTTGTTACTAATCTGGGACGGAACTAAAATATTTAGAGCTATCATGCACTACAAATAAAGATGAAAAAGACAATGCAAATAAAATGTCAATAATCTGTCAAAAAGCTGTGAACTTATGACGTTTTTGTTCAAGTGAGTATCTTTACATTAAAACACTGTTACTTCTTCGCTGATACCAAATATACTGAAACTTTGTTACACCAGGATAATACGATAATCAAATCCAAAAACATGTTAAATTCGAAACCAGGAATTTAAACTGCTTTCTCAACAAAACAGTTGTATCTTTATGCATTAACACACATACTTAACTACACCAAAATGACATTTTAATGGTATTTATTTTCAATAATATATTATTATTTTGTTTTTATTAATACTTAAAAAGAACAGAAAAAGAGAGAGAAAAAAAGAAAAGAACAAAACTGTGGTCGTTGGTGTCATTGCCGTCAGAAAGTCAGTTTAAAAATCGTTTTGAATTTTATCATTGTGGTAAGTAACGTATGCAAAATTAGATAACATCTAATATAATATATATATATATATATATATATATATATATATTTTAATTCATTAAAAATTAATAAATATAAGTTTAAATCATGAGTAGGTATGACTAACGTCTGTCTGAATATATATATGTTTAAAAAATAATAATATTAAATAAAATAAGCCAAGAAAAATACCCATACCCATATTGATAAGGTTAGTATTTTATTTTAATTTTATTATTATTATTTTTTAAAAACTTTATTAATTATTTCTTGGTATTGCATGGAATAAATTTGATGTAACCTATTTGAGTATGCGGTTTTGTTAAACGAAAATATTGTTAAATCAGAGTATTTATGGAATATATGTCAACAACGACTGAATTAAATGACACTAAAAGTGTTAGACAATCGTATCAAATTTCCAGCTTAATTGAACAGATAACTTTAAATATCTTAACAATGAAACAGGTAAGCTAAATTAACCAGATAAGCAATTTGACATTAAAAAAAAAAAAAAAAAAAAAAAAAAGAAAAATGATAGTGGCATGATACGATGATATATTTTTCCAATGAAAAATACATATAATTATATAACAATAAATCATTGTTATTACAACAATAAACAAAATGCAGCATAACGATTCTCCAATATGTAGATTTATAACAAATGCAAGTAATATATTATGAAATGCATAACATGTCGTACTCTCGTTGAGTATTTCTGTGCAAAAATATTTTGCTCTAAATTAATTCAAGACACGAAGGAGATGCTTATTCTGTTTTCTGAAGGAAATATATTAAAAAATAATCTTTACCTACAACACAAAATTGTAAATTTATTCTTATGATTAAACTTTAAAAAAAAGTGTTATAACAAATTTAATAATAATAATAATAATAAAAAAAGTTTTAAAAATAACAATAATAATTATTTAAAAAGTGGTAGTAATATTAGCAGTAGTAATAGTAGTAGTAGTAGTAGTAGTAATAGTGCTAATAGTAATAGTAGTAATAGAAGTGATGATAATAATAATAAATGCTTTGGTATTCCATGCTTTGGTATAATAATTTTTTTTTTCACTATTACAACCATTTGAAATGAGTAAGTCATACATACAAGAGGAAATACACCACTTTGGTCCTTAACACCTGTTATCTGGCGTTAATAAACAGATACAAATCAACTTTACACAGCTGCAATGGTCAGTCTAAACATGATATCGCTGGACATACAAAATGAAACAGACCAGCTACGCAAGCGTGACAGACAAACCATCAGGACGGACGAGCGGACAAAACATGAGCAGATGATGCATGCGGAAAAGTGCATGCTGGCCTGCTGTGCAAGAATCAAAATAAATTAAATGAATATTCACCGCACGGACCCATCACTGATAACAATACTCCTGGTTTGTAAACAAAAACAGTTCACATTGTTACATGATCATTAAACAAAATAACACGTGTTTGAGTATTAGAAAAAAAAAAAATCTAATAAATACCCAGTTAAATATCAATTATAAATAAATTGTAAGTAAATATAAATATAATATAAATATATATAAATAAATAAATATATAAATAAATAAATACTCTTTTTCATAAGCATAAAAAGATTTGTTTAATAGGCACATTGCTATGGCATGATAACACATACGAGATTCTTTGATAAACCAGTAAAAGAACAGAATTGAATCGTCAAACTGATAAGCAGTCCTATACAGAAACTGATGTCAAATTACTACCTAAATTTTTAAATAAGAATAAAAGTGAACTATTCTTATTGAGGTAAATATTATTATAAAACAATTTACACGAACTGTCAAGATTTCAAAGATGAACAACACATTTCCCAATTTTGTTATATATATACAGCCTTAAATATCCCTTAAACATTTTCTGTTGTTGTTTTTTAATAAAAATTGTTTTCACCGAAAATTAATAATTCATATTAATTCATGTATTACACTTTTTTCTCTTATTTTTATTTTCTTTTGTTTTCTTTTTATTTAAACAGAGAAAAAAAATGTTCAGTGACTGAAATATAAATTATATTTCAATCATTAATCACAGTCCGATATAAATAAATAAACAAAAAATAAAAAAAAAAAAAAAAAAAATTAAATGTTGATAATCCATGCAGACTGACTTTCTGCTGATTTTTAAATTAATAATGAAAACAGATAATAGAAAAAAATTGTTCCTTTCACTAAAAGAAATCTTAATATACCAGGTCACGTAAAAAAAAAGAAAAAAGTGCACAGTTATTCTAATCAAGGTATTATGCAAAAAGGGAAATGAAACATTTCAAGAATAACAAATAACCCCTGCCAATTTCTGCTTCTTGAATAATGATATTTTAAAAACATTTCGACAAAAAAGAAAAAAGAAAGAAAAAGAAAAAAGACCATTCTTTATTTAAATGGAATTCCAACCAAACTCCTGGAATCGTTCCAAAATGTTAATTTCAGTTTCGCAAATAACAGTATTTTTTAAATCCCCACATCCGAACTTTTTTTTTTAAAGTAAAAATTAAAAAAATTAAAATAACAACAACAACAGATAGACTACTGTAAATTTCAGCTATTACATCTACTTAAATTTAGCTCTTTTTTTTAATCCTTCTTATTTGACTTTGAAAAAAAGAAAGAAGTCTAACAGACGTTCTTTGCCAATTCATCTTCGAATCACTATGTTCTATAACCCATGAAAAACCGTGTAGAAACACAGTTAGTTACTGTACCAGGTCGTCAGTAGTTACGGCAATATTTTATCCGATCTCATACAAATATAAAGATTTTTATAGTTTTAATTACCAAGTAAATGAAAACCTAAGTCAGGTCCTATGTTTCTTTACAGTCCTGCGATGAATACATAAAGAAAGAAAGAGACAGGAACAAACTTAGAATTTTGAGCAGTGAAAAAATCCTATGTATAAAATAATAAGTGGAGAGCAAATCTGGATAGTAAAAAACATGACACGAGAACGATATATAATACAGAACATTGAAATATTTTCAAATAACGGAGTTCCTGTCCATCAAGAACTTGTCAGCTCAGTTCAGAAGGGTTATTCGTTACAAATCTGAATATAATATTTAAAAGTTAAAGATTTGTAAGAAATAAATTTAATTAAGTGAAAATAAATAAAAAAAGGTTCTTACCTTTTAGTTTCGATGGTTTATGAGGTACCATTTCAAAAGAACTCTGGGAAGAAGTTGGTTGACTAGAGTCAAAAGACCAATCCATTTTGGGGCCATTATTCTGAGATTCGGTGGTTTCCGGAAGACAAACATCTGACTTTCGTGTTTCTCTGTGGGGTTCCGTAGAAGATGATCCTGTCTCTAATGGCAGCATTGGAAAATGCTCTTTGGCCGCTCCATTTTCAGCGGGCTGGCTTAATTCACCCTGCAAAAATGTTGTATGATTGATTTCAGAGAACTATTGTTATAATAAAATAAATAAATTAATAAATGAATAAAGAGAGAGAGAGAGAGAGAGAGAGAGAGAGAGAGAAAGGACAACGAAACAAAACTGTAGTATATTTTGTTTATTAAATATTAACAGTATTGATAATTCTATTATTGATAATGGTTGTTAAATTAGTGGTGCTTGTGGTGATGAACACAAACAAAACATAAGGAAAAGATGCATCTTGGGCTTTGATAGTAATGGTAACAATAGAAGCAGCTGTAGTTGTTAAAATAGTAATAGTATTATTATTATCATTATTATTGTAGCAGCAGCAGCAGTGCCACAAGGCTCCACCAACCGATAACCTTACGTTTAATTCTCGCTCGAGAGGTAGTTCGGATTCCGGGTGCGAGCCATGATACCACAGACCTGTAGTCATGATCAACTTCCGTCTCCTCTGACAAACCATGCAGACCCATTCTTTAGCCTGTGTGAAAAACATCTCTTAATTAATTACAGGAGGCCAAAAGACACCCATAACACACGCGCACAAACGCATACACACAGACGTACAAACACATACACACACACACACACACACAAACGACTACACGGTGAAAGTGAGATATTAACAGAGAAAGGCAGATGAAAGAAAGAGACAGGGAGAAGAAAAGTGAAACAGAGACAGGCTCAGAAACTTCATACACAATGAAATCGTAAAACCAGTTTGACAAAATTAACAGACATAATGTCAGCATTCTTTTATTTCAAATTCAGTTTTTAAAAGAAAAGATAGAGAAAAAAACAACAAAAACATAATGATAGAAAGAAAAAGCATGAATAGCAATATTTGTACATAAAATAATAATAACAATAAAAAAAACTTAATATACAAGACTCTTTGCAAAGTGCTCCATGTAATTAAATAAAACGAATGAAAATCCCATCTTCACTGCATTCAAAATCATTTAGTTCTACAATAATGAATGCTCAAGGGATATTTAAACAGGGCATAAACAGTGAGTGCAAATATAATGACCTTCCAGATAGTTTGCTTATGTAACGTACACACACACACACACACACACCATTTAATGAATAATTATATATACAAAATATAATAATTATAAATATAGTTAGATATATAAAATATAATAATTATATAAATAATTATATATATAAAAATTATAATTAATATTTGAAAGGTGTTCGTATTGATTATATAGGTGTATACAATATTGCCATTTTTAATTAGCAGGAAGGGCGGACATTTTTACTAATTTGAATAAATTTACATTTTCATTAGCATGTAGTTTTTCCGTTTTAATAGATTATGTGATTTGAAAAATAAAAAATAAAAAATAAAAAGAAGGAAAAGGAGAAGACGAAGTAAAAAATAGAAAATATCGTTGCTGTTTTCTTTGATCTGATATTTTCTGATTTTCAATGGAATTCATGCCTCTGATCTCTTATGGAAATGTACATCAAAGATTATCAAAAAGATTTTTTTTTTTTTTTTTTTAAAGTTGCAAGACACAGATAATGTTTTCAAAGACCTCTAATATACTTCTTTCATTGCTTTCCCACTGGATACGGGTTTACAGGTTTTTTTTTTTTTAACGGTTTGTTTCATAATTACTATCAGTAATTGTCAGAACCCTCCTTTGTCATCTGCAAACCTGCGTAAGTATCAACATTCTTTATAGTTATATACGTTTACTTTACCTAACAAAAAAAAAAAAAAAAAAAAATACAGTTTAGAGATAACTGATAAAGAAGAAATATTAAATGCTTTTGTCTAACGTACATTGCTTGTCAGGGATTTGTCGAATGTTCCACAACCAGAACACGTCACCTTCCCGCAGTCTACACACACGTACGGCCCATTTTTCGAGGCGTCTTCTGAGGATTCGACGTCAACCTTGTTACACACAGGACACAGAGAAATGCTGTTGTCGCTGAGCTCTGACAAGGAAGCCTCGCGTTCCATCTTGGTGGCGTATTCTACATATTCTTCTTCCAGTTGTCTGAAAAAAACAAAAATATTGATAATTAGTTCAGTGTATGTAGTATGTAAGTACCTTAGCATTAAGATATTTCCTGTCTTAGATACGTCTGAATAGATTCTGCACATAGACAATATTCGGGAACGCAAGGCCCAAGAGGACAAAGTCCAATTACGACCTCAGATGTCGCTGACGAGACTCGAACGTATGACACCCATTCGCCCGCACCCCGAAGGCGGACGACGTTAAAGTTCGGCCATCAAGACAATCTTAAAAAACAGTTAATCAATAACCCAGGGTAATCATCGCTTCCCCGGAGTACGCCGTTCTTTTGGTTTTTCGTAATTTTTGCGTGCTTCCACATTTTTTTTAATGGAAAACTTGGGACTGGCAAATATGTGTTTTAGAATTTGAATATTCTCAGTCTGTGTATGCTTGTAAAATGCGTAAAGATACACACGCGCATACCCCCCCACACACACACACACATAGAAGAAGACATAGTAAGATGTACTAATGCTGTCTTTAAAAAAATATCTGATGATGCTTTGTTCTATTAAGGATCAGAAATGCACGACAGTCACTCGGATTGAAACAGATAACACGTTGATCAGGATGAGTTTAAACCTATAACAATCTCAGATCATACCAGAAAATTAATGACTGTCAGGAATAAACGGTGTCCTCCCTCCTAACCAAAAACCTAACCAAATCAGTCTATTACAACAACACTGGGTTTTGGCTAAGTGGGAATTGGGTGGTAAGGGATTAACTTTGGTCAGTCTATTGTATTCGTGTTATAGTCTGTATCAATACCTCTGGATATCAGCGTTGTCTCTAAAAGGGATGGCTAGTTTGCATGATTCTCGTCAGTATCGGATTATACACTGGGTGTAATGAAAAAACACCTATGTGGGTAATTGGTACATGACTTGTACATCTATCAGTAGTAATAATCTTTATTAATACACTGGTTTTAAATATTAGTCTCTCGTAAGCCTTACTATTTACCTGATAGCTCTTCCTCATACAGGAGTGACTTGGTTGGCCTTTAGAGTACTGCTGTCTACTGAGCTATATTCACTTAATATTAAAAAACCCGGATCATAGCCCTTAATAGAAATTTACTATCAAAACATTTGGTCCAGGTATCCCAAAATCATTTTGGCTAGATTCTTTAAGGTTTATGCTAGGTGGGTGTGAACAGGAATAAACATAACAGATTATTATTATTATTATTATTATTATTATTATTATTATTATTATTATTATTATTATTATTTGTTATTATTATTATTGTTATTGTTATTATTATTATCGTTATTGTTATTGTTTGTTGTTGTTTTTTGTTATTATTATTATTGTTTCTGGAAAGACGATGTATTTAAAGAACTTTTTCTTCGCACGTCTTTTGTTTTCTATTTTTATGGTTTTCTTTATTTTCTGAGTTATTTGCCATAGTGATTATGATAACTATCACGACCAATCAACTTACATACATTAATCAATCGTTCATCCGTCTGAACACGCATCCATATTCCATTTCAGTTTCTCTGATTAACATTCTTTCTCGGTTTCTTTCTTGGTTTCTTTTAGTTTTTATCATTCTTTCTTTTCTTGCAATTTTTTCTTTCTTTCATTTGTTTATTCTATCTTTTTAACAACTTTTTTCTTTCTTTCTTTCATCCATTAACTCGTTCTTTCTTTTCTTAACTTAAGAAAGCAATGTTAACGTAATTATATCGGTATCTTATTTTCTACAATTACCCGTAAAACGCCAAAGGATTTTTATAATAATATATCTTCATCAACCGGTCCTAAGCTTCTCTTAAAACTCTTTCCTCTGAATTCCCGTTTCAACCCAATCACCCATGCACTTATCTCTAACTTGAACTAAAAATAATTCGGTTACACGCAACGCATAACTGAAAACGCAACGCAATGCAACACAAAAATCAATTAGGTTTATTTTTACCCGAGACCTCTTTGCTCCTGAACAATGGCAGCAATTAGGTATATGATAATTCGAAGCCTGGGTAACGGCATAACCAGTAGATTTTTATTTAATAATCCTGCTCGGCTGCCAATACGGAGAATATATCGACTTGTTTCGGTAATTACCGTTTATTATCTGTAGGTCAATAGATGTCAAGCGAAACACACGTCTTGAACAATCAGACAGGTCAAAGACGTTTAAGAATACGTTGATTGATTTTATTCAGAATAATGTAGGTTATTTGTGAAAAAGAATCAATACGAAGCACACATCTACAGGTTTTAAAAAAAAAAAAAAAAATACTAATAATAATAATTAAAAAAAATAAGTTAAAGAAAAAGTGAATGGTGTATTCGTTCGTGTTTCCGATGATTCGGTAACTTGGTGCATCCATTATTTGTTTAATGATTACAAAGAATGTGGCATTAATTTTCATTATTAATATCAGAGATGTTATAATAATAATAATAATAATAATAATAATTACTGTTGTTGTTGTTGTTATTGTATCATTATGATTATTGTTGTTGATGTTACTTATTTTATTTACTATTATTAGTTCAAAATGCATATTTCTTAAATCTCCCTCTTTCTATCAAAACATATGATAATTGTCATATTTCACATACCACTATCGCCCATATCATAATCATATCATAATCATGCCACAGCATAACATTACTAATTTTATTTTCAGTAATGTTTTTGTTTTTCATTTGGTCGAAAACCTTGAGAGAAGCTGAAGTGCCAGAGAGCTGCAAATGTTGATAACTGTGGCCACTGGAAACATCAGCTTTATATGAGCCAAACGTCTCCAACATCTGCCGTATAATACATGTTGTAAGTGACACTTACACACCCAGAGTAATTGCACAGTAGAATCGTCCGTCTTCCAGGTCTGTCAGATATTACCCTCGGGTCTTGTTACGGACGGACGGACAAAAGAAGAAATTGTCCCCTCGTTGGTGGCATTCGTCTGACGTGCGAGTGGGCGCAGGATCGATCCTTCCCTAGAGACGTGTTATTAATTTCCGGTTAAATTAACGTATTGGAACTCAACAACATCTGGTTCTTGTCTGAACGGACATCTGTTTTCAGCGTTCGTTACCGTTTGTTATAAATTGCATGTGTGTTGTAGATGTGTACTGCTGTGTGTGAGTTGTAATGTTTTGGTTGTGTGACTGTGTATGTTTAATGTGTGGTATGTATGGATAAGGTTCGTGAGCGCATAATTTTAATCTTTGTAAACACAAACACAAACAAAATGTGTGCTATTGTATTTAAAATCGTTCATTTATAATATGTGTATATAAAATGCACTTTCATTATATTATGCATGTAAATGAACTTTCGTTCATGTACATGGGTAACTGCATCGATACAGAGATGTACAAAACTTGTTTTCATTCGAAGACCAATCTTAATTGCAAGTAATAATGTACAAAACGCAATTTTCAACATACATATACATAATTCATATATACACACATAAACGCACACATATACACGCACACAGACACGTACATGTACAACTATGTACATCGCCGTATGCATACAATCACATATAGCTATTATATTCAGATTTTTCAAAATGACAGCTATATAATTCAGATATTAACAGAATAATCTAAAATTCTGATCATAGCTGTTATAGCACAAGCCAGTTTCAGAGCGTTAGTCTGATTATTTCTTGAGTATAGCTGCACTAAAATCACTCACATACTGAAGCTGCTCAGAACTTCCATCCAAGTCTTTCAAACTCTACATTATCCTCAGAAACTATTAAAATGAACGAAGAAATGATTTGACAACACTTTTTTGATCAACGGTTTATGACTGCTTACATAAACAAAGTAAATAACAATAACTAAAATAAAATAAAATAAAATAAAATAAAATAAAATAAAATAAATAAATAAAAATTATCCAGAAACGTCAAATATGTAATGAAGAATAATTACGAAATCATAACTATGCTAACACGAATAATGCGTCCAGAATGCACAGTAACTATTTAAACGTATATAATTTGAAACGAATTAAAAACACATAATTATTATTATTATTTCCTTCACGTGGTCAGCAGATTCTGCCAATCGATCATCGTTTACTGCGTGGTTCATCTAAACACGAAAATGATTATCCAATAAGGCGGCCTGTACTCAGAGCATTCAGTATTAGCTGTTTTTAAAACATCGTGTACGACAACCGGCCGTATCGACTGGGACAGAAATAACCAGCTTTAGATGCAACGCGCAAAGCCACGAGTTAAAAATCCAATATTTTGTCCTTCTTTAACAACGAAGTGGAGGGCAGAATGTGAAGGGGGGTTGGGGGAGTGATGTGGAGGATGGACGAGTAGGAAGAAATTGTAGCGAGTCAATATTAACTTAAATTGGACTTTCTCTCTCTCTCTAGTTCGAAGAAGCAGCTAGTGCAACACTGAAAACACATCGAGAAATGTTGATATCGATTGAACAGTGACTTCCATGTGTCAGATACGATATAAGTCATTTTGGTGTTAATGTATTCTGATTCATTTATTTATTTTCCATTAATTAATTCATTCGCATCTTCATTATTCATTAATTTATTTATTTATTATTATTTTTTTAATATATTATTGGCAACTCCTCTCTTTTTTCGAAATCCAATCGATCTGTATCCCTGTTTGTCTAAGTATACGACCGTCGACCTTCAGCTTATTTCTCTATTTGTTTGTCACGTCAATACACGTTTCTCTTCTCGCCTTTCCTTTAATCTTTGTACTAAAAAGCAATTACAGTAATACTAGTTGTAGTAGAACCAGTCAAACTAATGGTAGTAACTGAGGTACAGGTAATGGTAGTATTAAAATGTGTTATTGATTTCACTACCGTTAGGATTCTCTGCTGATTAAACAGGAATTTAAGAACGCACCAAAGCATGTAATTCTCTCTCTCTCTCTCTCTCTCTCTCTCTCTCTCTCTCTCTCTCTCTCTCTCTCTCTCTCTCTCTCTCTCTCTCTCTCTCTCTCTCTCTCTCTCTCTCTCTCTCTCTCTCTCTCAGAATAAGATTAATTTAATTTGTTTCACATTTTTGTACTTTTATATTTTCTTCTCTCTCTCTCTCTCTCTTAATCTCTCTATCTCTCTCTCAGAATAAGATTAATTTAATTTGTTTCACATTTTTGTACTTTTATATTTTCTTCTCTCTCTCTCTCTCTCTCTCTCTCTCTCTCTCTCTCTCACACACACACACAGAATAAGATTAATTTAATTTGTTTCACATTTTTGTACTTTTATATTTTCTTCTCTCTCTGTCTCTCTCTCTGTCTGTCTGTCTCTCTCTCTCTCTCTCTCTGTCTCTCTCTTTGTCTCTCTCTATCTATCTATCTATCTATCTATCTATCTATCTATCTATCTATCTATCTTTCTGACTCTCTGTCTCTCTCGCTCTCTTTCTTCCACTCTTTAATACGTACCAATAAAAAATGTTGTCATAAAAACTATTGACAAGATCTATCACCATGGCAACGTCACCAAACATACCTGCATTAAATGAGAATGTCACTAGCTGATAACAAGCAGTTAATTTCATACTGAATGAAGTCACATTAATTGTCACGTCGTCGCCTGTACATAAACTGCACCAATGTGACCTTCACGCTAACGTTCGTGTTGCTGCTTGTCGGTTTTTTCCCTTCTAATTACACACAAACCGCTCGAACACAAATAAAATGACAGGCGCATGCCATCGCAAGTATATAAAGAAGCACAGATATCGCAGTTTTGATGTTATCATTCATGGACGTATTGTTTTGTTAAAAACCTTGTCTGTCAGATTCCTGTATACGTCTTTTGTCTTCATTTTATTTAATGTTCATGAAAATAAATGTTTATGTATTAATATTGTGTGCATTTGCCATTTCGCTCATACACAGTGTCTGCCAACAGTTGCAGACTCTGTATAATAATAAATAATATTCAACTAGATTCTCCGCCGCAGATAACAACTTGCTAACAAAATGTCAAAAACTGTCATAAACATTCGCATTTCTCTACAGATTTGAAAGCCGAAGTAACATTTCTTGAAGTAAAATATATATATAAAAAAATTAATAATTCTTTCTCTGGAACTGTGGCACTAAAGATATTCTTCATCTTTGGAATTTTAAAAATAGATTTGCCATTTAATGAGTCAGTATAAATAACAAAACGAAAGAGACGACAGAGGATGAAAGATACTCGTTTTAAATCCTCCAAGTCACATAAAGCTGCCATCAAAATGACATTGCTGCTGACAGACTGATTTTAATCTGTAGTACTAACTGTAAATGGCAGCTCTGACGTCAGTATAGAACATCGACCATAGCAGAACAATATTTTTTTTTTTTTTTTTGTCGTTTCGAATTAAAAAGGAAGAAAAAAAAAAAAAAAAAGAAAAAAAAAAAATCTGCAAGAAATTCATTTCTCATTTCCTTTGCAATCGACCAAGTTAGAGATGTCACCAACAAATCAACATTGTTTTCATCACACTGATGTGGAAAGCGACTGAAACACAGTAGTTTGTAAGATCAATGCCACTCGGATCCAAATTAGTCTTTGTATATGTCATTCGAAGCTTATGAGAACGTTCAAAGATTAGTGTACTGTGGGACAGTAATACAGATTTAAAAAAACAACAAATGAACTAACAAACAAACGAACAAATAAATAAAGAAATAAGTAAATTTGTAAACAAATAATATAAAGAACCCTTTATTTGTTAATCATCCATAATTGCGTTATTTAATTTGATATACACATACAATTATATATATATGTGTATGTATGTATGTATATATATATATATATATATATATATATATAAGTGTGTATATCAGATTATACATATACATACACACACACGTATATATAAACAATACAATATCAAAAGTTAATAAACAAATAATTGGTTACTAAAATATATATTCCTTCTTCTTCTTCTTCTTCTTCTTCTTCTTCTTATTATTCTTCTTATTATTATTATTATTATAAATCTTGGTTTGAACTATCTAACAATCGTCAAGATACAGATACAAAACTAAAACACCTCTTCCTTAATCCTTGACATTCAACGCTAACTCGTGATGCTACAAGAAAGTCATTTCGTGATGTTTTGACATTTAGAAATCAATCTAAAACACAGATTCTGATCTTACGATAGGAGACACACCAACATGAATGCTTTGGGCACTGTTGAAAGCTAATTGCTTCATCACCCAACAATCTCTTTTCTCAGAATAAACGCTAAAAATTTAGAACAAGAAGACCTGATAGAGATCACACTGAGAAATTACAAACAGGACGTCAGTAATCGCATTTCATTTTATTACCATTTGTCTTACTAAATTATTATATGCTCAAACACATATAAACACTCACCACAGACACACACACACACACACACACACACACACACACACACACACACACACACACACACACACACAGAGACACTAAAATAAATACATAAATTCAGGGAGGAAATTTGCCTAGATAAAAAAAAAAGAAAAAAAAAGAAAAAAAAAAAAAACCGGGACTGGAAACTCTAACGTGAAGATGAAAAAGAAAAAACAGAACGGCAGATAGAACAATAAAATATCAAATGTACATATATACACACACACGTATAAACATATGTACATACATATACACTTACCTACATACTTTCTTACATCCATACATACATACATTTATGCATATAATCAAATACACATTCTTACGTAATACACCTACATACATAAATCCTGTAACTTTTATTATTATCGTAAATATTTGCTTTCAGAACGGTTCCTCTTATTTCCTTTCTACCTGTTTACAACTAGAAATACATTCAACATCTACACATGTATTGAATAAAATATCAAACACTGAAGATATTCTAACTAAAATCTCAGACTCGGATATACGAAAAAACTTAAACCTGGAAATTACAGTGAGGCTTCTAAATATTTATCAGCTTCAGGCCAAAATACGTTATCTGGTTATCCGCAATCAAGTTAAAATACAAAACCAGTTTTCACTAACTCGATTGTTTAGGCTGGCCTGAAGAATTTTTAGCAGCTTAATATCTCTTGGCACCACCACTCTCGTAATTCCCACTGACCTCGTGTTTTCTATGCGACCACAAGCATCGACCGAGGTCTGGCGAATGGTCCATTCTATGAATAATTCCAATACGTTGTCAGTTTTTGACTAATTCATGAAATCAGAAAATAAGGAGTACTGCATCGTGTGTTTTGCAAACAAACAAACGTAGACACATTTTTTTTTTTTTGTAAACGCAGACACATTAAAAGATGCAATAAATATGTGGCCAATTTAATAGAACATTAGTGTATAGTTATGCAAGCAAAAACTGACGAAGACCATAATTCATACATATTTTCTTTTGTGAACAGTCTCAATATATAGCATAGCTCGTTAATAAAGAGATACAAAAGACACACACACACAGACACAGACTCACACACACACACACACACACACACAGAGATATAAAAAGTTATGACACACAACTTATCCGACAGGTGGATGACAGAGATAATGAAAAGATGATTCATCCAATGTGTGTGTGTGTGTGTGTGTGAGAGAGAGAGAGAGAGAGAGAGAGAGAGAGAGAGAGAGAGAGAGAGAGAGAGAGAGAGAGAGAGAGAGAGATAGAGAGACAGAAATTATAATTAAAAGAAATATATTTATGCCTTAAACACCATGTGTTATAAAACAAATTAAATATAGCGACATACGGTATGTAGTGACTAAGTGGTCTTGTTTTGTTAGGCGTTCACATGAACAGTCGTGTTGCCATTTATTGACATTTTATCATTTTCACACCTCTCCAACATGTTAATAACATCTGCTTTCGTCCTCCTATGGGAATATTATATTGCATGAACTTTAAACCGTAAAAAAAAAAAAAAAAAAAAAAAAAAACGTTTTATGTTGCTAGGTTCATGCAAGTATTTGTTAAAACATTAACAGTTTCATTAAAAAGTTGCTTAAAATAATGTTTAAATTTAAAAAGAAAAAGAAAAAAAACCAAAAAAAAACAAACAATAAACCGAACAAGTAAACAACAAAAACAAAAATTCCGAACAATAATAAAATAAACTAAAATGATAATAATAATAATAATAAAAAAATACAAAATTAAATAAATAAACAAATGAAACCCAGACAGCAGGAGTCAGTATGCACAGTAACAGTGAAGAATGAACTCGTAAAATAAATCCTAATTTGAACTTATAAATCAAATCTATAAAAGCTCGGATGTACAATCTACGAAAATGTCTCTTTGTAAGTGAAAAATTGCCTTTTTGTAATGATTTTTTCACTTTAAATTGGATTTTACCGTTTCTTGGGAGTACGCCTGCAGCTTTATGTTCTAACATCCAGTGCAAATGTTTTGTGTAAATGAACCACTCTGCAGAATAGGTGGAAGTTCGGTTTTCATATTTTAAGTTTTACACTTTAGTTACAAACATACAACTTGTGTGATACTTGCTGAAAGAGATAATTTGGTTTATTCATGCTTGGAAATGTTTATGAATTTGCGGTCATGTAATCGATAAAAATAATTAACGCATTTTTTTAGAGAATTCGAGTTAAGATGGTAATTAATATCTATTAAAATGGAATTAGTTCAAACACAGTCTGTAAATTAAACAATTATAACTACATAATAAATTGGAGAAGAAAATATAAAAGTACAAAAATGTAAAAAAAATTAAATTAATCTTATTCTGTGTGTGTGTGTGTGAGAGAGAGAGAGAGAGAGAGAGAGAGAGAGAGAGAGAGAGAGAGAGAGAGAGAGAGAGAGAGAGAGAGAGCGCCGAAGCAGACAGTTCATCTGTTCACATATAAAATGTTAACAGTAACCTGAACAAAACCATCTGATGTCGCAATGTGATTCCATGAAAAGTTCAATTTAAAGTCAACTGACACTAAAATATCAGTCCAGTTTATCTTTATAATGCCTTCACCACTGGTGCCATGAATTCTGTGAAGCCTTCATTCTTTGAATTTCAAATGTCATTTGTTAATAAAATGTCAGGTTTTAAATTTCCTAATAATCTTCCAGTAGACACCGTCTTTAGACATTTTGGGGGTTATGATTTCTTCATTAACGTAGACATTTTCTATTATTTTGTAGTAATCTATAAAATATTTTGTATCAAGTTTAAAATATCAATAATGTTTTATTTCTATAAATGTTATGAAGATGATGTGTGTCTTGCACATATGTAAATATGTCTAGTTTGTGTCAGCAAGCATTAAACACTTGAAATTATCGTCACAAAGTTTTATTTTTATAAAATAATTAAAAATAACACAAAACAAAACTGAAAATTCAAGGACAAACAAATTCACCCCACTTAAGAAATTACAAAAAAAAAAAAAAACTATCAAGTACAAGACAAAACAACAAACAAGAAACCTCAACGAAATCAGCTAAAAACTTGATGTCCTAGACAGAGAGTGCTTAGATGGGGAGATCTTGGTTCTAATATGCAAATGGTGATAATTACATGATGAAAACATGCATTCAATTTTTAACCATTTTACTTAAAATCCGATATAAAATAACATTTCATCTTCGTCTGATGCTGGTTCCAGTATTTATGACACAAACAGAAAATACAGTCTTAGCACAAACTAACAATTCTTCGTTGTTAATGATTACTCCTTTCAAACCAGCAGAAAGTATTTAATATGTTCAGCAGACAAAGTAGTTGAGCAAGGGTTTACTTCCTTTTGTTTGTTTTGTATAAAAAAATATTTTTTTTTTTTTTTTTTTTTTTTTTTTGTAAAATTTCTGAATTGAAGATGAATTATTCAGTAAGACACAGGATATATTTTATCCCAGTGCGATAATGTTTATCGATTATACGACAGCGCCCGAGGCATTTAATTGGACACTGTTACAGTTTCTGATAGGCCATCGAATTTTACTTTTCTTCCTTGTAGAAATCCAGTGCAGTAATTGAGTGATTGGTTGTAAGTGTCACTATGCGAATGGTAATTGATACCCGCTTCCTTAAATGACTTCGTTATTTTTGCTGCACTCGAAACTGCATAATATAAACGAGAATGCATGTTCGGTGTTGTTGTTGTTGTTGTTGTTGTTGATATTGTTGTTGTTTGTCTAAAAGTACTTTTATCATCGTTATCTGGTAGTTATCGACACATCAAAAACAAATCTTACTTTCTCAGCTGTATTGAAATTCATTGTTTAACAGTGTCATATATCTATATCTATCTATCTGTATATATGTAACATACACAAAAAAGAAAAAACCACAAAAAACCCACACATGGCCTCAAAATACAAAAAATACAAAGACTTACTCTTTGACCGATGCAAAGGCAACACTCAAATAATCTTTGTAAGTCACCATTAACAGAGAAGGACTGTACGTGTAAAATCCAGCTTTATTTACAGTGACTTACGATTCATCATCAAAACCATACATCTGTATAGTACATATTTATCTTATATCACTGATCCAAAATGTATCTGTCTGGGACTGTATTGTATTTACTTCAATAAATTACTTATTACACACACACACAGACACGCACACACACACACACACACACACACACACACACACACACACACACACACGTTTTTTTTACATCTTTGGTGTTTAATTGCTTGTTCAGATCTTAAAAGAGCATTTTGAAAAGGGTTTTCTTTAAAAAAATGACAAATAAATTGTAGTTATTTAAGGAGTCTTTTGTTTTGATGTATAGCGACAAAGAAATCAATACACAGCAATCTACTGTTGTTGAGAGTGGTGAATTGAGACACAAAAGAGTTAATATTATTTAGTTTTTACATTATAGAGGACTGCATGATAAAAGAAATAATTGGTTATTGACTAAATATAACTGCTTTATCCTGCTCAGGTTCAATCACAAAGGTAGAGCTTTTAAAACCATAAATTCAGTAAAACATAGCTAAAGATATTCGTGATAATTAAAGTTTATATTTGTGTACTTACATAACGAGTACCTTCATTCATTTAAAATAATTAATAAATATCACCACCACCACCACCACCAACAACAACAACAATAATAATAATAAATGAAAGATGAAGAAAATATATCATGGTTCAGTAATTTGAAATTATTCCTGGTTTGAAAATCTCAGGAAATGTTTTGGCGTAAGCGGATTTCCTCTCCCTTGATTCTTTTATCCGGCTAAATTATTGTTCAGTTACGTCAGTGACATTAGCATAATCAATAGATTGATGTTAGTTTGTACACTGATTCTAACAATATTTCGTAAAAGAAACTAATATGGTGATTTGTATTTAGCTTCAATATCCTGCATTTCATATTCTTTATATATATATATATATATATATATATATATATATATACATACATACATACATATATATATATAGACTGACAGAGTGAAATTAAATTAAAACTGTGATTTGTGAACGGATGGACACTTAAAGATACGGAACAGTCTATATATGTATGTATCTATGTATGTATGTATGCATATGTGTGTGTTGCGTTTTGTGTGAATAACTCTACGTGTGTTTGTCTCTTTGTCTGTCTTTCCAACTGACCACTCATTCATCCATCCGTCCATCAGAGTTTTATTGTCTTGCTATCAATCCACCCGTTTATTTCAAAGGAATTAGTTTTTCTGAAAAGCTTAAAAAAAAAAACACAACCTTTTCGCTTTTGCTCTGATTTTAGCACTAATTAATCCTCCTTGTAATTTCATACATTAGTAGCACGTTGAAAGAAATTCTTAGACCAAAGTTTAAGGTGTTTTCTTTTTTCTTTTACTTATTTTTTTTTATTTTATTTATTTATTTGTTTTGTATATTTAATATACATCCCTTTTAACATATTTCGGTATGTATACTTAACAAAGAAGGATCTTTGAAAAGACCGGATTTTGCTAATGGTATGAAAATATCCATTTGTCAGAACGAGGAAAATGCATAAGAAAATAAATGAATGAATAGATTAGCTAATTAATGGAATGAATGAGAATGTAAAGAAATGAAATATTAAACATAAATAAATAAATAAATAAACCATTGGCTACACGATATGAATAAGCATATAAATATTTCTTAAACGGCCATTAGTATAAAACAGAGTTGTCGTGAATCATTTGCTTTATCTTATTGTCTGTTATTTCGAGTGGGTGGATGAAACCAGAATGTCACGAGTTTATTTTAAACTCTTCAAGAATATGCGTGCTGTTTCCCTACATTGCTAAAATAACCATAGATACGACACCAAATAACAGCATTTATTAATCTTACTGGGTTTTTTTTGTTTTTTTTGTTGTTTTTTTCTGTTGAAACCCATTTCTCGGAATGTTTCCATCAGCTGGTGCCTTGAGTTGAATACGACATTTTATCGTGTTTTGGCAACAAAGGCATTTGTCACTGACAGACTATAAATGTAGTTTATTAGCTTTCTTGTGTAAACCATTTTAAAGTCACAGACACTTTGGGGTTGGTATAGAATTAAAACAAACAAAAAAAAATAAAATAAAATAAAAAGAAGACGGGGAAAAACAAATGTGAAAAATAAAGAGAGGCAATAAAGGAAAGGAACGCTTTAACTCACAGAAATCAGGGTTCATAATTTTAATGTCCAAGTTTGTTGTTCTATATTTATATTTATATTTATATTTATATAGTATTTTTTAGCGATGTATGTCAAACTGACTTTCGATAGTTTCACATCAAGTTTCAGAGGTCTTTCAATGACTTAAAAACAACTATACACCTGAAAACAATTAAGAAATTCCTGTCAAATGATTGTTTTAGTATCAGTAGATCAGTGAGAAAAACGTATCTAATAACATTTTTACTAATAAACTTTTCAAGCAACCGTCTGTAGTTTGTTTTCGATTATGATAATTATTAATTCGATTATACATTCAAGTCGATTTATTTAATTGCACGCTTTTATCATGGATTATTAAATAATTTTATTAAATCACCAATCAAAATTTACGGTAATTGTTTTCGGAATTATTCGAAATATTCTTCTTCTAAAGAACAGTTGTCAAAATCGTTGTAGACGATATTTCGCAACAAAAAGGCATGATGACATCGAAGTAAAAAAATATATAAAAAGGTTTCTTTAAGCGTAGAGCTTAACTTGAGCGTATTTTTATGTTCATTTCTTCCATTTTCTGAGCTGGCGTGGCTCAAAGTTACATAAAACTTGCAGCTTTCTTATTGAAAAAATTATCTTTTTGCCAAAATATGTACCTGTACCAGACTATTTATCCAACAAGCTTGGAACCGGAGATTTTTTGGTTTTCAGGACCAAAGCTTAATAAGAACTTGAAATATAAAAAATGAAAGGCAAAGAATGATACTGTATTTAAATTTTATAAATTAACAGACTTTCCTAAAGCAGGAGTAATGGTCTGTACCTCTTTGCTGAATTTTTCAAGGCCGTAACTTATTTAGCTGGCACTGCACGAATCTAGAATAGTTTGCATAATGACGTCAAATTCTCCCACTACAAAGGTACATACTACATATAACTATATCATACTGCAGCTGATGATTAAATATAATAAAATGATATTATCATATATGATATAATATGATAGGGTACGATATGATACTACAGACAGGACACGACTCTCTACGATACGATACAATATAATAATAATAATAATAAAAAAAACATAATTCTATACAATGCAATACTGTATGGTTTGATATAATGTAATTTAACATAACGACATAATCATTGGACATGATTTAATACAAGTAATGTAACGTTACAATATAAAACACTTTAATCAGTATAAATTAACAGTAATTTAATGTAAAGGAGAAACAAACTCAACGGTACTAGTATAATATAAACTGACTCATTTTCTTCCATACGAAATTTATATATTTATTTATTTTTTTATTTATTCCTTTCTAACTGTTTAGTTCATTTATCATATTAACCGAACATTTCATGAATGAGTTTCTGAAAATGTCAACTATTTTACTGCTGTTGAACCCGAGTCAGTTTATTATGACTTAAATTATAACTGACGATAACAACACCCACAACTTGCCTTCATTAACCAGTCACAGAAAATTAATTACACCTCAACACTGGTAAACAGAGTTAGACTCAGCAACTTGTGAATTATTGACCACGCAAATCCCTTGTAAAAAAAAAAAAAAAAAAAAAAAATCGATAGGGAAAAACATTTGTTTTCGGATGGCTACATTTAATCCTTACTGGGATAAGACACTTAATGGATTTATCTTGTAACGGTATGTCTATATGCACAAGAATTTACTTGTTTGCATTTGTTATCGACATTACAAAAATCCTGTGGTCATTTTGCAACCTGTTTCTGCTGTAATGTTTGTATAATTACCGCCAAGCGTGAAAAGTCACAGTTTAGCAGCAAGTTTTAATATGTGTGTGATCTGTGATAAACAAGTAAGCAAAATTTAAATAATCAGGTAATTATATGATATGCTTTAGTATGTCTATTTTAAATGTTTAAAAAGTCCAACAAAATATCAATAAAGGAACGAAGAAACAAAATTGTGGTAAATAAATACGTTAACTGATGTACAGAAGGACACAGTTATAGATAATTAGGTACACGGACAAACAGGCAAAGAGACAAGTAAATAAATAAAAATTTGTAAGTATTATTATACATAGATAGGTGAAAAGATAAACACACATACTCGTCTACAGATAGATAGATAGACACATAATTTAAATCAAATTTCGACGAAGAAGTTTATTCTCTCAGGACTATAATAACAGGGTGTAATAAAATACATTAACACTGTATGCAGATATAACTCAGTGTATTGCTAAATGTGTGTAATTTCAGTAGATGTAATTAGCCAAACCAGCGTAAAAAGGAATTTCTTTGAATACGAAACAAGGACAGGCATTAATAAATCACTAACTATGTAATCTGATCTATGTGTTTTCTTTTGTAAATACAGATTGTATTGATTCATCTACAGTTGTAATTCTGATTATTGTGTGGTTGCGGGCACTCCACATAATTATATATTTTTATAAGAATGACTTAAGTTAATATTCATCGTCAATGAATGCATTAATGTATGTGTTTGTGTGGGCATGTTTATGTATGTGTGTGTTTATAAGTGTTAATAAATGAACGACTGTTTACCAGTTCCTTGAATTATTTTCATATTAACTGTTATTAATATGTTGGGGAACAATAGTTGCAATAAATGGCAGAGATATCCACTGCAAACTGTTGTTTTATGAACTATTGTTATCAATCAGTAAACATTGTGCAGTAGACAAACAATTTTGTATTCAGTAAAACAGATACCAAGGTATTTGATACACGCTACACGTGTATTCAGTAAAACACATACCAAGGTATTTGATACACACTACTCGTGTAGTCAGTAAAACACATACCAAGGTATTTGATACACGCTACACGTGTATTCAGTAAAACACATACCAAGGTATTTGATACACGCTACTCGTGTAGTCAGTAAAACACATACCAAGGTCATTGATACACACTACACGTGTATTCAGTAAAACACATACCAAGGTCATTGATACACGCTACTCGTGTAGTCAGTAAAACACATACCAAGGTATTTGATACACGCTACTCGTGTAGTCAGTAAAACACATACCAAGGTATTTGATACACGCTACTCGTGTGGTCAGTAAAACACATACTAAGGTATTTGATACACACTACACGTGTAGTCAGTAAAACACATACCAAGGTATTTGATACACGCTACTCGTGTAGTCAGTAAAACACATACCAAGGTCAATTGATACACGCTACTCGTGTAGTCAGTAAAACACATACCAAGGTATTTGATACACGCTACTCGTGCAGTCAGTAAAACACATACCAAGGTCATTTGATACACGCTACTCGTGCAGTCAGTAAAACACATACCAAGGTATTTGATACACGCTACTCGTGTATTCAGTAAAACACATACCAAGGTATTTGATACACGCTACTCGTGTAGTCAATAAAACACATACCAAGGTCATTGATACACGCTACTCGTGTAGTCAGTAAAACACATACCAAGGTCATTGATACAAGCTACTCATGTAGTCAGTAAAACACATACCAAGGTATTTGATACACGCTACTCGTGTATTCAGTAAAACACATACCAAGGTATTTGATACACACTACTCGTGTAGTCAGTAAAACACATACCAAGGTATTTGATACACACTACTCGTGTATTCAGTAAAACACATACCAAGGTATTTGATACACGCTACTCGTGTAGTCAGTAAAACACACACCAAGGTCATTGATACACACTACTCGTGTAGTCAGTAAAACACATACCAAGGTCATTGATACAAGCTACTCGTGTAGTCAGTAAAACACATACCAAGGTATTTGATACACGCTACTCGTGTAGTCAGTAAAACACATACCAACGTATTTGATACACGCTACACGTGTAGTCAGTAAAACACATACCAAGGTCATTGATACACGCTACTCGTGTAGTCAGTAAAACACATACCAAGGTATTTGATACACGCTACACGTGTAGTCAGTAAAACACATACCAAGGTATTTGATACACGCTACACGTGTAGTCAGTAAAACACATACCAACGTATTTGATACACGCTACTCGTGTAGTCAGTAAAACACATACCAAGGTATTTGATACACGCTACACGTGTATTCAGTCAAACACATACCAAGGTATTTGATACACGCTACACTTGCGGTCAGTAAAACACATACCAAGGTCATTGATACACGCTACTCGTGTGTAACCAGCTGGAACGGGAAATAGCATAATAGCCGAAAATTGAAGGATCTATTCTTTGCCGGTATAAAAATATCACAGTTATAATATTTCATTATGTGTGTATGCATGTCTGACTGTCTGTATGTTTGTATGAATGTCTCTCTCTCTCTCTCTCTATATATATAAATGTCTGTATGTCTGTATGTATGTATCTACGTAGGTGTGTATGTAGTAGAGACCATACTAAAGTAGACAGAAAAACAGAGAAACTAACATACAAAGAGATATAGATAACTAGACAGAAATATGAAGATAGTTAATTAATTAAAAGGACGATGGTGATATTAACACAGGGTATGATAAACTCATAGTAATAATAATATTACACTGATAAAGTTGTTCATATTAAATACAATTAAAATAAACCTTTACGAAAGAGAATATAGTGATGACGTATAATGCGCTGGCCCGTATTCCTCAAAACAAATGCATATTTTATAATATTTACAGGAATATACAGAAACCATGATAAGCGGATCCCTAAGCGTTAGAATGACACATTTAATCAGGAAGTGAGAGGTGTGGTATAATTCGTAGATGGTCATCGATTTTGGATGATAAAATGGTCGATAAATAAAGTGAAAGATATATATGTAAAATGGACCTATGAGAATGAAAGAAAAAAGAAGTGAGAGGTAAAGAAAGAAAGCGAGAGAAAGAAGAGAATTAGAGAGAGAAAAAAAAAATTAAGGTAGGAAAGAGAAAAAAGGATAAGAAAGAGCAAGAGAGAGGAGAGAAAGAATGGATAAAAGAGAGAAAAAGAGAGCGAAAGAGAAGAAAGGAAAGAAATAGAGAGAGAAAGAGAAAGGAGATAAACAGATAGATAGAGACAGCAGTGTGAGAGAGAGAGTGAGAGAGAGAGAGAGAGAGAGAGAGAGAGAGAGAGAGAGAGAGAGAGAGAGAGAGAGAGAGAGAGAGAGAGAGAGAGAGAGAGAGATTCAAGCTGAGATCTAATTAACCACTTCTATCAGCCACCTTGGAAAACAGTGGACTTTTTTTAGGTTTGTTTTCGACATCTGAAGTGTGTAAGTTTCATCTAATTCAGTAAATTGCCTCAAACGAGATGAGATTTCCTGATCGAACGACGCTGTCGCAAAATAATCTCTGTAACTGCCTCGTCTTGGCTTTGATTATAGCTGCATTCCTTGAAAAAATCCGATAAATGTTTACAGTTACGGTTCAAAATAAAATACAGATATCTACAAATTTGCCTAAGATGACGACATTTCCACAATAAGATGTGCAATGTGTATAATTATGTAATTTCCAACGTGTCGCTCTAAACAAAATGTAATGTAATGCCATATTTAAAAAAATACTTTTAAATCAACACAGAAAAAAAAGTATTCTTAGCGTAAATGAACGCGGAGTATTTTGCAGTTCAAGTGAACTGCTAATAAGCAAGGCATGCTTATACTGGATAAAAATAACTTTCTCAAAACGTCTACTAACGATAAATGTATGGGGTTTTTTTTTTTTTTTCTGTTCTTGTTCTTTTATCAGAATTTCCTGTTTGAAACTACCGGCTACTCATACCATATATAATGAAGCAATCTTTAGGTGTTATCATTAAAAAGAAGCAGTTCATTTCAAAGTATGTATGTGGTGTGTTGTTCCTTAAATAATGACAATATGCAGCTGTGGTTAACTGATGTTTTTCGTAGATTTCTGTCTTGAGGCTTCGACCGTATTCTCTGACCACAGTCAGTGGACAAAAGCGATGTCAGTTTATATTTAAATAATGTGAATTCGATACTGACTCTGACCACAAACAGTGATGAGTAAATAGTATGGAAATGTACATGGATGACGTAAATATATATACATTTGCACGAGCATAATGTGGGTGTGTACGTGTGGTCTCTTCCTGTGAGTATATGTGTGATAAATGAATCTTAGGCGAGTATATACTGTTGTTTTAACATAATAATAATAATAATAATAATAAATGTACCGGTTTGATAATGATGGTGTCTATGACGATGAAGATAATGAAATTAATAATACTGTTACTCTATCTAATAAAACAAAACAAAAAACGAACTAAATATTTACATAAAACAATAATTTAGTAACTGTGGATGAATGACAATAATTTGTATAATTACAGTGCATAAAATTATATATATATATATAGTTTTAAAAGCAGTAATTGGATTTTTGCTATGAAAATACTTTTTATGTCGAAAGTCATTAAGATGTTTATCAAATAAGATTGTTTTAAACGAGATCGCATCGTATATCATGTCACAAAGTGTAACATGTTAATTTAAACGAGATCGTCTGATTTAAAATGTGGCAAATTATAACAAATAGATTTAAACTGAGATCGTCTAATATATTAGCTGGCGAATTATAACATTTGTTTTAAAACAAGGAAATACGTATCATACACTGTTGTCAAAATTGTGAAAATTTTTCCTTCATGGACATTATGAATATCACAATCAGTTTCTGACCAGGCTATGCCAAACCAACAAGATCAAATCGAAATATGAAATATTAATTATATCGCAAGTATTTGTGAATTACGTGTTCCGATTGCTTATTTGAAATAACAGTTCGGGCGGAAGATTTTTCTCTGGTTCAGATGGCTAAATCATAATTAGATTAAAGTTCGGCGCGCAAACTGCTTTACTGTGAATAGCGTATTTCAAGTAAGGAATTCAGTTTAGAATTCGCAGACGAATGATTGGATCTGGAATCGATCATTTTAGTCTTTCTTGGTCAGTTATTTCCCGTTCCGGCAAATACTGTCCGACTAGAATGTCTTTGGGGGAAAATAGATATGAAGAAAAAATAAATATCTGTACTGCTTGAAGTGGAGATGTCTGAGGTCAGCCTTTACACGTCTGTTTTATTAGTAGATTAGTGACAGTCTGTTGCTAATGAGATTTCAGTCCTCACCCAGTGAGCCATGAAATTCAGCACATTAGTATGCACAACTTCCATTTAGACGATCAGTTTGTAATTAAGATGCAAACATTTTACATTGCTGTTTATTGTAACTCCTTTGAACTGTCTGACTACTTCGTCTCTCTCTCTCTCTCTCTCTCTCTCTCTCTCTCTCTCTCTCTCTCTCTCTCTCTCTCTCTCTCTCTCTCTCTCTCTCTCTCTCTCTCTCTCTCTCTCTCTCTCTCTCTCTCACTCTCACACACACACACACAAATACACACACACACACATATTGGATTAAGTCAATTCTTTACTCATTATTTAATAGCTGACTCACCCACCTACACATCGGATAAGTTCAAAACAAAAACAGCGTGAATCATAAGTTTCATATCAAGAAAAACAAAACGATCAAATTGTGCTTACCATTAAAAATGGACTCTTTATAAGACAGATCAAAATTTCATACTTATCTACAGTCACTGTTTTATCTCTCGAGATAATACCCACAACAAAGAAGTCTTTAGAGTTAGTTTAGAATTGTAACAAATTTATATTAGTCTTTTAATGCAACTTTTAATAAGTATAAATGATGTCCTATTTGTCAATCTATGTAATTAAGGTAACGTTTTATTTGAAGTTAGTTCCATTCCAACTAAATACCTTTAGTAAATAAACATCTTTATTGAAAGGAAAAATAAAGTCAGAAAACATGCAACTATAATCACTAACGAAATAATTGTAATTATAGGCCTTGTCGAAAAGATTAATTTATATTTACATACACATACATACATAAATACATACATATATATCATAATATATATATATATATATATATATCATACATACATATGTAACATACATACATACATACATACAAAAAAAGTAATTAAAAAAAAGTAAGAAAAAAAAATTACATTTAATTATCCATTCCATATTTTACTTACCTTGCCCGTCTTTGGTCGTCAGACTGCATATTTTTAGCTCTTTCCATGACCTCTTTTATTTTGGCGATTTCTTCCGGGGTCAGATGACTTAAGTCTGGCTCGGGTGGTTCCACCGGGGACGGGGCTCGGGTAGACGGGGCCGACGAACGGGTGCGGGGACCTACTGAGTACGAATACATCGACTGGTATTCGGATAGAGGGGTACTACCTTCTGATGATAATTGACTTCCTTCGTTTCCCATCCCCAAAAGGAAGGCTGTTTCGAGAATCGTTAAGACGTTGAACAATATGACAAGGCACAGAAATATCACGAAATGTGGATCACCGGCGTAATCAGGTGCAACCAACACTGCTATCTCATACATAGACGGTATTGGTAAAGAAAGCAAGCGACTTCAGCACCGCTAACATCGACCACGTACCGTCGTCACACCCTCCAATATTGCAAAAGATGACGCGGCAGCCATCTTGGAATCTATACGGTCTCAGTATCGATCATGATATTCTCTTGTCCACCACTAGCAGTTACTGTTTTAAAAAAACTCAACAATCAAGACGAAGGCAGATGTTTGGGAACTCGAGCATAACGTTCAGTCTTAATCCTAGCTTTCTGATTACACACGGGTTCTTTACCTTTTCAGATACGGAGAGCGTTCGCGAGCTCGCGTTGTGTCTTGGAGTTCTTTGAACAGAACGACATTGCTGGCTGTAAACACGGGGCAAGTCAAAGCTAGCCAAACCTCGTCGTTTTTGGTTGGTTATCACAGCTCTGGCTGACGATCGATACGCGGCAGACGGCAATGGAAGCGCTTACTTTAGTCTTTGATTCATTGTCTTGTATGCACTTACAATCGCGGTCGATGGACAAGGGACATTTATTTAATATGTCCTGCGTTAGCTGAAACAAAAGAGATGAAGTATCAGACTATGGAAGTGGATCATTCCAATTTGCGATGTAGTTAAACCCGATACATTAAAAAACACCTCCTTTTTCTCTCATCTGCGTATTACATAAATAAAAATACCCTTTCTTTCGTTGTTCTTTCGCTTTCCACACTGTCTGACTTTCGATCTCTCGCTCACATATACACAAACTCATATACACTTCTCTGTAATGTAGAATGTCAAATGTCTGCCTATAAATTAAACAAACATGAAAGCAAAAGCGGCTACATGAAAACATAAAAAAAAAGAAAAAGAAAAGCAAAATAATAATAATAATTATAATAACAACAAAAGCATGAATAATAAAAGTAAT
Source organism: Chrysomallon squamiferum (assembly GCA_012295275.1). NCBI lineage: Eukaryota > Metazoa > Mollusca > Gastropoda > Neomphalida > Peltospiridae > Chrysomallon > Chrysomallon squamiferum. Next base: position 18,680,855 of record CM022671.1, read on the forward strand.
AATAATAAAAACAATAATTAATAATAACAAAAACATAGTTAAGTTTGAGATAGAAAGATAGTTTAGTCTGATAATTATTCGATATTCTGATTCTTTGAATGGCAAGTAATGTGATAAAAGGGATTTAAAAACTGTTCTTTTATTCACGTAAAATTTGGTTCGTGATAAAACTGATCTTTACATTCGTAATTCACGCAAAAGTTTGATTCGTGTTAACAGTTGTTCTTTGATTCTTTATTGACATCAAAGTTTGATTAGTAATAAACATTGTTCTTTTGTTATAGTTATTCACAAACATTTTATATAAAAAATTTGATTCATGATAAAATTGTTCTTTGATTCGTTATTTACACAAAGATCTGGTTTGTGTTAAAAATAGCTTTTAGATTCATGTTAATAACATTTCTTTTGATTAATCATATCAACCTATGATTCGTATTAAAAAATTTTTTTTTTGATTCGTTATTCATATAAGACACAGCCTCGCGTTAAAAACTGTTATTTTTCATTCGTCATTCTCAGAATCATCGTCCGTGAACTGGCCGTTCATTTCATCTGGCGGATAAAACATCAGGTCTTTGAGCAGCACGGAAATTCCGGGATCATTGCTCGAGTAGGCGAAGGTCTCTTTCGGAGCAACGTACATGATCTGTTGGAGTTGTACAATACATTCCGGATCGCCGGTCAAACAGAGAAGGCCACACTGGTCGAAGCTTCGTCGAATCAGATCAATGCGATTTGTTATTTCCTGCATTTTACCGGACAGCGAATATTCGAGGAGCGTCTCCGACCCAGCAAAAACAGCTGCTCTGTGCAGTTCGGTCAAACGTACAAAATCGGTTTTGTTCCACGTGTTTTCGTCGAGGATGTCCACGTAGTTCAGAACCATGTTGTTTATTCTGCAGGCGTTGACAATTCCAAAAACCTGGTCGGCATCGCCAGAGCAGTAAAACAGAATAACACCGAACGATTCCTCTGATAATAATAATAATAATTAAAATAATAATAATAATAATAATAATAATAATAATAATAATAATAAATAATAATAATAATAATAATAATAAAAAAGGTATAAATATGATAATGGAAATTATATTAACAGTAACAACGAAGATCATGATAAGATTATTATGTTAATAATATTGTCTCAGCATTATATTCTTCCTTTTCTTCATCAACATCATCATCGTCCTTGTATTATGATTATTGTTGTTGTTATATGAAAATATAGTTATTATAATAAAGCCACACTTGTAAAGAATCTTTTAAAACGTATTTGAACAGGTAGTAATTTATTATTTTTATTTTGTTTAACTTGTTACTTTATGAACAATTATATGAATATTAATTAAACGACATATGATCCTCATCTCAGCTGAATATTAATCTCAGGTAATAATAATATTGTGGTAATTTTGTATACGTGCGTCAAATGTTATATTTATAAAATAAATAACTGAATATGAGTCAGGAAAACAGTAATGCAAGAATGACGAAAACATATTTATCTTTATAAAGTCAATTATTATAAAGAACAAAAACGAAACAAAGATCAGTCAAGTATACATACCATTTATAGAAGACCGAGCCATTCTGCATGTGTAGCACTGGTCTTCAATTTCAGTTATGCTGGCTATATCCTCTAGAATAAAATTTATAAAGCAACGTTCAATGACCGCGATGAAAATAGAAAAAGGAAATAATAAATGTTAAAACACATTTACATTACAATGTAATTAGAGTAATATATTAATAAATAAATAAATAAGTAAATAAATAAATTAACAAATAAATAAAGAGGAGCGCATTCCATTACATGTAAGTCACACAACCAGATGCTTGATACACATTAGCTAAAGATTATTGTCGTGAAATTATATATATATATAGAGAGAGAGAGAGAGAGAGAGAGAGAGAGAGAGAGAGAGAGAGAGAGAGAGAGAGAGAGAGAGAGAGAGAGAGAGAGAGAGAGAGAGAGAGAGAGAGAGAGAGAGAGAGAGAGAGAGAGAGAGAGAGAGAGAGAGAGAGATTATTTTTTCTAATATTAATTAGATGCCGTAATGTTTGTTAGCTTACCGTCTTGAGTAAAACTGGATAGGATTGTATTCCTGAAATTGGTTTCATTTTCTCTCTCTTTTCTTGAAAAGACTTGTATATAAAGTATTAAAATAAGTAATATAAATTAAATAAAGCTGGAAACATCATTTGAAAATCGTAGAACATTGCATGGAAAAAAATAATGTGTAAATAACATGTTGTAATATTTTTAAGTAAGGAATTACAATGTTGTTGTTGTTTTAATTGGGTTTTATTTGGCTTTTTTCGTTTTCTTCTTAGTTATATAACATTTATTTATTTATTGATTTAATACATGTTAGAAAACTATTTAAAAACATTTTTTTTATTCTTCCATTCTTTCTCACATTATTCTATCCTTCATTTCTTTCTTTTCATTTCATCTCATTTTTCTTAAATGCTAAAACATATTTGTATATGCAAAACGACTTACTTTTAGAACGACGTCTTAAAAAAATTATACACGCTGTTAGAATAACGGCTAAAAGCACTGAACTTGTAATTATTATACTGCTTAATACTTTGTCGTTCAGTCTGTCGTGATTTTTTGACGTCATAGAAATCGTTGGGATCTGTTCTACAAGAATAATTTAAATTTTCACAAATGATTATGAACACATATATTTTGAACAGATGTGTATGTTTATGTATGTGTTAATACTTGTCTGAACATACGAAACTACACAATTTACAGTGAAAGGATGTGCATTTATTTGTGTACGTACGTAGTATGTGAAAGTATATGTATACATATATTTATATTTATCTTTCCTTGTAACTGTATGTATGTACGTTTGTATAAATGTACGTACGTACGTATGTATGTATGTATGTATATACGCATGTATGTATGTGTGTATCTATGTGTGTGTATGTATGTGTGTGTGTGTCTCTGTGTGTATGTGTGTGTGTTCTGAGTTCTTTTTTCTGTGTCTGTTTCCAGAAATGCAGTTTTACTTGACCCGTTTGAGTGTTCACTAGATTTTGTCAAGAACATGTCCGGAAGAACAGTTTTGAAGATTTGGCCGCCCACAGTTGTTTTAGAATGATTATATGATTCTTGAAAATACAAAAAAACAACAACATAATAATAATAAAATAAATAAAAATGAGCAAAAGATCCTGTATAATAAAATAATTATATCTTCCTATCTACACATATACTCATAAACATATGCACAAGAATATGCACACGCACACACATACACATTTATAGACAGACTAAATGTAGGACATAAACCCACCAGGACAACCTCCCCAGTCTAAAAATGGACAGGCGGAGAAAATCCCACCAGTGGAGTTGGAAGGCAGGACAAATTAACGTAACATTGGCATGATTGTCAATCAATTTAATGTGTTTGTGAGATCAACATAATTTATTACAAGAACTATCGGTGATAATAATCACAATTAAGAGGAAGGATACAATTTGAAATAAGAAATTATATCAAAGCATACTCACACACACGATGCAAAATGAGTTGACGTACACTGTGACGTTCGAGGAATTTTGCCGTTTTGAAAACTGAATATAATTTCGCGAAAGTAATATTCCAGAGCTGACGAATTGTTCAGAAAAAAAAATCATTTCGTATTTTCTAAGGTATGCTTTGTCACGAAGCTAAGATTACATATACATTACATATAGATGCTTACTCCCCCAAATGAAACTGAAAATATTAATGGTGTAAATTTGTCAGATTGTATGAAACTGAAACGTGTTGTTTCAAGAGTTGAGCTGAAGAGCTTTTGTCATCTTACCTTGTTTTTTCATTGGTCTTTTGGTTTGTTGTTCTACCTTGCAATTCTACTTGCCTATGCATTTTTGGATTCTAGGCTTTTATCCTGGCAGGCTTATGTCCGTGATTAGATATAGATATTAACAGACAGATAGACAGACAGATAGACAGATCGATAAATAGATAGATAGATAGATAGATAGATAGATAGATAGATAGATAGATAGATAGATAGATAGATAGATGGATGGATGGATGGATGGATGGATGGATGGATGGATTGATGGATAGAGATACACATATATTTAGATAGCAAGCTAGATAGATACAAATAAATAGATATGAATATTTTCGTTCTAATAATAATTATTAATATTATAACGTATCAAGAGGTATGGAAGCTAAACTGACAAGTGGAGAAAGGATTTAGGAATTGTTATTATTATTGTTATTATTATTATTATTATTATTATTATTATTATTATTATTATTATTATTATTATTATTATTAATCTGCACAGAAGACAAGGGAAATAAGGAACTCGTGTCTCTATAGAACTGTCTACATTTAGTTTACGAATCAACTTACCTCTTTTGGGAAGAAAAAATGTTTCACAGAAAACAGGCAGACGAATGTCATGAGGGCATATCTGTAATGGATACGCAGTCAGATGAATAACAACAACAACAACAGCAATAACAATACTACTACTACTACTAATAATAAAATATTAATAATACTGTGCATAATTCTATCCTTTACACTTGTTTATTTATGCGGCATCAACAGATCCGACAGACAGAATATAGATAGACGTAGATATAAGGACAGAGAGACATACAGACACAGACAGATACACAGAAAGATCGATAAATAGCCAGTGATAGATAAATAGGGACAAAAAGAAAAAGAAAGAAATGATGAAAGAAGAAAACAATGTATTTTCTCTTTCGTTCTTACTTCGTTTATTTATTACTGTAATACTATACCTTAATGGAATAATTGTGACAATATTCAATACGTTCCATCTTCAACTCTCCAACAGACTGAAAGATATAATCGACACATTAATTAAATTCAAAATTACTATTCGGTCATGTATCACAACTGTTAGTATTTTTTATTTTAGTAATATAATGAAAAATAACCCAATACAATGTGTGCATTTTGGACCGATGTTCCCTGTGCTTAATGTTCAGTTGACAGTCATCTGATTTTATAATATTCACTTACAGTGTTCTCTCCGAATGTCTATGATTTTTTTTTTTAGCCAGTCTGTCCATTTGTTATCTAATATCAGGAAAAAAGAATGATTACATATGGTAGAAATGTAATTAATTTGATTAAAATTTATAACATGACACCTTTTGTAATGCTTTAGTTTTGCAAAGGTTTTCGTCTGTGATTTCTCGACAAGAAGGAACACGTGAACACACTGTGCGACACATTGCCACCGTGTTTTTGTCGGAACTAGGAAGAGGAGTAAATGCGATGGTAACAGAATTAGCCTTGCTTGCAGAAACCGTGAGTCTGTAGTTGTGTAGATGTTTCGCTGGATGTATTACTGTAACAGTAAAAATGGAAAAGCTACAGTAGCATAGTACATTATCATAGCGCAACGTATCACGGTACTGAACAGCAAAATATTGTAAGATGCAGTATATTATAATAAAGTATAGCATAGCATAGTATAGTATAAGATAGTATAGTACAGTACAGTTCACTATAGTAGTACAGTACAGTAAAGTACAGTTCACTATAGTAGTACAGTACAGTAAAGTACAGTAGATTACGGTACAGTATAGTATAGTATAGTACAGTACGGTACGGTACAGTATAGTATAGTACAATATAGTATAGTGTAATATAGTAAAGTATAGTATAGTAAAGTACTGTACAGCATAATATAGTATAGTACAGTATAGTAAAGTACAGCAGAGTATAGTATAGCACAGTATAGCATAGTACAATATAGTATAGTGTAGTATAGCATAACATAATCTGACATAATAATTTAATATACAGTAGTCTACAGTAGAGCCTAGTGAATCAATTTGAACTTAATTTTCTTTTAACTGTTGTTACGGTAGTGTATTGTGTTGTTTTATTTTATTTTATTTTATTTTTTTTTTTTTAAATTCGCGGAATCGTCTCATTTTTCAACTGACCTTCATCCGGAATTAGTGTTGTTGCTTGTCTCACAATGCAAGGGTCGTCCAGCAAAAGATTTGTCGAAACATGAGCTTGAATGTAAACTCTGTTAGTGAAAAACTTTGACGATATATTAACACTGATCTGTAGAAAGAATTTGAATTTAAATCTGTAACGGTATCCGTCAACGTAATTTGTACGCACCACCGAATAATCCTAATACACCCACCCCTAACTAACTGTCGTCGTTGAGACTGGAGTCACATGAGATATACGTTGTAATTAAAACTTGGTGTATCAAATCACTGTTATAATTATGTGTGAAAAGTTAGATAATTACAACTGATATCAGTGCCGTACTCTTACGTACATTCTGCTTTCTGTTTCGAAAATGAAATCTTTTATAAATAAAATATTGCAAAATGGTCCCGTCAGTATTATCTCCCTTGGACCGGTATTATTAAAAATAATTCGTTAGTGGGTAAATAAATAATTACTGTAAGAAAACAATGTAAGAGCGAATACATAAACACAACATACTATAGAGCTAATTGATATTAGAATTAATGTTGGTATTAGTATCATTAGTATTAGCAGTAGTAGTAGAATTAGTAGTAGTAATAATAGTAATAGCAGTAGTAAATATGGCATATTACATGTCTGTCGAAACTGTGTGTGAAATTAGTGATGGTAAACATCGCGTGTAAACAACTGTTTACTAATGTTTTCACATGTCGACCCTCAAATGTCACACTGAATCCTCTGTACTTGATAATACGACTGGAATTCACTAAAATTAAAATTATAAAATAATAGGAAAATAATATGAATCATTAAAATAAGACAGGTTCAATCACAAATTCTATCAAACGTTTTGCAATATAGAAGAACATACACAAGAATATATACATGTAAATGTTGTGCGCTATTGACAGATTGGCTTATCGACTGATGACGCAGTTTTGTCAATGGTGCGTAAATAAACAAGCACAATCGATGGATTGTTTGACAAAATGGGAAAGAGATTTTCCTTACGCTTGCGCAAATGATGGCTGATTGCGCAGATCTGTCGATGGCGCATAAATAAACAAGAATAATATAATTATATAAATACAGTGTAAATATTATGTATTGTGCTTGTTTATGTCCAAACTCAAGGAAGTATGTACAAGTGTAGAAAAATGAAGATGTAATATTAACAAAGAAAAACAAATATATTTATATATAAACCTGAATTTTCAGTTTCTTTTATTAATTTTTAAAATTAAAAGAATAGAACTTACCTGCAGTAGGTAAATACCATTTAAGATAAATGTTTGACATGTTGATATTTCGTTCACCAGAAAGTCCAGTAACTGTACCGGTCATATTTTGAAACATTCCGTCTAGAAATGGTAGATCTAATAGTCAAAACTAAGGCAATAGCTGTGTGTGTGTGTGTGTGTGTGTGTGTGTGTGTGTGTGAGAAATAATACCAACTGGTGTTTATATGTGTGAGTCTCTGTGGGGGGATGTAAGAGAGAGAGAGAGAGAGACATCAGACAGACAGACAGAGAGAGAGAGAGAGAGAGAGAGAGAGAGAGAGAGAGAGAGAGAGAGAGAGAGAGAGAGAGAGAGAGAGAGAGAGAGAGAGAGAGAGAGAGAGAGAGAGAGAGAGAGATTAGATATGATTATTTAATGATATGACTGATGTTAAACATTTCTATTGCTTAAGAGCCAATTTAAATAGTAACACCAATATTCAGTCATCAGCAGTTTGTTACTTCTAACTGACCCATAACTACAAAGTGCTTTTAGTGATAAATTCATGCATTTTCTTTTATTACTGTTGACTGAAAGTTTCTTCGGATTTTAAAAATTTATTTCTTGGCTGATATTGCTGCTGTCACTAATTTTTTATTTGTTTCTGTCTATTTTGTTTTTTCGTTTCTAGGTTTTTTTTTTCGATTTTTTTTTTCCACTTCCCTTCGATTCACATAAAACTATTTTGTATAAAAATAAAATTATGTTTTAGTTCTCACCTGGAAGTTTCTTGAATACGAAACCAGCATCACGTTTTATAATGCATACACCTGAAGGCTAAAAAAGAAAATCAAAGTTTAGTCACACCTATATCAGGATTGTGTGTAGACGCTAGAAATTAGTTTAAAATATTAATCATTCTCAGCGGTTTGTCTCGACCCAAGGACATTGACCAGATCGGACTGCGTTTCACAATAAACGTCAGAATACTCGCAGTTCTATGATCAGGACGCTACTTGTGATTTTAAAAGGGAAACCAAAAGCTAGTTACTGTCTTTTATCTGAGAATTTATAGAAGAAAGAATATTTAAATCTATCTGTTTATTTCAGTAACCAATGTCAGTGTTAGATTTCAGTATTTAACATATTTTGTCCTTTTCCCTTTATTTATCTATTTATTTATTTATTTTTGTTTCTGTTATATTAACTCTTTTTTTTTTTTTTTTTTTTTAATCTATAAATCCTGTCTTTGATTTTATTGGTTGTCGTATTTTATTTTATTTTTAATTATTTTATTTTATATTTTATTTATTTATATTATTTTTTTTTTTTTTTTTTTTTTAATTTATTTATTTTTTTTTTTTTTTGTCTTTTTACCGTTAATCTTAATAATTTTTATTTTATTTGTTAATATATATTTTTTACTTATTTTAGATCCAGAATTTGTATATTTTATAATTATGCTTTTCATAATATCACTGATACTTTCAATTGTATCAGTACTCAGTGATATTATGTTTTCACTCGTCAAACGTGATTTATAGAAGAGATCGTGTGTTTTTTTGAGGTTTTTGTTGTTGTTTCTACCTCTTTCTTCTTCTTCTTCTTTTTTTTTTTTTTTTATGCTTTATTTGTGTTTTGTTTTTGCATTATTACTTTATATTGCTGTGAGATATATAAAAATATCATTACCATCACCAACATTATTATATTATATGTATTGTGCTGTATTGTATTGTATTATGTGTATGTGTGCTAGTGTGTATGTATGTATGTATGTAGATGGATGGATGTATGAACCTGTATTTGGATTGATAGAAGGATCAATAGCTAATCAGCCAAATACAGAATTAATCTCGCAGAATTATTTTCTGATACTTCTAACTCTGAAGAATGGCTCAGTTTGACAAAATCTTCGAAAAAAATTAAGGAGAACCGGATATTTGTACCTCTCCGGATATCGCTGGTATTACATTGCAGCCATCAGCATATTACAAACAGTTAGTTTTTCAAATCTGCGAACGTACAGAGTCTATTGTTTCCTTGTTTGTTTGTTTCGCAATGAACACGAAGAGGCCATAGATGCCAGCATGTTTCCTTTCTACCTTCGTTACATATTTTATTAAAATAAAAATATAATTATTATTATTTTTTTTTTTTTTGTGTATTATTTAAATTTACAGTTAAGGATCACTCAGATAATGACGGAGGAGACTTCACAGACTTCTCTTTTCCTCTTGACAACCAGGATGTGTTCCCACACATAGGATGGTACATACTGCATACAGCCTTTGTTCCAACAGTTGTTGAACGTTGGCTGAAACATGAAATAGTTTAAAGGGTCCACCAAGAGAACTAGATCCAAGACCAACAGCACCTTTAAATGACCCTCTACCTTTGAATTATATACACTCCCAAAATGTGTTGGGTGTATTCAAACAAGAAAAGAAAAACTTGGACAGTAGAGAAGACTTCTTAATCTTCCGTTTATGTCAGTACTTGTCGAAATCTCCCTTTACTGTAAGTTCGCTTAAAACAATATGTAACCAAAAACTGATAAAGCACGTTGTCAGTCACATATCTCGAAATGTGCGTGCCTCTTAAACATGATTTTCGGGCCCAAGTTTATTTCAGCCTTCCCTACGTTATTTTTTATCTAATTATTTTATACATTTCTCATGAAGGAGGCAGTCGGTGCAGTTTATATTCATTTTGAATGAAAAGAAATCACTTACCCCAACACTACAGGATAAGCTCTCTGTGAATCTGAAAAGAGTCGTTAAAATCAAACAGCTAATTACCAGGGATGTCTTCATTTGGCCAAGTTATTACCCTGTCCATGACACACGTAACTGGTCACGAGGAGGGCTTTAACTGATACTTTATCTCGCACTGAAGTTAGCCTTTTGTAGTGCAGTTTGATAAGATGACCTCAGGGATGGGCGACTTTTTATGATAGCAAATTGTTGCTGTTATTGTTTTTGTTGTTGTATTATCGCTATTATTATTATTATTATTATTATTATTTTAAATATATCTTTAATATTATTGTTCCAACTTCTGTTATTGTTGTTGGTGGAACTATTGTTATTTTTGTTGAAAACATTTTTTGTGTACATATATGCGTATTTACGTGTATGTATGTATGTATATATTTATTTACCTTTATCTCTGTCTGTCGGTTTATCTGTCCAACAGTCTGTATGTCTGTCTATCTGTCTGTCTATCTGTCTGTCTATATATCGATCTGTATATCTATCTTAATATATTTCAAACTAGCTCATTCTGTTTCTCTATCTATTAATCCCCTCGCCTAACCGTCCATGGAATTGCCAGTCTACCAGTGAGCCAACACATTTGTCAAGAAAGCACTTTGTCAGTAATAACAGTGATGCAGAAACAAAGCAGATATGGTAAAACTAAACGAATGACGATTCATTCGCCTATTCCTCTATGGAACAAGAAAAGAGCCATTGCTCGGTGATCTGTTCTAATTAGATTGTCTACGAGTGACCAATACGCTAATGGAAATAAGCCATTTCTCATTTTGCCGTTTTCATGCTAGCGATAATGATAATGCACGTGGCAAAGTGAAACCGACTGACGGCCTTGACCCGAAACCCGAGCAACTCTAGCAAGTCGTCAACAGTGCGTAGGATTGCAGAATATCAAAACGTTTCCTGTTAATAGCGATCGTTTATCGTTGTTTAATCCCACCGGCTGAAAGTATAAGAAGCAGTAATTGTATTACGTTTAATTTCATTTATGATAGAGTGAGACATGATTTCGCTGCCACCTCTCTATGAAAACCAGTTTTTGAACATCCTTAATTGGCCGCCATTATATGTTCGACTGTTTATCCATTTTAAAAAACAAAAAACTTTTGATCACCTTACATGGTAATTCATGTTAATTTAAAGGCAGTAATTAGAGGAAATAATCACTGCATACATCCTCATAAACAGGTATTTATGAATATATATATACAAGAACCCTAAAAAAGTAAATGAAAACAACTAGATGTGAGAATTAAATTTTTTCATACTGTTACCTTCATGTATACATAGATGCATGTTTATGTAGATGCATGCTGTCGTTATCTGAGCATCTGAGAAATCTTAATAGGGGAAGTGTATGTATATCGAACCTCTGGCATGTCTCAGACTCTGATTGTCTGAAAGGTGTTTTGCCACAACTGTGTGATATCTCGGTCGACATTGTGCATTTTCTGATATTAAAGATAGCAGAAGTCAACCGAGGCGAAAAAGGTGAGATAAAATCTTATTTCGCCCCTGTAAACGTAACTTTTGCTGTTTTTGGAAGGGTGCAATGCTGGTGGGTATATAGGTGCATATTTGTAGGTTAGGCCAGAATTTGAATATGAGGATCGAAGATGTTGAATTTCACGCCGCGTCCGAAAAATTACATGCGGGTATTTTTATGTCTAGTGCCCTATTTTGAACCATCTGTCAAAATGTTGCGGCATTTGGCTCAGCAACTCATATGTGTGGTGGGGTGCTGATTATGCAGATGCAGCCCGATTTGAAGTGTCAGATACAGTGTCCAAACAACAGAATTCCTCGTTACAGATACGTCCTAATCGTGGCGACAGCAACAAAATACCAAATCTGAGAATCAACCCGAGCCTGAACAGCTCTGTGCTCCGTCCGAATGCGTAAATTAAGATTCCGAACCTGGAAATGTAAACTATGAGTCGTAGTCCCGGAAAGAAGAGCACCGTGCGCCACAAGGACCTGACACTAGCACCATTCTTTGAAACTAATTCTAAGGTGCAGCAGTCTCAATTAGGCGAAAGATTATATATTGAAAATGGAATTTACAAAGGATACTCGGAAATCCCTAGACTGAATTACTTTGTCCTTATATTGAACCCCGGTCCAATATAAGAAAAGACAGGCTTAAATATAACTCACGGGGGCCCTAAACTGATATTTTGTTAATACTTTTTAATTGGTCCATAACTTGGAGTTTATAAGTTAAAGTGTGTTTACATTACGAGGGTCTTGTGGCATCTAGCGTCTATCATCTACGACTAAACTGATCGTCGATTCCATCAGGACTGATCAATGAAGATCAGAAGTTAGGGGGTTACGTATACTTCCTCTAATTACTGCCTTTAAATTAACATGAATTACCCAGGAAGAGATGATCAAAAGTTTTTTTCTTTTGAAAATGGATAAACAGTCGAACTCATCCATGGCGGCTAATCAAAGGGTGTTACAAAATTGGTTTTCATATAGAAGTGGCCGCGAAATCATGTGTGTTATTGTGTGTGTGTGTTATGTTGTGTGTGTGTGAGTGTGTGTGTGAAAAAACATCTTTATATGTTTATATACAAATACAAACAAACATGAGGCAAACATATCCTCCGGAATAAAATTATAATTTGATATGTCTAGAAGGTCTGTTTAATACATAACTATACACATAAAAACACACACACATATACACAATTCACACACACATAATATATAAATATATATATACATACATACACACATACATACACAATCATTATGATTCACTTTTTACTATGTTCTTATTTGGTTCTATTCGTTTATTTCTAAATCTGCTTTTTATATTTAATCATATCACTAGACAATCAATATCCTATATAAATCTTCCTACAGTTTCATGTTAATTAAAAAAAACGGTTCTATCACGGTTTCAGTTTAGAAACTCGTACATTCCTGAAATCTAAGATCCAAGGGCTGACGAATAACCAATTAAATCCACATTTGTTCAGAGCCTGTGGTTTGAAATGAACCAATCAGTATATAGGTATCACGTGACTGCTACGAGCAATTTACCTTTCCCTTTGTTTTAGTCAGTCGTGTCGAAATGGACAAGTTACTACTATGTCAGTTTTGCTGTGTTTTGCTGGTAAAAGGTAAGAATATTGGAATAGTAATATATCTGGAAAGTAAATGTAATTGTACTGTTGTAAAAAATTAACTGCTGACAAAACAAGTGTTTCCATGCATCTAATGATTCCGAGTAACAGAGACAGTGAGAATGAGAGAGAGAGAGAGAGAGAGAGAGAGAGAGAGAGAGAGAGAGAGAGAGAGAGAGAGAGAGAGAGAGAGAGAGAGATGAGATATGATTATTTTCAGATTTACAAAAAAGAAACAACAGAAAAAAAATTTAATAATAATAATAAATAAATAAATAAATATAGGCATGCATATTACCACATGCAAACAAACAGTATATTTATAAAATCTACTCTACATGCGCTCAGTTCTTAACATTTGCTCAGTGTTGTTGCGAAATGTGTCGATGCCTTTTTCGTTTGTATTTTTCTGCTCTCGTAGCTGAGGCTACCAGTTGCGACCGATGTTTTGTTTTGTGTTTTTTTTTTTCAACTGCCATTAAAATATTGTAATTTCTCTTTCCAAATGGACTTTTACAGGTGTAATTCTATATTTTGTTTTGATAAAAGATTTCCATGCAGAAACACATTGATTTGAAAGTATAAGAAGAACACGAAGAACACGAAGCGTCGACTCAATCTAAAAACGTTAAAACATTTTATGGATTGATACACGATTTCCTGTCACAAACGAATGCGTTATTAACGTCTTTTCCGAGGTTATGTGCGTGTTGTTTGGTTATAATGGTGATAGTAACGCTAGTGATAATTCGGTAGTTTTAGTACTAGTTTTAGTAAAAGTAGTAGTAACAGTTATTAGTATTAGAATGAATAGCAGTAGTAGCAGTAGTAGTAGTAGTAGTAGTAGTAGTAGTAGTAGTAGTAGTAGTAGTAGTAGTAGTAGTAATGGCAGAAACAGAAAAAGAAGAAAGCAATTTTAATATAAAAATATAGGATTTTAACTTTTTCAATTATTGTGTTAGTCTCCGTATATGTGTCTGAGTACATGTGTGTGTGTGTGATTTTATTGATGTATTAGAATAAAAAAAGACACTCTTGCCCATTATATCTGGAGTATTTAACTTACTGCAATTGCATATAATTACTAATTAACTAATGCAAGCGTACATTAATGTGTATATCTAATCAGTAATTTGAGATACATAATGTTCGTTATATATATATATAATTGTATATGGGAAAATGGGTAGGTGTATAGGTGAGTCTGTGCTGTTATGTCCGATGCAGGTAAAAAGCTCAAGAAAGACAAATAGATGAAAGAGAATATTTGTGAAATTAAATCATAAGATTTTAACATCGGCATACCTCTGTTCAGTCAGACTAATCCAACAATATGAAACATATTTATATCGACATCCACAGTCTTAGATTTAGTCAACAATTTGAAAGGTTTTTGGACTGAAGACCCAGATTTGTTCAAACCAGGTCAACAGTTCGATTTATGTTTACAACGACAGATCGAAACTTACTCAAACTAAAACAGTTATTTGTTACTTGTTTACATCGACATGTTGACATCTGTATTTAGTCAACAATTTAAAACATGTTTAAACTGACATACTTTGACTAGGTCAAGCCAAGTCAATAATAATTTGAAATATGTTTACATGGACATTCTGAGATTCTGTCATGTTAAGAGTTACCAATTTGAAACTTATTTTCATCAATACTTAGAATCGGTCAAACAAAGTCAATGTCAGAAAGCGTGCCCGTTGCAGACGTCTCGCACAACGGCTTGCTCTGATTAGCACGTTAATTTTTTTCAAGGTTCAAGGTTCAAGTCAATGATGGTAATAATTTAAAACATGTTTATATCAGAATAATCTTATGTGTGTATGTATTTGTGTGTGTATATGTGTATATGTGTGTGTCTATGTCTTATGCGTAAACCGAGAAATAAAATCCTAAATGGCTGGCATCGAAATGGTAAAAAAGTTAGATCACTGCTACATATACATAAAGTGAAGACAGTATTTATCAGTATATTTTCCTATGTTTTCATGGCGTTGGTTCTACTAAAACATTTCAGTGCTTGATAGAAAATCAGGTGCTGAAGAATTTTATTCTATTTTGACTCATTTGTGAACAATAAAACAGTTGATTAAGATGGTGTCATTTACGTATGCACGTACATACATAAATATGCATTTAAATCTATATATACACATTCAGAGGCAAGTGCAAACACAAACACTTATTCTCTGCTGGAGAAAAATGCCAGCTTAACATGAGTTAGTCATTATAATTAAATCCACCAATGATATGCCAACCTCTCAGTCGAATCTAATTATATAAATAATGGGCGCTTTGTGACTACGACAGTTAATTCAAATCGTGGAAGTGATAAATGCAGTTATAGTACCAGAAATCATAACGTCTTTTGACAATACTTTTTAATGATGTAGATACCGTATTCAGTCGTAGTAGTTGTCATAATAAGTGTTATCACACTAGCAATCACTGATATTTAACCAAATAAAAATCATAATTAAGACATTTGTTTAATTTATGCACTGTGAGGTTAGTGTATAGGATGCATTTCATACATTTATATGATATTTGTTATATTGCCTTTGTATTATTTACGACAAACCTCCAAGTACGCAACAAAATCTTATTTTATTAAACTCACATTAGCAAATATCCCCAATAAACTATTCGGAATTAACGATTGTATTAGAATATTATAATACATACATACATACCAGTAAACATTATTATTTATAAATGAAATATACACAAAATATGTACATATATATATATATATATACACACAAACACAAAATATGTACATGTATCAAATATATGAAGTATTACAAATAAGAGAATTTATAACTGCGATGGATTTTGGTATGCTACCTATTTTGAGCTTACTGGAATCCAAATGGTTCTATTTATTTTAACCATTGTCTTCGTTCTATATGAAACCTGCCTATTTTGTTATGAACTCATAACAGAGATCTCATAACAGTAGTCATTACCTCAGACCTCATCTTACCATTACGCAATAACAATTTTAACCACTATTTAGCTATTACTAATGGCAGTGAAACCCCAGTAATAATTGTAGACCTAAATTTTTATAGATTCGGTTTTTCTTCCAGTGAGTCTGGTTTATGGATACTGTGACTCAAACAATCTCAACTCTGAGGTACAGAAATGCCTCTTTATGTCGCCAATCTTCTCTGGTGGGCTTACTAATGTCGAGAAGGTACAAACATTCTGCAGGTAATTTTAATATATCTTTCGGTCATATTTAATACCTGTATATTTATACATAACTTATCTTTAAGTAAACAGTCACTATATAAATGAATGAATATAAAAAAAAGAAAATATTATTGAACTATAAACAACAATGCTTAATACTTCTGGAAATTATTATTATTATTATTTTTTATTGGACATTCATAGACATATAAAGACATTAGCGTTGCTGTTACTGATTAAAACTACATAACTATTTTTTTCTTTCAGATCATCACTGAACTCTATAGTTGACTGCATGGAAGTGCCTATTAAGGAATGTCATAATCATCCAACACAGAGAAAACTGCTAGACCTCCTCATAAACATGACCAAACTGCGAGAAAGTCTACAGTATCTATGTAACAACATTAACGGTATCGAATACAAGATATACTGTTTATATCGCTGAGATAACAAATACGATTTTATACATTTTTAACAGTAACAGTACACACAAAGGAAACTTCTGTTAACTGAATGTTATCTTTACCACTAAATCTTCCATCAGCATTCCTCTGTATGTTAACCATACCATTAAATATTTTCTACTTATCTCTTTATATATTAAGAAAAGCAATCATTTCTCACTAAATATTTTTTCTGTGCATTAGCTATACCAATCATTCCTGTATTTCTAATCTACTATCAAGTCTTCACTAAACATTCCCCTGTTTGTTAACCATACTGCTAAGTCCTCACTAACATTTTCCTCTATGTTAACTATATCACTCAGTCCTCAGTTCTTTATGTTAATAATACTAATCCGTTCTCGCAAATATTCTTCTTCTTCTTCTTCTTCTTCTTCTTCTTCTTCTGAGAGAGAGAGAGAGAGAGAGAGAGAGAGAGAGAGAGAGAGAGAGAGAGAGAGAGATTTCCTTTATCAACTTCAGTGCATTTTAAATAATAATTATGATTTTCTCTCTGCTAATCAAACTTGCTATAATATGGTTCCTTTCTGTGAATTGACGATTTGTGTTGGTCTGAAATTCATTTTGAGTTCATAATCCACACGAATGTCACTGATACTTCAACAAACTTGATTAACCTCTTTTTGACGATTCAGCTGTCATCACTAATCTGTCATCATTATAAAATCTGTATGTTTCATTATATCTACGTGTCGACAAAAGCACAAACACAATACACCTGTTAGGTGCTAAGCTGACATGGAACCGAAGTCCATTTAGTACATATTTTTCTTTCCGACTTATATAAATATTTCCGATTATGTATTATTTATTAGCATTTCAACTTGAACGACAAATTTTGCATATATTTGTTTTTTCAGAACTTTCGTGTTTTATGTGATTGTTGTATATAAAACAGAGTAGAATGACTAGTTGTATTCTTCTGTGTTTAGTATTAGTAATATATCTAAAACTGTGTTTTTTCTTATAGAAGTTGGGTGACTTTGTAAATAGGTTCATTAGTTTCAGAGATTTTGCGAGTGTCTGTTTGTATTTGTGTACATAATTACACACTTTATTTAACAATGCGCTAAAAAATAAAAATTTAATCTACGATTACATGGTATAAATCGTTATAGCCAAATATGGATACGTAACTCCTGAAATATGTCACCATGTAGCTTCCTATTTTCTTACCGATTTTTCTGTATGCATGTTACTGTTTGTTTATTTATTTATTTATGTATTTATTAATGTACTAATGTCGAACTAATTTGTCTTCTAATACAGAATTTTCTGGAAGGAGTAAATGCATGGACAGCATCGTTAGTACGGCATCTTTCTGCATGAGCAACGCAATGAATGACCTCACCCTTCACATGCAATCAGTAAACAAATTTAAGGATGTATTTGACGTACTTTGCACGTGAGTAACAACCTAGCAATTCAACATTGGCGTTTTTCTTTTTTGTGTGTTTGTTTTGCATTTGTATGTTTCTGTATTTGTTTTGTGTTTTGGTGCTTCAGTATTACTAATTTTCGAATAACATATATATTTTTTTTAATTATAACTGAGTGAATGTTTTAAAACCATCGCACACGTTGTAATTAAGTGGCATCATTTGTTTAAGTTACATCCCGCAGTGGAATGTCTTCGTTCCAGGAAGTACCAGGAAAGAAACAAGACGTTATCCCGAACCGTTTGTAAAAGGTTAAATATTGAATAAACACTGTAGCTTTCATTCAGATTACAGTTCATTTTATCTGCATCATATTCCATTAGTGACAGGTGAGTCATTTGGAATAAGATTTATTATACAACACGGTATTATCTACAGCTGCACATCTGTAATGTGATTCCTGTTTTAAAGTCTGTTTCGATGTAAGATGAAATAGATCTTATCTAATCAATCTATAAAGTTTGATAATAGTTACGTCTGTGGTGGAAAATAATGTTAGAAAAGAAATCCATTTGTTATAATTACAAACTGAACGTAAAACTTTTGAAACAAATTTTTTTTTCAGGTTTTTTGATCGGCTCTTGAAATGCTATGTGGAACCTTTCAAAGGCGATTGCGAATCTGTTGGAACTATTTTCAGAAAGGTCTTCAATGGAATCAAATATCCATACTGCAGTTTACCGGAGTACGAGAAGAAAGCTCGGATTGCTGAAATAGAAACTAGTATGGCTGTCAGTTCATCGGCTGTTATGGTTCAGAACGTCTTCTTGCCTCTGCTGTCTCTCTTTGCAGTTGCTGTTTATAACATTTGATAAACTGTGGATATCTCGTTCCCCAGAACTCGATCATTTATTTTGTGTGTAAATATGAAGAATACTAATGCATATGCACCCACACATTAAAAAACAAATTTTACATTCAACTATACATACAAATGTAAATTTAATAATGACATTAAACACAAATGCACATAAATATTTATACCCAGTCTATTTAATCGGCTTTATGTTATATTATTTTTAATTATTTAGTCTTATTATTCTTTCCTTTTCTTTCGATTATTTTATTCTCTCGTCTGTGTACGCTATACTTCTTTTTTTTTTAAACCACGCTTCCAAAGCCTAGATCCTCTCAGATGTATTACATCAAATCATCTATCATCATTAGCTATTTGTCAAGCAGTGCAAGAATGTTTTCCTTTATGCGATTCTTCGTCGAATACCATTAACCTCCATGGAAATAGTAACACAGAAACTAGCCACAACACCAACAACAAAAACTGAAACTAATGTTTTAAAAGTTTAAAGACTGTTTAATACTGATTAATTGTGCGCGCATGCAACAGCCATTGGTAGATATAATTTACCGTTTACTACAATATTCTGTACTATTGGTACTATTCTGAACACGAGAAAGGAAAACCGATTACAAATTTGCTATATAAAACGTCACGTCAAACAAATTATGTTTATTATTTCTATATATTACTACTGGCTTTGTTATTTGTATTATCAGTGTTTATCATAATTCGTCATCATTATCATAATGCAGTACTATGTCAAAGATAAGACCAAATATTCAAAGATGTTGTACAAAAATAGTTTTTACAATTAAAGTACAACTAAAAAATAAATAAATATATAAATAAATAAATAAATAAATAAATCACAAGGTTTATAAATGATGCCGTAGTAAGATAAAAAAATATATATAACATTGGCAAGGAGTCGGCAGCTTAAAGACAAACTGTTTTAGCGAAAATTTGTTTGTTTGTTTGTTTTAGAAATTTCGCTATGTAGCTGTGCTTTTAAATATTATAAAAATGATCTGTATTATTTTAACTGCAGCCGTATCTGCGTTGAGAGGATGTAAACTGCTAAACTGCAATAAACATATCTATAAACATTTTCGTATTTTGAGTATTTTTACTTTTTTTTTTTTTTTTTTTTTTTAAATTTTCAAAATTATTGCTGCTACTGTTTGTCCTCCACTGTGAAACAGCCATGTTGTAATACAAATTTCGTTAAACAAATAGCAGAACTGTATTACCCCGAGAAATACAAAAATAACAAGAGAGAGAGAGAGAGAGAGAGAGAGAGAGAGAGAGAGAGAGAGAGAGAGAGAGAGAGAGAGAGAGAGAGAGAGAGAGAGAGCTATAAAAGAAAATCTGCTGCTAAACGTAGTGAGTTACTCTTTTTCAATGACAGACAGGAAACAATAAATATGACTTATCAAGGGTCACTCATTGGAATGGGAAATAATCCAGAAGGAGCACTGAAAAGAACCAGTTCCGCGACTAACCAGCTTAAAGGAGATGCTGAAAAATATAAGGCCAAGAGGAAGAGCCTGGGTACATTATAACTCATCTTAAAATGTTGTTCTTACATAATCCATAAACTGTATTTGAAAAACCTCATAACTTTAACTCCACAACTACTTTACGTAATAACATTATACAGAGATTCCAGCATGTGCGGTTGAATATATATATTGATAATCGATAGCAATCCAGTTATACAGTGTCAAGACTCACAACAGGGTACTTTTAATGAATCTATAAGGTGTCGTATGAACGAGTAAGTCTATTATTTCATATATCGATTGCCACAAAACTGTTCTGTACACTATTCTGAGATAATGAGACACTAAGAGTAATACACTTGAATGCCAAAAATCTAAGTAAATATCTTTTTAATTATATTCACCATAGCAACAATTCTTCAGAATTACAAGACTGTTCAGGTCAAAGTTGCTATATTAATTTGTTATGTTTGTTTGTTGTGGTGGGTATTGTTTTTTTTTTTTTTTTTTTCGTACATTCATTCATATAAAAATATTTACATATGTAAATATATTCACTGGTATACACAAACACACATGCAGCACAGACGCACACACGCATAGACACACTCACATAGACATAAATACTTTCATGTAGAGTGACAAGTTTCCCACAAAAACAAATGCATGCCAAAAAGGACAAAAGGTGAAGAATGGTGTGCTTCATTTGAACATTACTATTATTATTATTATTATTATTATTATTATTATTATTATTATTATTATTATTATTAAAGTTATCTCGGTACCTGAACTGTATCATCGTTCAACTCGATTCCTTCAATTCACGTTAACGGCATCTGACCTTTGACAGGTCATGTCAGAATTGTCTGTGTTCTGGTACAAACAAACACAAAAGGACGAATGTGCCCCATGCACATTAGTCACAGGACTAATATTTTTTACCGTAGTTGTAACATTATCCTTACATATCGCAAACATTTACAGATTACCTGCACGTAGGCCCGCACGCACATATACACACATACAGATATACATACAGACACACACACACATCCTTAAATACATATATACATATATACATATAAACACACACACACATGTTCACACCCTTAAATATATACGTACATACACACATACATACACACACACTTAATAACACACCACATTCAAATTATTTTTAATATCTTCTCTTCCCATCATGAGTTAACAAATAAATTACGCACCTAAAAGAAATGACCCAAATACGAAGCGAATCCATACGGTTCAGTTCCCTTTGTCGATGTACCAAGACACACGTCATGTTGTGATATGATTGCGAAATAAATGTAGACCAGGAAGAACAGTTCAGTGATCCGTAACCTGTTATAAGAAACCTTCAACTTGTCAGCCGAGGTACGTGCTAAACACCGCGTTTGAGAAATACTCAAGCGAGTAAAAAGGCAGACATGAACATTGTTTTTTTATTTGTGTTTTATTGTTGTTGTTTTTTTATTATCTGTTATAATCATTATTATCATCATTATAATCATTATCATCATCATCATCATCATCATTATTATTATTATTATTATTATTATTATTATTATTATTATTATTATTGCACAGACGGGTAAATAAAGATAAATTATGACCCGTCGTCTCATAAATTATTTCACCCTACCCCGTGTGATACATAAAGCAGTGGGTGCTGCTTGACGTCACTAGGCAACGTCCTGCTAATCTAGTTTCAAGCTGAAATTTCTTAGAAGCTTTATATGCGAAACAGACGTTTTTATATTTTCTATGAAAACTCAAGATCTAATGAAATATGTTTCTAGTGAAAGAGAGTGAGATCTGTTCAGAAGAAGAGAAAATACAACAGTTACAGAGAGAGAGAGAGAGAGAGAGAGAGAGAGAGAGAGAGAGAGAGAGAGAGAGAGAGAGAGAGAGAGAGAGAGAGAGAGAGAGCAATACTAAATAAATAAACAGGAAATACACAGGAAAAAACCAACTTCACATTTTATTGAAAACATTTGTTTATTAAGAAAATTAAAATTCCCGTGTATGGTTATTTTGTGTATATTTCAGTTTATGCGCATTTGTACATGGTTTTGATTGAGGACCTTATTAAATTTACATTTGTGTGTATGGTTGAATGCAAAATTATTTGTTAGCATGTCTGAATATAAAATATTATATTATATTCTTCATATGAATATACAGAATAAATGATCGCGCTCTGGGTAGATATCCAGAATTTGTTAAATGTTATAAAGAGTAACTGCAAACACAGAAAACAGAGGCAGTAAGACATTCGGAAACATAGCTGGTGATGAATTGATGCTTCTTTCTATTTCTGCCATCCGAGCTCTCTTCTCGTACTCCGGTAAACTGCAGTATGGATATTTGATTCCACTGAAGAACTTTCCGTAAATAGTTTGAACAGATTTGCAATCGCCTGTGACAGGTTCCACATAGCATTTGATGAGCCGATCAAAAAAACTGAAAACAAATTTGGTTTGAAAGATGATAAATTCAGTTCATTGTTATAACAAATGGATTATTTTTCTAATATTAGTTAGTTATTACCCGCCGCAACCATAACATTTCTCAGACGTTACCCATTGTCCAAATCTGTTTCTTATTTACATCATACATCAAACCAATTATACAAAGACACCGATATTATTTTTACAATGTGAACAGCATGCATCGTAATAAAACTCCTTCCAATGAGACATGGTCCACTTATGGAATATAACACAAATACAATTAAATATTACTGAATAAAATAACATGAAAACAATAATGTGTGATGGTATATTTCAATATTTAACCTTTTGTAAAATGTATTTCTTTCCTGTAAAACATTCCATGTAGTGGAACGGGATATAACATGCAATTGAAGTCAGAATGTGTAAGATGATTTTAAAATATTCACTTAGTAAAACCTATTATAACTGAAAAACAGCATTCGAAAATTAGTAAATTTTGAAGGACTAAAATACAAAACAAATACAAAAAGGTAAAAGGAAAAAAAAAGATAATGTTGAAATGCAAGGTAGTAACTCACGTGCAAAGTGCATCAAATGTGTACTTAACACTGTGGTAGGAGTTCTGCTGAAGGCTCCGCATGATGTCAGACTTGGCACGGTTTAAGCAGGACGGTGCCGTACTAAATAAACTCTTCAGACATGTACTCTTTTCAGAAAATTCTGCATTAGAAGATAAGTTAGTTTCATAGTATAATAAAGTATTGCATTAATATATGTGTAAATAATTAACTAACTAAACTGATTAACTCACTAACTAACTAACTAAATAAATAGATAAATAAGTAAATTAACAATAACAGACGTACAGAAAGATCGCTTATTGTCTTTAACGACATATAATTATCAGTTAAAACTATATTTACTATTCTGATAAATTTTGCTATCAAACACACATGCGCATGTGCACCATTTTCCTAGAAACTAATGAACCTATTTACAACACAAACCTATGCCTGTCCACGTACCATAAGAAGAATTACATATATTACCAATACTAAATTCAGTCATTGTATACAGTTTTATCAACAGTAATCATTCAAAACAAGAAACCTCTGAAATACAGTCATCAAAGTCATTCAAGTTGAAATGTTAGCTAGTTCATACAGTCTAACGCTGTCTTTGTCTATCTCTGTCTTTGTCTATCTCTCTCTCTGTCTCTCTGTTTCTCTCTTTGTGTTTTAATATTCAAGAAAATATGGTTTGGTGCCAAATATTTCCAGTGTACAATTGTTAAAAATGTATAAAATTATATTTGTTACTTTGGCGATATAAACAGAATATTTTGTAATCGGTACCTTTACTATTGTCACATAAATACTGAAGACTCTCTCGCCATTTAGTTACGTTAAAGATGAGGTCTAGCAGTTTTCTCTCTGTTGGATTATCACGACATTCGTTAATAGGCCCCTGCATGCAGTCAACCACAGACTTCATTGATGATCTCAAATACAAAATATTTACGTTCATTAAATACAAAACACAGACACAGTGTCTGTAATGGATGTACATATATATATGGTACGACAAGAACGCGCCATGACAAAACAGTACTGAAATAATGAGTGTTTGTGAAAACATATAGAAAAACCGAAGAAGGATGAATGTAAATTCGGTTTTACCAAGTAATTTCAAAATAATACTGTTAATAATTAAGATTGTTTTCTGGGTTTTTTAAATTATAAGCTTAACTGTAAGAAATATATAAAGTTTATGAACAATTAAGAACAATCAACTTTTGAGTAATGTACTTTTAAAAACAGGCACTTTTTGACAAATTTGCTGTTATATTTAACATTGTTACATTTCACATACTGTTGTAGTCACCTATTTCATTCATATATTCATTCATGTATTTAAGGACTGTTCGCTTAAGAATTACTTACGTCTAACAATTTTCCCGAAAGCTATAATTATTAGAATTACCTGCAGAATGTCATGTTATCGTAAAGAGAAAGCTCATTAGAGTAGAGTGGCGATTTGTACATGCAGTTCTGTGTCTCAGAGTTGGCACTGGTGACGTCACAGTAGCCATAAACCAGACTCACTGGAAGAAAAACCAATAAATTGAAAGAATGTATAAAAATTTACATCTACGGTTGTTACTGTGGTTTCAGCTGAGATTGCCACAGCGATTAATAATAGTTATATAATGGTTGCATAATAGAAAGATACAGATTTGAGGAAAATGACAGCTGCTAAGACTATGGTTGTTGCAAAATAGTTAGAAATTACGACATTAGTTCTAAAGTAAATAAAACTTGTAAAGCAGTGGTCAGAAATTATGTAGTTAGTTCAGAAGTGGTTAAACTCGTAATGCCGTGGATAGAATGTACAAAGTTAGTTCAAAAGAGGTTAAAAGTGGTAACGCAATGAATGATGAGAAATTATGACGTTAATTTTAAGAATGATTAAATCTAGTGGTAAATCGTCTCCCTGGGCTCTTTAGTCTTTTACTTAAACACGTCGCGGACATCCCTGAAGTCAGCAGAGTGTAGCTGACAAAAATTAATTAACAGGTTAATTACGAAATGTTAAACTGTATTAAAGAAAGCTGTTTAGGTAAATATTAAATATGTTACGGATATTTTCAAAAACTGTACCTTAAAAGTAAAACAATATAAAATATTATAATAAGTAAAAAAAAAATAGCTACCAGCAGATTCTAAAGAAGGTAGGTATAATGCGATCCGTTTCTTAGTGAATAAGTTAGGACCAATTTTCTAAGTTAAAGAAACACAGAAAACAGTAGGCCTACATCTAAATATCGCAGAGGAAACTGTCCACAGCTTGAGTGAGGTCCTATAAGGGTTTTGCGAAGGGCCCTACTACGTTTACCGTCATATATGTCCATAATTATTATAATGGGAAACAAAAAAAGAAGAAAATATCTATGAACACAAAAAGGATTTAACAAATGTGGACCTAGCTACTGAAATCTGTAACAGAATGTGATAAATAAATTCTTAAGAAAAATAAAATAAAGAAATAAAAAAAGAACCGAGTAATGACATTTAACACTATCTTCACTAATTTGTCCGATAAAATTAACATCGATTTTTAATAATGTTGGATTATGATGATCATTAGTACCGATGTTGATAATTTACATTTCATGAGACTAATAGGTGAGATTTACTTAAATAAAAAAAAAATTCTTTGTATGAAAAAATAATTTTAGATCTAATGACTTATATTGTCTTTTTGTCTTTTTCTCCCCAGAGTCAAAATTTGACATGGTTATAGTAAAATAAACCGTCAATTTAAATGCCGTCGTTTTGGCATCGATCTTGGAATAAATGACCCCAACAGGCAAAGGAGCAGTTTATACTGCTTGTAATAGCCAGTGCGTATTTAATATCGGATTATTCATTTATATTAAGCGCAAAAATCAGCCCGACTTCCGGAAACCAGGGCATCCAGAGTGAACAAGTGTTAAGTTCATTAAACATTTCTCTCAATGACAACTTTATGTCTTGGTTCTCAAACATTCATCTGATATGCACACACGCGCACACCCGCACACAAACTGCGATAACACTAAGAATTTTTGTCAGTATAATTATATTGTTTGCGAAATCCATGTAACACCCTGGCTGAAAATCACCTCTGTACAGCATAACAACTACTAGCAAAGGAAGTATTGTTAGGCTGTATTAAAATATAAATAAATAAATAAATACATAAATAATAATAATAATAATAATAATAATAATAATAATAATAAGTGTACACGGAATACTTAAATAATAACAATGCATTAAAAATATCGGACAACCGAGTTTGTTTCTCTTGCTCGTCTAAACCATTGTACGTATAGGAGTACCTTTTCTGAAAACCAGAGTTGGATAGTACCTTTTCTGAAAACCTACTCGTCGAACACAGTTAACTTATTTTAAAGATTTATCATTACTACTTTTTTCAAAATGAAATTTGATATACTTGTATATTTCAGATCTTAAGTGATATGACCTTTTGAGAATTAATCAATCAGTTTCAGATTTTTTGGACCTCAAAAGGCGAACGAAATAGACTGTCATGTTTTTATTCCGGGTATGCATTTTTGATTTAAAGCTGCTCTTTAACCAGCTAGAAGTTGGTCATTTTATTTATTAAGAAATACATATATATTTCTTAGTAAATAAAATTGCGAACTTCTAGGTATATATATGTGTGTGTGTGTGTGTGTGTGTGTGTGTGTGTTTCCAGTATCTACATTTTTAACTATTTGAATTTTCTTAAACACGCTAAAATAAGAAAGATTAATTTGAACCAAAATATATATTTTCAAAACTTTAAGCTATTATTTACCTGTCGCCAAAGGAATAACAAATAGCACTGTTACGATCGTGACTCTTCCCATATTAAATACTTTATTATGAGTTAATTCCTGTATGGTCTCGATGAATTGCAAGCCCTCTCCGAAATGCAAATATTTGTCGTCCTTGTGGAATTTAATTTAAAAATAAAAAAGTCACGTACTTTTCCAAAAATAGTTCGGCCTAAGTCACTCCTCCATGAACGATTGATTTACATTTAAACTCTTTAACAAAATTATGGTTAATTTACATCAGCATTCACACGTATGTTTTACTTTATAAGAGGATAAATTCATCCTTTCGTTTTTGGATAATGTTTGTTCAATGCATCAAAATGTGATTTCAATACACGCGTTCGATATGACAAATGGTGTTCTTTTCATTACTCAAAGCGACAGGGCGTTTGCAACTAAAACATTACCCAGTTTTATCACTTTATTTTAATTTATTTGGAAGCAACAGTCATTTACAAAAACGTGCTAAACTTTTTTTCGTTAAGTATCTGGATCGGTCCCACTGGCTCGACCCGTTTGGATTACGGTGAATTTTTTGGTATTGCGCAATTGTACTCCATCCTGGATTAACTTGGAAAAACCGGTTTATACAGGATTATATGTTCTTTTGTAACGTGTTTTTTAATAAGAAAAACGTATTTATAAATGACAAATATTGTAAAATACAAAATAAAAGAGAATGCAAAGAAATTGTTTTGTAAAGTGTATTTATCTTGGAGATCAGACAAATCATTTTAATGCCTTTGGCTGGAGTTACAGCCTTTATCGACTCCTTTAGCTTAAATGCTTATATATATATATATATATATATATATATATATATATATATATATATATATAGAGAGAGAGAGAGAGAGAGAGAGAGAGACAGCGAGAGAGAGAGAGAATGTCTTTGTTTCGCTCAGTTGTGCATAATCTTTATAATAATTCTTTCGTATTATTACTATTCTTATTCTATGATGACCATCATGATGATAATGATTAAGAAGGGTAACTTAAAAGAGACAACTATCACTATTTTTATTAATATGTGATATAATTTTAGTAATTATCATCTCTGAACATTCCAAAAATGTTTTTATCATTAAACAGAACACAGATTATCAGCCAAGGGTACGTGAACTCAACAGTCATGTTCAAACTTGTTACAGGAATTTAGTGGTAAAAGAAAAACAGCAGAAAGACACAAGCACTGACATACACTGTTCTCCTTTGTAATAAATGTTGACTTTTCTGATGACAAAGCCCTTCTGTCTCATACTCTCAGTGACATCAACAAACAATTAGGGCTGAAAATATACACAAGTGACAAACAGACAAAAAACAAAAAAAATATGTTCAGAAAAAATTTATGTCAATCTATTTTGATAAAAAAAGAAAAAAAAAAGAAAAAAAGAACTGCATTTATCTTACAAACATATCTGCAGACATAGAGGAAATAACTTCAGTATCAACAATCCCATAACAAATCCAGGTCCACATTCTCTTTGGAGATCGACATTTTATTCAAGAAAATAAAACTGAAGCTGCATCCTATCAACTCTCCTTTATAGCTCCCAGTAATGGTGGTCAACAGAAAATGATTTAAAACTCACAAAGCTTTCAAAACATAATGAGAATATTCCTACGAGAGAAAATATTAAAACACAGATAAATAAAATAAAAAAATTAATGAGTTTGAAATTACCAAACAAAACAAAATGAACAACATGAATCACCATTATGCAAAGCATAACATTAACTTTTGATATTCAAAAGTTGCCACTTTGTACAGATTCTAAAATAAACTTTCTCAATTTAATTCAAATTACATGATCATACCTTTTATGAGCAGTAGTTATAACAATATTAGGCTGGTTAATTTTTTGCTTATACAGGTACCGGAACAATTATCCGGACTCCTTGGGTCCTGAGGCATTCCGGATTTCTGGGTTTTCCGGTTTTGTGGTACCAAGGCATCTAAATACGTAAATAATTAGGCATAAACATTTTAAAATTAAAAACATAAAGAAAATTGAAAATACTGTGGCGATTCGACAGGTAAACAGTGCGGCGAGTGAATGAACGCCACGCGGCTTGAAAGAGTAGTTCCGGTCTGGTGAAGACAACACCCGCGCGCGCGAGAACTATGAAAATAGCGTCGGGAAAAAACTTCAGGTTTTCTGGTCTTTCCGGATTTAGGACGCCGGATAATTGGTCCAGGACCTGTAGGGTACCTGTAGTGTACTTAATTAAATGGCCAGTCATGACCGACTTCACACTGGCTTCACCGATGTACAGTGGAAGATCTGGATAATTCATCTGGATAATTCAACACACATTTGGTTTCAGTTTTTAGAATACATGTGAGCAGTAATTTCTTGAAATGAAATCTGAAAAGAGGATGAATAAACACATATTTTTGCAGTTTTTTGACTGTTGCATTTGGAAACACAGGGTCAAGAATGGCTACGAATTGTGATAGGTCACAAAGTGGTCAACAGAAAGAAGTGATGGTCCCCTCTTTTGCACCCTAAGAGTTATTTTGCAAGAATAGGATTACCTAACTAAATTATTAGCCTTTTACAAGTCTTTTATGTTATAAAGATGCATGACTTTAACATTAATATACATTGTCCATTTCAAAATAATAATAATAAAAAAAAATAAAAATAAAAATATATCTCACAAAGAAAACTTTGGAGACAGAGAATTTGTATTTATTTGGTATATTCTAAAATGGCTATTAACTGTTCTATTAATTAAACATTAATGTACTTGTAAAATTAAATTATACTGTAAAGAATACATAATTGTTGGAGTTTTTGTTGTTGTTTTTCTTTTTTATTATTAGTGTTTCAGAGGTCCTTCACAAAATGTCCTATTTGAAATGTTAATGATTTAACAGATGCTATAAATTTTCTTAAATGTTTGAAACAAGATCATCAGTTTTTATTTGCATATATTTAGAATCAGACTGTTTTTGCAATCACATCATCAAACTCTTTGGTGTATTAAACATATAGACCTAAATAATGTAAAATAAAATGTACATTCACCATTCAAATACGTAAACGTGCATTACTTATCTGCATGTGATGAGATAGAAACAGACATACTTATGTAAGTATAGACTACATAGTACACA
The DNA here is from genome assembly GCA_012295275.1 of Chrysomallon squamiferum. Taxonomy (NCBI): domain Eukaryota; kingdom Metazoa; phylum Mollusca; class Gastropoda; order Neomphalida; family Peltospiridae; genus Chrysomallon; species Chrysomallon squamiferum. The sequence continues at coordinate 18,711,392 of CM022671.1, forward strand.
CAGATAAATATATACATATGTATGTATATCACTATTTAGGATGGAAGTAGCATTGATGTACGAATAAAAATGAACTTTTTTAAATAAAACAAATTAATAATGAAAATTAATGACAAACTGAAATAAACTATATTGCGATGAGAGTTTTATTCTTGTAGCTGCCGTTTCGTTTCTTGCAGATATACTTTTATAACCTATATCCTATTATGCATTACGCCAAAATATTCATATAATTGACTGGTATCACTGCGGATATGGCGCTACATCGAATGGAAATCCCTGAAAGGAAGTTGATTTTGGGCATTTTAATTTTCCCGATGATTCTATATACATTAGTGAAAATGGTTGAGTGTTGTGAGAACGCCATAACGAAGAAGTGACAGTAAAGACAGATTATAATTACGAATAATAATTGTTATCATGTGATAAATTTAAAATAGAAATGATGAAACAGACATGAAATTAAAATATGTGCAAATCTATTCAAATAATCATTTATAATAAAATGTTTTAATAATTAAACAATGCAAACCTCACATGAGACGATAATTGTTATTAACAAGTTCTTTTTTTTTTTTATTATTTATTTAGTTATTAAATTTATTATTATTATTTTTGTTATTATTAATCTTGTTTTGTTTCTTTTCCACTAAAACTGCTTATCAGTTTCAAATGTTTGTCACATAATGCTTTAATTCACATATGAATGTCGCCAATCTCATTTTTGCAAGGTAAATATCTTCTGATAGAAAGGATTTTTAGTTTTATTATTATTAACACGTACACACATTCATAAAATTTTAAATTTTATCATTGTAGCATCAATATTCAAAATAAAAATACATTTGACTAGATTCTTACAAGCTATAATTATAAATGTATAATATATTATATTTATGATATGATTTTTCTCCTCTTACAGCATATACCTGGATTGAATAAATTTGAATGTGATGAATTAAATCAAAACATACTTGAGTAGATCATTGTATGTGGTGAACCATGAATACCAGACAGTATGATGACCCGGCAGAAATGCCACTCTTTGGTGAACGAAGACCAATAGTTAGCTCATAAAGATACTGTCACATGAACATTCAATTTTTGTTGCAGTGGCTTCACGGATCATGAAGTTGTTTGAGACACATGTTTATACATGCATCAGAATTTATGACAGTTATGTAAAAATGGCAGCAGAAATGGTTATTTATCTTTATGCTATAGAATGAGACAATTAAAAGACAACCAGTAAAGCAGCTCTTAAAACACCACAGATGATATTTATAAAATTCAAATAAAGATTCAAATATTAATTCTTATTTTCACAACTGTACACTTTGGACTTTGGTGCTGTTTGTAATAAGACTTGGTTAAGTGACTGTAATTATTTGTTCCTATTACATACAACACTGCTAGTTATATTATTCAGTACAACACTGATAATAATTAAAGTACACTAATGTAATTGCAGCTATTATGAATCAGAATATGTGTATGCTGTGACAACAGTAACATAAAGGATTTAAAATTATATTTTTTTATCAAGATTGAGTTTATTCAGTTTTTTCCTAATTTACAAAACAGGTTAGTGTTATAACTGAAGTTTACATTTTATAAAAGGATAGGTATTAAGGATGATTTTGATAATTAACCTTTTTAACAAGCTTTAAAAAAACTATTGAGTCGTAAATAATTATAACCGCACATACACATACACACACACACACTGCTAAAGTATAATTTATTCCATTCCACATATATATATATATTAAAAAAAATTGTTTTTGTAGGACCGTCTTATAAATCTGGTTGTTGGTGCTTTTACTGCAGTAGTTGTGCTGGTAAGTAATGTCTTGAATATTTACTAGATTCTTTCTGTCATTTCATGCAAATCATCAATAATAAAAATAAAAAAACAACAACACAAGAACAATCTGCTCATACATTAACATTTCGGTACCTAACACAAAAGCTTGTAAAATGATTGTGCTAATTATCACATTTTTAAACCAGAACAAATTTATCTTATTATTTTATATGGAAAATGACCCTCCTTTTAAGACTGCTGTTTTAGATTATAATCAGTAAAATATTTTCCAGTGATTGTTTTTAACCTTTTAAAAAATTACAGTATTAGCAAACTTCAATTTTCTGTTTAAAAGTTAAGCCATAATTAGTTATTTTATTATGACTGATCACCGTCATTTAATCTGTAGAAATCTACAACAATGCATTTAAAATAAATAACCATGCAGGTACATTCAGTTTTCAGCAAAATAAGGTCAGCTAGATAAAATTAATGAAACAATGTGAGGTAACATAGAGTTAGCATAAATTAATGAGTCTTTTTAAGAAAAAATAAGATGCCTCAACATTTGCTCATTAATTATTCATTTTTAGTTAGAAAGCGTTCATTCACATAATCTCAAGTAGATAAAATTTTGCTAATTGTTAGTTCAGATAAAATTGCAATCATAATAAAGAAATGTTAAAGTAAATAGGCCACATAAACAGACATTTTGAAGCCTGCTGAATAAAAAATAAATATAAATCTCAAACTTGTACTTCTGTCATTATTTAAAAATAGAGGCAACAGGATTGTTAGAAATGGGAATGCCAGAAAAAGGGAAACATAATAATAGAGTTTAAGAAAAATCAAAGCTTACTTGCAGGTAAACACACACGAACAGCATTTCACATTTTCATTATTGTGTAAAATGCATGCATTCGTTTATGAAACAACATAAACATTATCATTTAAATTAATATCCTATGAATATGTTAATGAATTATCCATTAATGATGATGATGGTGATCATGATGATCATGACAAATAAATAAAATAAAATTATAGTAGATGAGGTTGGAACCTCTCTTGATGACAAATTTTAATCAGGACCATAAAAGGTCTTAATTATAATGGCATTTTTCATAAACATAATAATAACAGTTGTACTTAATGATGTCATTATAAAACATGTCAGTGTGAACTGGAAATTTTAGAAAATCATAAGTTAACAAATAAATTACACACCCAAAAGAAATGACCCAAATACGAAGCTAATCCACACGGTTCAGTTTCCTTTGTCAATGTACCAAGACACACGTCATGTTGTGATATGATTGCGAAATAAATGTAGACCAGGAAGAACAGTTCAGTGATCCGTAACCTGTTATAAGATACCTCCAACCTGTCAGCCAACGTGCGTGTTAAACACCACGTTTGAGAAATACGTAAGCGAAATAAAAATGCAGACATGAACATTTTTTATATTTTTTTTTATTGTTTTTTTAAAAAATTTTATTATCTATTATTATTATCATCATCATCATCATCATCATCATCATCATCATTATTATTACTATTATTATTATTATTATTATTATTGTTATTATTGTTATTATTGTTATTATTGTTATTACACAGACGGGTAAATAAAGATAAATTATGACCCGACGTCTCATAAATTATTTCACCCTACCCCGTTTGATACATAAAGCAGTGGGTGCTGCTTGACGTCACTAGGCAACGTCGTGCTTAATCTAGTGGTTTCGTCTTCTCCTACAGCAACAACAGAAATCAGTAACTGTCACATTCCGCTGGTGTGTTTGCACGGTTTCAAGCTTGAATATCTTAAAAGCCTTTAAATAAGTGCATGCGTGAGTTGTAGTAGACGTATATACATATACACACACATACACAGAGAGAGAGAGAGAGAGAGAGAGAGAGAGAGAGAGAGAGAGAGAGAGAGCAATACTAAATAAATAAACAGGAAATACACAGGAAAAAACCAACTTCACTTTTTATTGAAAATATTTGTTTATTAAGAAAATTAAAATTCCCGTGTCTGGTTATTTGTGTATATTTCAGTTTATGCGCATTTGTACATGGTTTTGATTGAGGACCTTATTAAATTTACATTTGTGTGTTTGGTTGAATGCAAAATTATTTGTTAGCATGTCTGAATATAAAATATTATATTATATTCTTCATATATACAGAATAAATGATCAACCTCTGGGTAGATATCCAGAATTTGTTAAATGTTATAAAGAGTAACTGCAAACAGAGAAAACAGAGGCAGTAAGACATTCGGAAACATAGCTGGTGATGAATTGATGCTTCTTTCTATTTCTGCCATCCGAGCTCTCTTCTCGTAGTCCGGTAAACTGCAGTATGGATATTTGATTCCACTGAAGAACTTTCCGTAAATAGTTTGAACAGATTTGCAATCGCCTGTGACAGGTTCCACATAGCATTTGATGAGCCGATCAAAAAAACTGAAAACAAATTTGACAAACTTCAGTTCATTGTTATAACAAACGGATTACTTTTCTAATATTAGTTAGTTATTACCCGCCGCAAACATAACTTTTCTCAGACGTTACCCATTGTCCAAATCTGTCTCTTATTTACATCATACATCAAATCGATTATACAAATATTCCGATATTATTTTTACAGTGTGATTGTATAATGTACAGATAACAGCATGCAGCGTAATAAAACTCCTTCCAAATGAGGCATGGTCCACTTATGGAATATAACACAAATACAATTACATATTACTGAATAAAATAACATGAAAACTATAATGTGTGATGGTATATTTCAATATTTAACCTTCTGTAAAATTTATTTCTTTCCTGTAAAACATTCCATGTAGTGGAACGGGATATAACATGCAACTGAAGTCAGTTAAAATGTGTCAGATGATTTTAAAATATTCACTTAGTTAAACCTATTATAACTGAAAAACAGCATTCGAAAATTAGTAAATTTTGAAGGACTAAAATACAAAACAAGTACAAAAAGGTAAAAGGAAAAAAAAAGATAATGTTGAAATGCAGGGTAGTAACTCATGTGCAAAGTACGTCATATGTGTACTTAACACTGTGGTAGGAGTTCTGCTGAAGGCTCCGGATCATGTCAGACTTGGCACTGTATACGCAGGACGGTGCCGTACTAAATAAACTCTTCAGACATGTACTCTTTTCAGAAAATTCTGCATTAGAAGATAAGTTAATTTCATAGTATAAGAAAGTATTGCATTAATATATGTGTAAATAATTAACTAACTAAACTGATTAACTTACTAACTAAATAACTAAATAAATAAATAAGTAAATTAATAATAAAAGACGTACAGAAAGATTGTTTATTGTCTTTAACGACATATAATCATCAATTAAAACTATATTTACTATTCTGATAAGTAAATCACGTTTTCCTTTCACTGCTATCAAACATACACGCGCATGTGCACAATTTTCCTAGAAACTAATGAACCTATTTACAACACAAACCTATGCCTGTCCACGTACCATAAGAAGAATTACATATATTACTAATACTAAATACAGTCATTGTACACAATTTTATCAACAGCAATCATACAAAACAAAAAACCTCTGAAATACAAAGTCATTCAAGTTGAAATGTTAGCTAGTTCATACAGTCTAACGCTGTCTTTGTCTATCTCTGTTTCTGTCTGTCTCTGTCTTTGTCTATCTCTGTCTGTGTCTATCTCTGTCTCTGTCTATCTCTGTCTCTGTCTCTCTGTTTCTCTCTTTGTGTTTTAATATTCAAGAAAATATTGTCTGGTGTCAAATATTTCCAGTGTACACTTGTTAAAAATGTATAAAATTATATTTGTTACTTTGGCGATATAAACAGAATATTTTGTAATCAGTACCTTTACTATTGTCACATAAATACTGAAGACTCTCTCGCCATTTAGTTACGTTTAAGAGGAGGTCTAGCAGTTTTCTCTCTTTTGGATTATCACGACATTCGTTAATAGGCCCCTCCATGCAGTCAACACCAGACTTCATTGATGATCTCAAATACAAAATATTTACGTTCATTAAATACAAAACACAGACACAGTGTCTGTAATGGATGTACATATATATATATGGTACGACAAGAACGCGCCATGACAAAACAGTACTGAGACAATGTGTGTTTGTGAAAACATATAGAAAAACCGAAGAAGGATGAATGTAAATTCGGTTTTACCAAGTAATTTCAAAACAATACTATTAATAATTAAGATTGTTTTCTGGGTTTTTTAAATTATAAGCTTAACTGTAAGAAATATATAAAGTTTATGAACAATTAAGAACAATCAGCTTTTGAGTAATACACTTTTAAAAACACGCAAATTTGCTGTTACATTTCACATACTGTTGTAGTCACCTATTTCATTCATATATTCATTCATGTATTTAATGACTGTTCGCTTAAGAATTACTTACGTCTAACATATTTCCCAAAAGCTATAATTATTAGAATTACCTGCACAATGTCATGCTATCGTAAAGAGAAAGCTCGTGAGAGTAGAGTGGCGAGTTGGACATGCATTTCTGTATCTCAGAGTTGGCACTGCTGAAGTCATAGTAGCCATAAACCAGACTCACTGGAAGAAACACCAATAAATTGAAAGAATCTATAAAAATTTACATCTACGGTTGTTACTGTGGTGTCAGCTGACATTGCCACAGCGATTAATAATAGTTATATAATGGTTGCATAATAGAAAGATACAGATTTGAGGAAAATGATAGCTGCTAAGACTATGGTTGTTGCAAAATAGTTAGAAATTACGACATTAGTTCTAAAGTAAATAAAACCTTTAAAGCAGTGGTCAGAAATTATGTAGTTATACCGTGGATAGAATGTACAAAGTTAGTTCAAAAGAGGTTAAAAGTGGTAACGCAATGATGAGAAATTACGAAGTTAATTTTAAGAATGATTAAATCTAGTGGTACAACTATTAAAAATTACGGAAACTTCTCTTTATGACCAACACGTTCATGATTATAATGGAAGGTTTCATATATACCGATGATTAAAATGTACAGAACCTCTTGGATTGCAGTAAGCTCGAAATCACCACTGTTAGTATTATGCATTTTCTAATGAACTAGAGTATATTACATTTATATGTGCTGAAATTCATATTAGTTTACATATGTGACTATCATTTTCCAAAGAGCGTGAGCAAAAATAAAGGTGCTTCGGATTTATTCTTATAACACATGTGTTATGAATAAGTATGTTTGTTTTCAGCTAACTCGGAACTTATCAGTCCAAACGACACATAACATATCTACCCCGTAGATTTGACCACTAAGTGAAACAGAAATTGTCGTCCAGCCAAAATAATAAGCTTATATTTGTATATGAGCAACAGCATTTAATTATTGAACACAGTTGCCTAATAATGGCCACCAACTCCACAGTCCCACCCGTGTCTTACTCCTCTTTGTTCTTTGTTGTCTCCTTCGTCTCGCTGGGCTCTTTAGTCTTTTACTTAAACACGTCGCGGACATCCCTGAAGTCAGCAGAGCGTAGCTGACAAAAATTCCGTATGTCTCTCGCTAATGACCGTTAATTGTTAGGCCATTTCAGTTACTGGATTACTGTTAACTAACAGTAGATATTTAATTAATACATACTGTTAGGTATATTTATAGAAATGAATGGTTAACATATTTACTTACTTTAATGATGCATACAGGTTAATTACGGAATGTTAAACTGTATTAAAGAAAGGTGTTTAGGTAAATATTAAATATAATATGTTACGGATATTTTTAAAAACTGTACCTTAAAAGTAAAACAATATAAAATATTATAATAAGTTAAAAAAATAGCTACCACCAGATTCTGCAAGTGGGTAAGTATAAACTAAACTGCGATCCGTTTCTTAGTAAATAAGTTAGGATCAATTTTCTAAGTTAAAGAAACACAGAAAACAGTAGGCCTACTACATCTAAATATCGCTGAGGAAACTGTCCACAGCTTGAACGAGGTCCTATTAGGGTTTTGCTAAGGGCCGTACTACGTAAGTTAAGAAAAAAACAAAAACTGTTTAACGTCATATATGTCCATAATTATTATAATGGGAAACAAAAAAAGAAGAAAATATCTATGAACACAAAACGGATTTTACAAATGTGGACCTAGCTACTGAAATCTGTAACAGAATGTGATAAATAAATTCTTAAGAAAAAAAAAAAAAAAAAAAAAAAAAAAAAAGAACCGAGTAAAGACATTTAACACTATCTTCACTAATTTGTCCGATAAAATTAACATCAATTTTTAATAATGTTGGATTATGATGATCATTAGTACCGATGTTGATAATTTACATTTCATGAGACTAATAGGTGAGATTTACTTAAATAAAAAATCTTGTTTGTATGAAAAAATAATTTTAGATTTAATGACTTATATTGTCTTTTTCTTCTCAGAGTCAAAAGTTGACATGGTAAATAAAAAAATAAACCGTCAGTTTAAATGGAAATATTGTTAGGCTGTATTAAAATATAAATAAATAAATAAATAAATAATAATAATAATAAGTGTACACGGAATATTAAATAATAACAATGCATTACATCTATTTACCGAAATTATCAACTTCTACAGTGAAAACGAGAAATGTTCGGTAATGAAAATAGTCTTTAAATCTCGTTTCTAAGAAAGAATGAAAAGTGCCAAAGCTGGAACATTTTGTGTATGTGATTCCTTTTAGTGATAGAATCAAATCTTTGTAAGGAAAAAACTAAAATTAAAAATAAAAACAGCTGAGCTAGATAAGATCCGAGTAGTTTGAAAATATCGGACAACCGAGTTTGTTTCTCTGCTCGTCTAAACCATTGTTCATATAGGAGTACCTTTTCTGAAAACCACAGTTGGATAGGAGTACCTTTTCTGAAAACCACAGTTGGATAGGAGTACCTTTTCTGAAAACCACAGTTGGATAGGAGTACCTTTTCTGAAAACCTTCTTGTCGAAAACAACTTATTTTAAAGATTTATCATTGCTACTTTTTTCAAAATGAAATTTGATATACTTGTATATTTCAGATCTTAAGTGATATGACCTTTTGAGAATTAATCAATCAGTTTCAGATCTTTTGGTCCTCAAAAGGCGAACGAAATAGACTGTCATATTTTTATTCCGGGTATGCATTTTTGATTTAAAGCTGCTGTATAAACAGCTAAAAGTTGGTCATTTTATTTATTAAGAAATACATATATATTTCTTAGTAAATAAAATTGCCAACTTCTAGCTGTACATATATATATAGTGTGTGTGTGTGTGTGTGTGTGTGTGTATGTGTGTGTTTCCAGTATCTACATTTTTAACTATTTGAATTTTCTTAAACACGCTAAAATAAGAAAGATTAATTTGAACCAAAATATATATTTTCCAAACTTTAAGCTATTATTTACCTGTCGCCAAAGGAATAACAAATAGCACTGTTAAGATCGTGAATCTTCCCATATTAAATACTTTATTATGAGTTAATTCCTGTATGGTCTCGATGAATTGCAAGCCCTCTCCGAAATGCAAATATCTGTCGTCCTTGTGGAATATAATTTTACTGTTATTATGCGCAGGTGTTATTTCATACTTAAATGTGTGCAGCATGAAATGACAGATAACGAGGAACTTGAATACAAAAAATGCATTCTTGACATCTAAAAAGTCACGTTCTTTCCCCAAAATATAAGTCCCTCCTCCAAGGATCGATTTACGTTTAAACTGTTTAACAAAATTATGGTTAATTTACTTCAGTATTCATACGTATATTTTACTTTGTTTTTGGATAATGTTGGTTCAATGCATCAAAATGTGATTTCAATACACGCGTGCAATATGACAAATGGTGTTCTTTTCATTACTCAAAGAGACAGGGCATATGCAACTAAAACTTTATTTTAATTTATTTGTAAGCAACAGTCATTTACAAAAACGTGCTAAACGTTTTTCGTTAAGTATCTAGATCGGCCTCTCTCGCTCGACCCGTTTGGATTACAGTGAATTATTTGTTTTTGCGTAGTTGTACTCCATCCTGGATTAACTTGGAAAAACCGGTTTATACAGGATTATATGTTCTTTTGTAACGTGTTTTTTAATAAGAAAAACGTATTTATAAATGACAAATATTGTAAAATACAAAATAAAAGAGAATGCAAAGAAATTGTTTTGTAAAGTGTATTTATCTTGGAGATCAGACAAATCATTTTAATGCCTTTGGCTGGAGGTACAGCCTTTATCGACTCCTTTAGCTTAAATGCTTATATATATATATATATATATATATATATATATATATATTTTAGAGAGAGAGAGAGAGAGAGAGAGAGAGAGAGAGAGAGTGAGAGAGAGAGAGTGAGAAAGAAAGAGAGAGAGATGTCTTTGTTTCGCTTAGTTGTGCATAATCTTTATAATAATTCTTTCTTACTATTACTATTCTTATTCTATGATGACCATCATGATGATAATGATTAAGAAGGGTAACTTAAAAGAGACAACTATCACTATTTTTATTAATATGTGATATAATTTCAGTAATTATCATCTCTGAACATTCCAAAAATGTTTTTATCATTCAACAGAACACAGTTTACGTGAACTCAACAGTCATGTTCAAACTTGTTACAGGAATTTTGTGATAAAAGAAAAACAGCAGAAAGACACAAGCAGTGACATACACTGTTCTCCTTTGTAATAAATGTTGACTTTTCTGATGACAAAGCCCTTCTGTCTAATTCTCTCAGTGACATCAACAAACAATTAGGGCTGAAAATATACACAAATGACAAACAGACAAAAAGAAACATAAATAAGTTCAGAAAAAATTTATGTCAATCTATTTGAATAAAAAAAAAAAAAAAAAAAAAAAAGAACTGCATTTATCTTACAAACATATTTGCAGACACAGAGGAAATTGTTTCATAACAATCCCATAACATGTCCAGGTCCACATTCTCTTTGGAGAACAACATTTTATTCAAGAAAATAAATCTGAAGCTGCCTCCTATCAACTCTCTTTTATAGTTCCCAGTAATGGTGGTCAACAGAAAATGATCTAAAACTCACAAAGCTTTCAAAACATAAGAATATTCCTACGAGAGAAAATATTAAAACAGTTAAATAATAAAAAAAAAAATGAATGACAGTTTGAAATTACCAAACAAAACAATATGAACAACATAATCACCATTATGCAAAGCATAACATTAACTTTTGATATTCAAAAGTTGCCAATTTATTCAGATTCTAAAATAAACTTTCTCAATTTAATTCAAATTACATGATCATACCTTTTATGAGCAGTAGTTATAACAATATTAGGCTGGTTGATTTTTTGCTTATGCAGGTACCGGACCAATTATCAGGACTCCTTGGGACTTGAGGTATTCCGGATTTCTGGATTTTCCGGTTTTCCGGTACCAAGGCATCTAAATACGTAAATAATTTGACATAAACATTTTAAAATTAAAAACATAAAGAAAATTGAAAATACTGTGGCGATTCGACACGTAAACAGTGCGGCGAGTGAATGAACGCCATGCGGCTTGAAAGAGTAGTTCCAATCTGGTGAAGACAACACCCGCACGCGCGAGAACTATGAAAATAGCGTCGGGAAAAAACTTCAGGTTTTCTGGTCTTTCCGGATTTAGGACGCCGGATAATTGGTCCGGGACCTATAGTGTACCGGTAGTGTACTTGTGCATTCTGTTTCATGAAATTAAATGGCCAGTCGTGACCGACTTCACACTGGCTTCACCGATGTACAGTGGAAGATCTTGATAATTCATTCGGTGATTGGCAACACGCATTTGGTTTCAGTTTTTAGAATACATGTGAGCAGTAATTTCTTGAAATGAAATCTGAAAAGAGGATGAATAAACACATATTTTTGCAGTTTTTTGACTGTTGCATTCTGAAACTCAGGGTCAAGAATGGCTACAAATTCAGATAGGTCACAAAGTGGTCAACAGAAAGAAGTGATGGTCCCTTCTTTTGCACCCTAAGAGTTATTTTGCAAGAATAGGATTACCTAACTAAATTATTAGCCTTTTACAAGTCTTTTGTGTTATAAAGATGCATGACTTTAACATTAATATACATTGTCCATTTCAAAATAATAATAATAAAAAAGTAATAATAAAAATAAAAATAAAAATGTATCTCACATAGAAAACTTTGGACTAGAGAATGTGTATTTATTTGGCATATTCTAAAATGGCTATTAACTGTTCTATTAATTAAACATTAATGTACTTGTACAATTAAATTATACTGTAAAGAATACATAATTTTTGGAGTTTTTGTTGTGGTTTTTCTTTTTTATTATTAGTGTTTCAGAGGTCCTTCACAAAATGTCTTATTTGAAATGTTAATGATTTAACAGATGCTATAAAGTTTCTTAAATGTTTGAAACAAGATCATCAGTTTTTATTTGCATATATTTAGAATCAGACTGTTTTTGCAATCACATCATCAAATTGTTTGTTGTATTAAACATATAGACCTAAATAATGTAAAATAGAATGTATTCACCATTCAAATACGTAAACGTGCATGACTTATCTGCATGTGATGAGATAGAAATAGACATGTTTATGTAAGTATAGACTACATAGTACACACATAAATATATACATATGTATGTATATCACTATTTAGGATGGAAGTAGCATTGATGTACGAATAAAAATGAACTTTTTTAAATAAAACAAATTAATAATGAAAATTAATGACAAACTGAAATAAACTATATTGCGATGAGAGTTTTATTCTTGTAGCTGCCGTTTCGTTTCTTGCAGATATACTTTTATAACCTATATCCTATTATGCATTACGCCAAAATATTCATATAATTGACTGGTATCACTGCGGATATGGCGCTACATCGAATGGAAATCCCTGAAAGGAAGTTGATTTTGGGCATTTTAATTTTCCCGATGATTCTATATACATTAGTGAAAATGGTTGAGTGTTGTGAGAACGCCATAACGAAGAAGTGACAATAAAGACAGATTATAATTACGAATAATAATTGTTATCATGTGATAAATTTAAAATAGAAATGATGAAACAGACATGAAATTAAAATATGTGCAAATCTATTCGAATAATCATTTATAATAAAATGTTTTAATAATTAAACAATGCAAACCTCACATGAGACGATAATTGTTATTAACAAGTTTGTTTTTTTTTTGTTTTTTTTAATACATTTATTTAGTTATTAAATTTATTATTAATCTTGTTTTGTTTCTTTTCCACTAAAACTGCTTATCAGTTTCAAATGTTTGTCACATAATGCTTTAATTCACATATGAATGTCGCCAATCTCATTTTTGCAAGGTAAATATCTTCTGATAGAAAGGATTTTTAGTTTTATTATTATTAACAAGTACACACATTCATAACATTTTAAATTTTATCATTGTAGCATCAATATTCAAAATAAAAATACATTTGACTAGATTCTTACAAGCTATAATTATAAATGTATAATATATTATATTTATGATATGATTTTTCTCCTCTTACAGCATATACCTGGATTGAATAAATTTGAATGTGATGAATTAAATCAAAACATACTTGAGTAGATCATTGTATGTGGTGAACCATGAATACCAGACAGTATGACGACCCGGCAGAAATGCCACACTTTCGTGAACGAAGACGATCATGAAGTTGTTTGAGACACATGTTTATACAAGCATCAGAATTTATGACAGTTATGTAAAAATGGCAGCAGAAATGGTTATTTATCTTTATGCTATAGAATGAGACAATTAAAAGACAACCAGTAAAGCAACTCTTAAAACACCACAGATGATATTTATAAAATTCAAATAAAGATTCAAATATTAATTCTTATTTTCACAACTGTACACTTTGGACTTTGGTGCTGTTTGTAATAAGACTTGGTTAAGTGACTGTAATTATTTGTTCCTATTACATACAACACTGCTAGTCATATTATTCAGTACAACACTGACAATAATTAAAGTGCACTAATGTAATTGCAGCTTTTATGAATCAGAATATGTGTATGCTGTGACAACAGTAACATAAAGGATTTAAAATTATATTTTTTTATCAAGATTGAGTTGATTCATTTTTTTCTAATTTAAAAAACAGGTTAGTGTTATAACTGAAGTTTACATTTTATAAAACGATAGGTATTAAAGATGATTTTGATAATTAACCTTTTTAACAAGCTTTAAAATACTATTGAGTCGTAAATAATTATAACCGCACACACACACACACACACACACACACACACACACACACACTGCTAAAGTATAATTTATTCCATTCCACATATATATATACAAAAATTTAATTTTTGTAGGACCGTGTTATAAATCTGGTTGTTGGTGCTTTTACTGCAGTAGTTGTGCTGGTAAGTAATGTCTTGAATATTTACTAGATTCTTTCTGTTATTTCATGCAAATCATCTATAATAAATAAAAAAAAAAAAAAAAAAAACATGACAAAAACATTATACATGCTCATACATTAACATTTCAGTACCTAACACAAATGCTTGTAAAATGATTGTGCTAATTATCACATTTTTAAACCAAAACAAATTTATCTTATTATTTTATATGGAAAATGACCCTCGTTTTAAGACTGCTGTTTTAGATTATAATCAGTAAAATATTTTCCAGTGATTGTTTTAACCTTTTAAAAATTACAGTATTAGCAAACTTCAATTTTCTGTTTAAAAGTTAAGCCATAATTAGTTATTTTATTATGACTGATCACCTTCATTTAATCTGTAGAAATCTACAACAATGCATTTAAAATAAATAACCATGCAGGTACATTCAGTTTTCAGCAAAATAAGGTCAGCTAGATAAAATTAATGAAATAATGTGAGGTAACATAGAGTTAGCATAAATTAATCGGTCTTTTTATGAAAAAATAAGATGCCTCAATATTTTCTCATTAATTATTCATTTTTAGTTAGAAAGCGTTCATTCACATAATCTCAAGTAGATAAAATTTTGCTAATTGTTAGTTCAGATAAAATTGCAATCATAATAAAGAAATGTTAAAGTAAATAGGCCACATAAACAGACATTTTGAAGCCTGCTGAATAAAAAATAAATATAAATCTCAAACTTGTACTTCTGTCATTATTTCAAAATAGAGGCAACAGGATTGTTAGAAATGGGAATGCCAGAAAAAGGGAAACATAATAATAGAGTTTAAGAAAAATCAAAGCTTACTTGCAGGTAAACACACACGAACAGCATTTCACATTTTCATTATTGTGTAAAATGCATGCATTCATTTATGAAACAACATAAACATTATCATTTAAATTAATATCCTATGAATATGTTAATGAATTATCCATTAATGATGATGATGGTGATCATGATGATCATGACAGATAAATAAAATAAAATTATAGTAGATGAGGTTGGAACATATCTTTATGAAAATTTTTAATTAGTACCATAAAAGGTCTTAATTATAATGGCATTTTTCATAAACATAATAATAAAAGTTGTACTTAATGATATCATTATAAAACATGTCAGTGTGAACTGAAAATTTTAGTATTGGCTTTAAAACCAATAATAATGTTAACTTTTATTAAATTGTTTCTGTTAACTATTATTATTATTGTTATTATCTTATTCATGTTGCTGTTTCTTACTGTTTTTAAAAATAATGCCTTATCTGTGTTTACTTAAGAATCAGCTCTTCTGAAAATATAGCATTTAGGGCTTTTTAAATTAACTTTCAGATTTGGTAATAACGTCGTGCTTAATCTGTTGGTTTCGTCTTTTCCTACAGCAACAACAGAAATCAGTAACTGTCACATTCCGCTGAAATGTTTGCACGTTTTCAAGCTTGAATATCTTAGAAGTCTTGGGGGAGTGGAAACGTTTAAATATTTGCGTGCGTGAGTTGTAGTAAACGTGTCTACATATGCAGAGAGAGAGAGAGAGAGAGAGAGAGAGAGAGAGAGAGAGAGAGAGAGAGAGAGAGAGAGAGAGAGAGAGAGAGAGAGAGAGAGAGAGAGAGAGAGAGAGAGAGAGAGAGAGCAATACTAAATAAAAAAAACAGGAAATACACAGGAAAAAACCAACTTCACTTTTTATTGAAAACATTTGTTTATTGTGTATATTTCAGTTTATGCACACTTGTACATGATTTTGATTGTCGACCTTATTAAATTTACATTTGTATGTATGGTTGAATGTATGGACCTTATTAAATTTTCATTTGTTAGCATGTCTGAATATAAAATAAATGATCGACCTCTGGGTAGATATCCAGAATTTTTAAATGTTATAAAGAATAACTGCAAACAGAGAAAACAGAGGCAGTAAGACATTCGGAAACATAGCTGGTGATGAATTGATGCTTCTTTCTATTTCTGCCATCCGAGCTCTCTTCTCGTAGTCCGGTAAACTGCAGTATGGATATTTGATTCCACTCATGAACTTTCCGTAAATAGTTTGAACAGATTTGCAATCGCCTGTGACAGGTTCCACATAGCATTTGATGAGCCGATCAAAAAAACTGAAAACAAATTTGACAAACTTCAGTTCATTGTTATAACAAACGGATTACTTTTCTAATATTAGTTAGTTATTACCCGCCGCAAACATAACTTTTCTCAGACGTTACCCATTGTCCAAATCTGTCTCTTATTTACATCATACATCAAATCGATTATACAAATACACCGATATTATTTTTACAATGTGATTGTATAATGTACAGATAACAGCATGCAGCGTAATAAAACTCCTTCCAAATGAGGCATGGTCCACTTATGGAATATAACACAAATACAATTAAATATTACTGAATAAAATAACATGAAAACTATAATGTGTGATGGTATATTTCAATATTTAACCTTTTATAAAATTTGTTTCTTTTCTGTAAAACATTCCATGTAGTGGAACGGGATATAACATGCAAATGAAGTCAGTTAAAATGTGTCAGATGATTTTAAAATATTCACTTAGTTAAACCTATTATAACTGAAAAACAGCATTCGAAAATTAGTAAATTTTGAAGGACTAAAATACAAAACAAATACAAAAAGGTAAAAGGAAAAAAAAGATAATGTTGAAATGCAAGGTAGTAACTCACGTACAAAGTACGTCATATGTGTACTTAACACTGTGGTAGGAGTTCTGCTGAAGGGTCCGGATCATGTCAGAGTTGGCACTGTATACGCAGGACGGTGCCGTACTAAATAAACTCTTCAGACATGTACTCTTTTCAGAAAATTCTGCATTAGAAGATAAGTTAGTTTCATAGTATAAGAAAGTATTGCATTAATATATGTGTAAATAATTAACTAACTAAACTGATTAACTCACTAACTAACTAACTAAATAAATAAATAAGTAAATTAATAATAAAAGACGTACAGAAAGATTGTTTATTGTCTTTAACGACATATAATCATCAATTAAAACTATATTTACTATTCTGATAAGTAAATCACGTTTTCCTTTCACTGCTATCAAACATACACGCGCATGTGCACCATTTTCCTAGAAACTAATGAACCTATTTACAACACAAACCTATGCCTGTCCACGTATCATAAGAAGTATTACATATATTACTAATACTAAATACAGTCATTGTACACAGTTTTATCACCAGTAATCATACAAAACAAGAAACATCTGAAATACAAAGTCATTCAAGTTGAAATGTTAGCTAGTTCATACAGTCTAACGCTGTCTTTGTCTATCTCTGTCTCTGTCTGTCTCTGTCTTTGTCTATCTCTGTCTGTGTATATCTCTGTCTCTGTCTATCTCTGTCTCTGTCTCTCTGTTTCTCTCTTTGTGTCTTAATATTCAAGAAAATATTGTCTGGTGTCAAATATTTCCAGTGTACACTTGTTAAAAATGTATAAAATTATATTTTTTACTTTGGCGATATAAACAGAATATTTTGTAATCAGTACCTTTACTATTGTCACATAAATACTGTAGACTCTCTCGCCATTTAGTTACGTTTAAGAGGAGGTCTAGCAGTTTTCTCTCTTTTGGATTATCACGACATTCGTTAATAGGCCCCTCCATGCAGTCAACTACAGACTTCATTGATGATCTCAAATACAAAATATTTACGTTCATTAAATACAAAACACAGACACAGTGTCTGTAATGGATGTACATATATATATGGTACGACAAAAACGAGCCATGACTAAACAGTACTGAAATAATGTGTGTTTGTGAAAACATATAGAAAAACCGAAGAAGGATGAATGTAAATTCGGTTTTACCAAGTAATTTCAAAATAATACTATTAATAATTAAGATTGTTTTCTGGGTTTTTTAAATTATAAGCTTAACTGTAAGAAATATATAAAGTTTATGAACAATTAAGAACAATCAGCTTTTGAGTAATACACTTTTAAAAACAGGCAAATTTGCTGTTACATTTCACATACTGTTGTAGTCACCTATTTTATTCATATATTCATTCATGTATTTAATGACTGTTCGTCTAACATATTTCCCAAAAGCTATAATTATTAGAATTACCTGCACAATGTCATGCTATCGTAAAGAGAAAGCTCGTGAGAGTAGAGTGGCGAGTTGGACATGCATTTCTGTATCTCAGAGTTGGCACTGCTGAAGTCACAGTAGCCATAAACCAGACTCACTGGAAGAAAAACCAATAAATTGAAAGAATGTATAAAAATTTACATCTACGGTTGTTACTGTGGTTTCAGCTGACATTGCCACAGCGATTAATAATAGTTATATAATGGTTGCATAATAGAAAGATACAGATTTGAGGAAAATGACAGCTGCTAAGACTATGGTTGTTGCAAAATAGTTAGAAATTACGACATTAGTTCTAAAGTAAATAAAACCTTTAAAGCAGTGGTCAGAAATTATTGTGTTATACCGTGGATAGAATGTACAAAGTTAGTTCAAAAGAGGTTAAAAGTGGTAACGCAATGATGAGAAATTACGAAGTTAATTTTAAGAATGATTAAATCTAGTGGTACAACTATTAAAAATTACGGAAACTTCTCTTTATGACCAACACGTTCATGATTATAATGGAAGGTTTCATATATACCGATGATTAAAATGTACAGAACCTCTTGGATTGCAGTAAGCTCGAAATCACCACTGTTAGTATTATGCATTTTCTAATGAACTAGAGTATATTACATTTATATGTGCTGAAATTCATATTAGTTTACATATGTGACTATCATTTTCCAAAGAGCGTGAGCAAAAATAAAGGTGCTTCGGATTTATTCTTATAACACATGTGTTATGAATAAGTATGTTTGTTTTCAGCTAACTCGGAACTTATCAGTCCAAACGACACATAACATATCTATCCTGTAGATTTGACCACCAAGTGAAACAGAAATTGTCGTCCAGCCAAAATAATAAGCTTATATTTGTATATGAGCAACAGTATTTAATTATTGAACACAGTTGCCTAATAATGGCCACCAACTCCACAGTCCCACCCGTGTCTTACTCCTCTTTGTTCTTTGTTGTCTCCTTCGTCTCCCTGGGCTCTTTAGTCTTTTACTTAAACACGTCGCGGACATCCCTGAAGTCAGCCGAGCGTAGCTGACAAAAATACTTTATGTCTCTCGCTAATGATCGTTAATTGTTAGGCCATTTCAGTTACTGGATTACTGTTAACTAACAGTAGATATTTAATTAATACATATTGTTAGGTACATTTATAGAAATGAATGGTTAACATATTTACTTACTTTAATGATGCATACAGGTTAATTACGGAATGTTAAACTGTATTAAAGAAAGGTGTTTAGGTAAATATTAAATATGTTACGGATATTTTTAAAAACTGTACCTTAAAAGTAAAACAATATAAAATATTATAATAAGTTAAAAAAATAGCTACCAGCAGATTCTACAAGTGGGTAGGTATAAACTAAACTGCGATCCGTTTCTTAGTAAATAAGTTAGGATCAATTTTCTAAATTAAAGAAACACAGAAAACAGTAGGCCTACTACATCTAAATATCGCTGAGGAAACTGTCCACAGCTTGAACGAGGTCCTATTAGGGTTTTGCTAAGGGCCGTACTACGTAAGTTAAGAAAAAAACAAAAACTGTTTAACGTCATATATATCCATAATTATTATAATGGGAAACAAAAAAAGAAGAAAATATCTATGAACACAAAACGGATTTTACAAATGTGGACCTAGCTACTGAAATCTGTAACAGAATGTGATAAATAAATTCTTAAGAAAAAAAAAAAAAAAAAAAAAAAAAAGAACAGAGTAAAGACATTTAACACTATCTTCACTAATTTGTCCGATAAAATTAACATCAATTTTTAATAATGTTGGATTATGATGATCATTAGTACCGATGTTGATAATTTACATTTCATGAGACTAATAGGTGAGATTTACTTAAATAAAAAATCTTGTTTGTATGAAAAAATAATTTTAGATTTAATGACTTATATTGTCTTTTTCTTCTCAGAGTCAAAATTTGACATGGTAAATAACTAAATAAAAAAATAAACCGTCAGTTTAAATGGAAGTATTGTTAGGCTGTATTAAAATATAAATAAATAAATAAATAATAATAATAATAATAATAATAATAATAATAATAATAATAATAATAATAATAAGTGTACACGGAATACTTAAATAATAACAATCTATTTACCGAAATTATCAACTTCTACAGTGAAAACGAGAAATGTTCGGTAATGAAAATAGTCTTTAAATCTCGTTTCTAAGAAAGAATGAAAAGTGCCAAAGCTGGAACATTTTGTGTATGTGATTCCTTTTAGTAATGGAATCAAATCTTTGTAAGGAAAAAACTAAAACTAAAACTAAAAACAGCTGAGCTAGATAAGATCCGAGTAGTTTGAAAATATCGGACAACCGAGTTTGTTTCTCTGCTCGTCTAAACCATTGTTCATATAGGAGTACCTTTTCTGAAAACCACAGTTGGATAGGAGTACCTTTTCTGAAAATCTACTCGTGGAACACAATTAACTTATTTTAAAGATTTATCATTACTACTTTTTTCAAAATGAAATTTTATATACTTGTATATTTCAGATCTTAAGTGATATGACCTTTTGAGAATTAATCAATCAGTTTCAGATCTTTTGGTCCTCAAAAGGCGAACGAAATAGACTGTCATGTTTTTATTCCGGGTATGCATTTTTGATTATATATATAGTGTGTGTGTGTGTGTGTGTGTGTGTGCGTGTGTGTGTGTGTGAGTTTCCAGTATCTACATATTTAACTATTTGAATTTTCATAAACACGCTAAAACGTAAAAGATTAATTTGAACCAAAAGAATATTTTCAAAACATTAAGCTATTATTTACCTGTTGCCAAAGGAATAACAAATAGCACTGTTAAGATCGTGAATCTTCCCATATTAAATAGATTATTATGAGTTAATTCCTGTATGGTCTCGATGAATTGCAAGCCCTCTCCGAAATGCAAATATTTGTCTTCCTTGTGGAATATAATTTCACTCTAATTATGCGCCGGTGTTATTTCATACTTAAATGTGTGCAGCATGAAATGCCGGATAACGAGGAACTTGAATACAAAACATGATTGGCTTAACTTTAAAAATGCATCCTTGACATCTAAGAATTTTTCCAAAAATAGTTCGGCAAGAGTCACTCCTCCACGAAGGTTCCATTTACGTTTAAACTGTTTAACAAAATTATGGTTAATTTCCTTCAGTATTCATACGTATGTTTTACTTTATAACAGGATAAATTTATCCTTTTGTTTTTGGATTATGTTTGTTCAATGCATCAAAATGTGATTTCAAATAGTGTTGTTTTCATTACAAAGCGACAGGGCATATGCAACTAAAACATGTCCCAGGTTTATCACTTTATTTTAATTTATTTGTAAGCAACAGTCATTTACAAAAACGTGCTAAACTTTTTTCGTTAAGTATCTAGATCGGCCTCTCTCGCTCGACCCGTTTGGATTACAGTCAATTCTTTGTTTCTGCGCAGTTGTACTCTATACTGGATTATCTTGGAAAAACTGGTTTATACATGATTATATGTTTTTTTTTTGTAACGTGTTTTTTAATAAGAAAAACGTATTTATAAATGACAAATATTGTAAAATACAAAATAAAAGAGAATGCAAAGAAATTGTTTTGTAAAGTGTATTTATCTTGGAGATCAGACAATTACTTTAATGCCTTTGGCTTGAGTTACAGCCTTTATCGACTCCTTTAGCTTAAATGCTTATATATATCTATATATATATATTTCTTCGTTTCGCTCAGTTTTGCATAATCTTTATAATACTTCTTTCTTATTATTACTATTGTTATTCTATGATGACCATCATGATGATAATGATTAAGAAGGGTAACGTAAAAGACACAACTATCACTATTTTTATTAATATGTGATATAATATCAGTAATTATCATCTCTGAACATTCCAAAGATGTTTTTATCATTAAACAGAACACAATTTATCAGCCAAGGGTACGTGAACTCAACAGTCATGTTCAAACTTGTTACAGGAATTTAGTGGTAAAAGAAAAACAGCAGAAAGACACAAGCACTGACATACACTGTTCTCCTTTGTACTAAATGTTGACTTTTCTGATGACAAAGCCCTTCTGTCTCATACTCTCAGTGACATCAACAAACAGTTAGGGCTGAAAATATACACAAGTCACAAACAGACAAAAAAGAAAAAAAATATGTTTAGAAAAAATTTATGTCAATCTATTTTGATAATAGACATAGACATGTTTATGTAAGTATAGACTACATAGTACACACATAAATATATACATATGTATGTATATCACTATTTAGGATGGAAGTAGCATTGATGTACGAATAAAAATGAACTTTTTTAAATAAAAAAAAATTAATAATGAAAATTAATGACAAACTGAAATAAACTATATTGCGATGAGAGTTTTATTCTTGTAGCTGCCGTTTCGTTTCTTGCAGATATACTTTTATAACCTATATCCTATTATGCATTACGCCAAAATATTCATATAATTGACTGGTATCACTGCGGATATGGCGCTGCATCGAATGGAAATCCCTGAAAGGAAGTTCATTTTGGGCATTTTAATTTTCCCGATGATTCTATATACATTAGTGAAAATGGTTGAGTGTTGTGAGAACGCCATAACGAAGAAGTGACAGTAAAGACAGATTATAATTACGAATAATAAGTGTTATCATGTGATAAATTTAAAATAGAAATGATGAAACAAACATGAAATTAAAATATGTGCAAATCTATTCGAATAATCATTTATAATAAAATGTTTTAATAATTAAACAATGCAAACCTCACATGAGACGATAATTGTTATTAACAAGTTTTTTTTAATTTTTTTTTTTAATATTATTTATTTAGTTATTAAATTTATTATTATTATTTTTTTATTATTAATCTTGTTTTGTTTCTTTTCCACTAAAACTGCTTATCAGTTTCAAATGTTTGTCACATAATGCTTTAATTCACATATGAATGTCGCCAATCTCA
Source organism: Chrysomallon squamiferum (assembly GCA_012295275.1). Taxonomy (NCBI): domain Eukaryota; kingdom Metazoa; phylum Mollusca; class Gastropoda; order Neomphalida; family Peltospiridae; genus Chrysomallon; species Chrysomallon squamiferum. The sequence continues at coordinate 18,734,767 of CM022671.1, forward strand.
TTTTTGCAAGGTAAATATCTTCTGATAGAAAGGATTTTTAGTTTTATTATTATTAACACGTACACACATTCATAAAATTTTATATTTTATCATTGTAGCATCAGTATTCAAAATAAAAATACATTTGACTAGATTCTTACAAGCTATAATTATAAATGTATATTATATTTATGATATGATTTTTCTCATTTTACAGCATATACCTGGATTGAATAAATTTGAATGTGATGAATTAAATCAAAACATACTTGAGTAGATCATTGTATGTGGTGAACCATGAATACCAGACAGTATGATGACCCGTCAGAAATGCCACTCTTTGGTGAACGAAGACCAATGGTTAGCTCATAAAGATACTGTCACATGAACATTCAATTTTTGTTGCAGTGTCTTAACGGATCATGAAGTTGTTTGAGACACATGTTTATACATGCATCAGAATTTATGACAGTTATGTAAAAATGGCAGCAGAAATGGTTATTTATCTTTATGCTATAGAATGAGACAATTAAAAGACAACCAGTAAAGCAACTCTTAAAACACCACAGATGATATTTATAAAATTCAAATAAAGATTCAAATATTAATTCTTATTTTCACAACTGTACACTTTGGACTTTGGTGCTGTTTGTAATAAGACTTGGTTAAGTGACTGTAATTATTTGTTCCTATTACATACAACACTGCTAGTCATATTATTCAGTACAACACTGACAATAATTAAAGTGCACTAATGTAATTGCATTTATGACTCAGAATATGTGTATGCTGTGACAACAGTAACATAAAGGATTTAAAATTATATTTTTTTATCAAGATTGAGTTGATTCATTTTTTTTCTAATTTAAAAAACAGGTTAGTGTTATAACTGAAGTTTACATTTTATAAAAGGATAGGTATTAAAGATGATTTTGATAATTAACCTTTTTAACAAGCTTTAAAAAACTATTGAGTCGTAAATAATTATAACCGCACATACACCCACACACACACACACACACTAAAGTATAATTTATTCCATTCCACATATATATAGAAAAATTTTGTTTTTGTAGGACCGTGTTATAAATCTGGTTGTTGGTGCTTTTACTGCAGTAGTTGTGCTGGTAAGTAATGTCTTGAATATTTACTAGATTCTTTCTGTTATTTCATGCAAATCATCTATAATAAAAAAAAAAAAAAAAAAAACAAGAACAATCTGCTCATACATTAACATTTCAGTACCTAACACAAAAGCTTGTAAAATGATTGTGCTAATTATCACATTTTTAAACCAAAACAAATTTATCTTATTATTTTATATGGAAAATGACTGCTGTTTTAGATTATAATCAGTAAAATATTTTCCAGTGATTGTTTTTAACCTTTTAAAACATCACAGTATTAGCAAACTTCAATTTTCTGTTTAAAAGTTAAGCCATAATTAGTTATTTTTATTATGACTGATCACCTTAATTTAATCTGTAGAAACCTACAACAATGCATTTAAAATAAATAACCATGCAGGTACAGTTTTCAGCAAAATAAGGTCAGCTAGATAAAATTAATGAAATAATGTGAGGTAACATAGAGTTAGCACAAATTAATCGGTCTTTTTATGAAAAAATAAGATGCCTCAATATTTTCTTATTAATTATTCATTTTTAGTTAGAAAGCGTTCATTCACATAATCTCAAGTAGATAAAATTTTGCTAATTGTTAGTTCAGATAAAATTGCAATCATAATAAAGAAATGTTAAAGTAAATAGGCCACATAAACAGACATTTTGAAGCCTGCTGAATAAAAAATAAATATAAATCTCAAACTTGTACTTCTGTCATTATTTCAAAATAGAGGCAACAGGATTGTTAGAAATGGGAATGCCAGAAAAAGGGAAACATAATAATAGAGTTTAAGAAAAATCAAAGCTTACTTGCAGGTAAACACACACGAACAGCATTTCACATTTTCATTATTGTGTAAAATGCATGCATTTGTTTATGAAACAACATAAACATTATCATTTAAATTAATATCCTATGAATATGATAATGAATTATCCATTAATGATGATGATGGTGATCATGATGATCATGACAAATAAATAAAATAAAATTATAGTAGATGAGTTTGGAACATCTCTTGATGACAAATTTTAATCAGGACCATAAAAGGTCTTAATATATAATGGCGTTTTTCATAAACATAATAATAACAGTTGTATTTAATGATATCATTATAAAACATGTCAGTGTGAACTGAAAATTTTAGTATTGGCTTTAAAACCAATAATAATGTTACGAGTTTTATTAAATTGTTTCTGTTAACTATTATTATTATTGTTATTATCTTATTCATGTCGCTGTTTCTTACTGTTTTTAAAAATAATGCCTTATCTGTGTTTACTTAAGAATCAGCTCTTCTGAAAATATAGCATTTAGGGCTTGTTAAATTAACTTTCAGATTTGGTAATAACATGGTAGACTGATACTTTAAAATTCAGAAATTCTAATAAACTGTGTCTCTTTACAGGTAACCCTGATCAGTGCAATTGCTTTTCAGTGGCCACCAAATGGAGTTGACATCTTCTTTGCTTGTGTTATTGTCCTTACATGTGCATCTCATTTGTTTTTGGTAATTTTATCTTTTATAACAGTTACAATATCAAGTAAACTGGAATCAGTTTCAGAAGATCTAAAGTTAATGTGTTAGTCAGAGCAAGGGGTTGAGAGGCACACCTGTCCTCTCTGACCAGTTCTGTTGTTATACATTATTATTAATTAAGTTTGAACAGCAAAACCAAGAATATATTTTGACTTTAATGAGATTCAGATTTACTTTAGAAATAATCAGTTATATATATTCAAAATTCCTATTAAGGATTTATGCTTCCTGATCAATGGCCAAGAATTGCTTGGCTAGTTTATTACAATAGGAAAACATGTAATAGTATTATAAATGTTTTTGGTTTTTTTTTTTTTAAAGTAATTATTAGACAGATACATTTTAATTTAATTTAGGCTTGATTTATTTTACTGATATTAGATATATTATGTTTATTTTTACAGATTTACTGGTATCGTCAAGGAGATTTAGAGCCAAGGTTTCGAACTATGATTTTCTACAATGCTTTTACAATTATTCTTCTTTGTGTTTGTGGAAATTTGTATATCCATGGTCTAGGCTGTCCAAGTACATAGGCAGATTTGTTTATTTAACTTAGAAATGGATTGAAATTATTAAATACTTTCTGTAAAAGATTTGTCGGTGAAGTTGAGTTTCACAAGAAAGGATTTCTTTACAAAACCTGACTTGACAAAATAAAGTCAGTTAATAATTACTTTGGCCATTTCCATTTTGACTGTCTATAAACACATACTTGATAATATATTTTAGAAACAGAAAAATTGTTGAGCAAAACGATTGCTGTCTACATTAAATGTGATTTTGATTTAAGTGTCTGTGAACTCCATAAATTCTGATAAATTTTCTATCCTCAAAATTCAGACTTTGGATGGCCCGATATGTTTGATTTCACTTTCTGTGTGGAAAACTTGTCATATATCTTCCAAGAACACACTGACAAGATGTGAGTGCAAATATTAGTATACAGACCTTACCACTGAGTATTTAACTAATTACCTCTCAAAAATAATTTTGTTTTCAATTTCATTAACAATTTTCTTTTTTATTGTGATTATTTCCATTGCAATGTATTATTTATTACTAGTCTTGGGAAATATTTGAAAGGAACAAAACATTTGTACAGAAATTAATGGGATAGATAGCTTTATTGTCCTTTATTTATTGATATTAAAATATTTCACGATTGAAATTCATATATTTAATTAAATTTTTACATTATTGTTTGTTGTTTAAATCTTATTTTTAAATTTTATTCACATATTTTTATTAAAAAAACTTTGTTTGGTTTTTTTTTTTTTTTTTTTTTAATTTAAATTTCACATATATTTCACACTGTTCTGTATTTGTGACTTGTCCTGTGGAGGTAATTAAATTTTCTCCTGATATTTATTTCTGTCTTGTTCGATATTTCTCAAGAACAGTTACATATATTGTAAATTTCATTTCAACCAGTATTAAATTTAGCAAAATGTTACAAGCAATAACTAAACAAAAAACAACAACACTTTTTAATGACAACAAACCAGTAACATTTATTTGTGTGCATTCATTTAAAATACACTTAATCAAAAATCTCTTTCCTTGTGTGCTTTTGCATAACTTGGAAAGGTGTACATCTAGATTTAGTTTCTGATAACAACTATAAATCATTTATCCATCTTCAGAATAGTAGGACCACCAATTTAACAACTTCAAATATTAATGTAACTTTTATCACAGTTAAATGTTTATCATTGACGGTGTTTAATCAAGTACTAAAAAACATTCTCCAACTTCACTGTACATGTTCTAAGGTATAAATTTTATTATTTATTTATTTTTATACTGTATTCCCAGCATGTGTAATTACACTGAATTTATTTTTATTTAGCTCACCTTTTAGAACTGGTAGAAAGGAGAAAAAATAAATAAAGACAACAAATGTCTTTTTTATTATTATTAAACATTTTTTAGATTGTACTTTTTCAAGAAGAATCTTGAAAAAGACTCAGAGATATTTGCTTTATGTAAGTCGATTTGTTGATTTGATAATTTATGAAAAATAAATGTTATTCTTTAACATAAATTTACCCTTTTTACATGTTGAATTAAACATTAAAGAAAACAAACATGTTAATCAATAACCAAGAAAAATTATTCACCCTACCCCTTCATTTTTCTAATATATAAATTTGTTGGTAAAAGACTAATACAGATATAGCACAGACTTAATTAACAGGATATGCAAAATGCCCCTAAAATAAAAATAAATTATGTGCAGGAACATGCTCAAACACTATAATATTAAAGCCCATAAGAGAACTAAAGCAGGAGATGCTCTCAAGCTGTACAGCTAATGCTTATTGCAGAGATAATTTCCAATGCAAAAACAGTTGTTATCTTCAACTGTGAACACAAGATAGATCCTGAAAACTACAGACCCATATGCTTACTGTCAAACATATACAAATTACTAATTCAGTGAAAACCAGTGTAGAGAGTAAGCTGGATTCAGAAGCAAGTACTCGGTTACTAACTCTATCGTTGTCATAAACACTGAAAGCTTCATCTATCTGGGACAGATATTCAACAAGACAAGGAAATTTAAATAATTCTTTGCTGGCTAGATTGTATTTGCAAAGCAATTAAATATCTTTGAACCTGCTTGAAAAGACATGCTACTCATGTACTTCCAGAAATGACATATGGTGTAGAGTTATGGTCACCAACTAATTGGGCATAGAAGAAACCAGCAGCCACAAACAAGAAAAGAAATATATTAGACATCACATGTCAGGACTGAAAACCAGATAAGAAGACAAAAGTGGACCTGGCAAGGCTATATCACCAGTTCAAAACCATTCAAAGGGAAATCTATTGAGAAAATGACCAATAAGGTGATGAAGGTATAAACTATATAACGACAGGAGAGGAATGACGTGGCAGGAGGTAGCACAAAAAAGAGGTGGAAATAACTTGAATGACACTACCACTGCTCACTGATGACAATGATTAACAAGTCAGTTTTTCTCCATCTCTGTATCAGAAACTGAACACATTAAATCTCCTCCTTCTGAAGTTAGTATTGGATCTGAAAAATTTAATAAAAAAATCATTACAATAAAATTTGTTTTTAAAAGTCATAGTTTATCAGTACTGAAGTTAGATCAAATGCTAAGAAGTTATATATGCATATATATATAGATGCATGTACACACCTACAGTGATATAACATGGGCCTCCTCATTAAAGGTGGCATTTGATTTTTAATTTGCGTGCACAAGATTTATATAAAGGCATTGATGAAGGCTAAATAAATCAGTGATTTCCAGTTGAGTGACAATAGAGGAGTTTGTCTCTCAAACTGCCATTATTATGCCAAAAATATAAATTAGTAACTAAAAGGTTTTCTGATTCATATGGCCATTGTTATTTATAAAAAATAAATAAATAAACAAATAAATAAAAATTAAAAAAAGCTAAGTGTATGCTAGATGTATAATATTAAAAATAAGTTCAAGTGTTGTTAATATTCATTATGGTACATTCTGTGAATACAGAGATTGGTTTTGAGACTCAGTTCTTTATAAACAGTAGTATCTAATTATAAATTTAACATTAGTAGTAAACAAATGATAATAATATGTCTTACATTTATGATGCCAGATTAATATACAATGCTCTAATTACAATTTTGGACATTTTAGAAATTAAAATAACTATAGTTAGATTATGTACTTGATGTGAGTTAAAATCAAATCACTGGAAAGCAATCATTTTATTTCTCAAAGCTAATGTACCTGAAAATGCACTCATGAGTTCACCATCGTTGCTGTTGGACTGAGAGAAATGAGGAGGAGATGTAGAAGACACTCGGACTAGGACCTCATCATTGCAGTTGGACTGTGAGAAATTCGTAGGTGAAGCTGAACAAGACATCACCAGCACCTCATCATTGCTGTTTGACTGGGAGAAATGTGGTGATGGTGACGATGATCCAATCACAATTCCTGATGTGTGAGGATGGTTAACTTCATCACTGAGAACAGAGTCTGAAACTGGCTAGAAAGTGAAAACAATCATTAGAAACAAGGTGGTGGAAAAAAAATATATATGTTGATCTAATGATTGAATTGTGAAGTACTAGAAATATATCAAAATTAAACTCATCTGCAAACCATTAATAAGAATACGAAATTTCTTTTATTCACAAGTCTCGATATTAGACAGACATTAACAACAATTAATTAAATTTTCTGAACTTCCTGTTTCTAGGTAGATACATTTCTGTCTTTTTATTATTTGTCATACATTATTGCAATTTATTTTCAGAAAGAAATATGTTTTAGCTGAAGTATTTGCACATAAAAGATATTAGTAACTAATTCATGTACTAAACTTTATCAAATGAATCCTAAGAATTTCTTAATATTCTACAGTAGTAACAATATTTTAATTCTTTCTACTGAGAACACAGCTATGTACAGTAATGACTGTTACCTCAAAACTTTCTATTATTTCTTCCTGCTGATGTGCATGTAACAATTCACAGCCATCTGTGGTCAACTGGTCAGAGTGGGAACCAAGAGAATGCAGCTCTGGAAAAAAAAAACAACATTTTTTTGATTTCAATGAATTTTATTCTTCTTTCATTTCACAATATCTGTTTTCTTAAACAATATTAATAGTTAAAAAGAAACAAAGACACTGGATTTTTTAAGAAGAGGAATATATTAAGACTTCATATCTGAACCTGAGGAAAGTGAGCATTAAAATAAAAGAAATGCTAATTTTAAAATAATTTCATCATGCGAAATAATACCTTGATCAGAGTTTTCCAGTCCGTCATTGAGATGTATGGAAGTTTCAAGACCTGAGCCATCTAAAGATGATTCATCTGCTGAAGTTGTGATGATTACCCGTGGCTGATTGTTCAGTTGAACCATGACATTTTCATTTACTTCTATTGAATCTTCTGACTGCGATTAAAAAAAAAGACATAACTATTTTTGGTAGGAAGTATGTATCTTATATAAAGTTAGAAAATGCTGCCATAATTCATTATGTGGTTATGAGAGGGAAGCTTACACTTTACAAACTTGAAAAAGTTGCCCGAACTGATTATTTACCTGTGAGATAGGCAAAGCTTGTACAATGATGTGATCTGTTGCCATTGTGGTTGCCAGGGATACTGCTGGCCCATTTTGAGGCTGTGCAATAAGCAAAGCTGCAGTGCTGGTTGGTGTTAAATGATGTAACACTTCATAAGCTTGGAAACCTTCAACATCTTCAGCTTCTCCTAGTAAATCAAGACAATAAAATATTATCTTCATCTTTCCTGTCATATTATCTTCAGATAAAAAATAAAAATGTTGATTCGTAAGTATTGTGTGTGTGTGTTACAGGTATTATATGTTTATGCATGTAGATAAGATAGATAGACAGATAGACAGACAGACAGACAGATAGTTCTATCAATTAAATATTGAGATAAATTCCTTTGTTTTATTTTTCTGAACAGAAATAGTAAAGTAGATAGTGTATCAAAATTAACTGAAAGCTGGAGTAAACTGAAAATAAACTGTTTGAAAATGAAGAATGACACTAAATAATTTATCAGGATATTGATAATTAAATTATTTTAGTATCTATTGCTCTAAACTATGAAAAAGATTGAAAAAGTCTGAATTTTTGACAATGTAAAAATTTAAAATGCCTTTGAATAATACCATTGTATATATATATATATATATATATATATATATATATATATATGACAATAATTATATATGTATGTATGTATGTTAATTTAGTCTTTTTCTCAATTCAAAATCTTTTACAAATTAATCATGATATTTTGGAAAAACAAAACCTGTCACATGAAAAACATACCTTGAGAAAGACTTTGCAGGTCTAAATTAGTAGCAGTTCGTGAATTCTGACCCAGAACTCTAGGCTTTTGATATGAGGTATAATGATGAATATTTTTCAAATAGCTGATGACATCTAGAGGTAAACAACATTAAGATACAAAAATATAATACTACATAATAAAAATATAGTGAACAAATTTCTTAATATATTAAAGCATTTTATTTTATTTTTTAAACCAAAACATCCATGACAATACAATGTAACTGTTAGCATAACATTGAATAGACACATTATTATTTCAAATCATTCTTGTTGCATTGTGCTTACTATTATTATTATTGTTTTGTTGTTTTCTTTTTCCTTTTTTGTTTTTTAATTAAATGGTATTTAATTAAATGAAATAATTTTCTTCTAATTGACAGTTAAACGATAATTTTATGTGTAAACTTTGCTATAAATAAACTTCACAAGGATTCGTGTTATTTAACAGAAATGCTTCACAGAATCCAGTTTAGGGAAATTAAGAGAGAATCTTGTTATTTGTCATCTGTTTTTTTATTGCTGTTATTGGTACATTAAAGATTAAGTTTTTTATGTCTGTATGTAGGTTGAATAATAATAATAATAATAATAATAATAATAATAATAATAATAATAATAATAACAACAACAACAACAAGAACAACAACAACAACAACAACAACAACAACAACAACAACAACAACAATAATAATAATAATAATAATAACAATAACAATAACAAAACAAACCTTCAAAAGGAAGTGTCTGGTAGTTAGGAACATGGCGTTTCAATGACCACCATTTTCCACGAAGCCACTGGGGAGACCGCACACTGGTAAATTTAAAATATATATATATATATATACAAGCACACAGATTATATATATGTATATGTATATGTATATGATTATAAATGAATATTAGATGAGGAATGGTTTAACTATTAAATATTGCTACAATTATAAAGTTATGAATTATACAATTATGCAACTCTTTTGTTTCATATTTGTGTTAGGAGGTCAAAGCAGACTTAGTATGTTTTCATTGATTACTTGCATATAAAGAATGATATATTAAATACCTGAAATAATAAAAAATTAATATAATGCACCATTATAGTTGTTTCTTCAGCTAATAATTTGACTGAGATTCCCAATTAATTGTGTGAGACTGAAAAGCCAGTAATTGCTATTCACAATTTATCACTATTAGGGGAAAACACAACAATGTGGTTCAGAATCATTTATTACGATTTAGATAAAATGTGCCCATTTTCATTTCTTTATGTAATCCATGCAGTTAAACTGTGTATGGATAAGTATAGATAACATCTTCACGATGTCCATATTACAAATTCAAATATTTTTCATAAGTCAAACACTTTGCAGTGACTGCATTAATAATGCTAAGGATCAATAAGAACCTACCATCCAATGTTAATTAACATTATTCAGTTTAGATGCAAAGAATTTTTTTTATTTTAGTTGTAACTTGACACTTAAATAAAATTAAGTAATAGATATTTTCAATTAATATACATAAAAATACATTTTTTTCTCATTCATTTCTGTCTTTCTTTGTAAATATTTTAAAAATAAACCATTCTTATAATGAAATGGAAATTGTTCTTTGTAATTTCTTTTTTTGTTTTAGTAATAAAATGAACAGAATCAATTCACTTAATAAAATGCATTGACTATCAAGAATTTTAATTTAGCTTATTATTTCAAGACTCTCTCTCTTTTTGAAACTAAAGTTTGTAAAAATATTAAGTCAACTAATGAAAATAATCGGCCATTGTTCTGTTGATATATATCTGAATACACATACACACCTTGCCCAGTTTTGTGCCAGCTCATTCCAGTCTATCTCAGTATCCTCTTTAACACCCAGACTATCAATTCTGTACAAAACAAAAACATTACAGAAATTATTAAATGTCGGTAAATGGGAAAATAAAGGAAAGAAATTAAGTTAACAAAAAAAAGTAAAAAAAAGTAAATAAAACCTATTATATTAAATTGTAAATATAAGAAATGGTGAGAGATATATGCTGATTAATTCTATCTGTTATTTGTTATATTCTTGGAAGGAAATTTTAAAATATTTTATAATAAACAGAACATCTATGATTCTAACAGAGCTTTATGGTTAATGTATAAATGCTAATGTTATATGTTATTTATACAGAACTGTAGCACTTTGTAATACAATTAACTGTAATGTTGTAGTACTTTGTTATATAATTAACTGTAGTATCATAGCATTTTGTTTTATGTCTTATTTGTAATATTGTGGTATTTTGTTATATGTCATTTGTAATGTTGCAGTACTTTATTTTATAGTTATTTGCAGGGTTGTAGCACTTCATAATATATTATTTGTAGTATTGTAATGTTACATTATTCCTTACACTTTGCATAACAGTTATGAATAAAATTATTAAAATTCTATCAAACAAGTTAAGTTTTAGTTAAATAATTTGTTTAATATAAGCTAATGATTTTATTACACTTCTTAATTTATAAATCTCATTAAATTTATATTCTGCTAAACTGTTTTAATGCTTTCATTTTCACATTACGACAAAATTAATCTTATGTCATCATAATTAAATGGATTTTAATTATTTACCAGACATTGTTATGGTTCTTATGTCACTTGCTGACTTGATTCCAATAATAATTAAGATATGATTTATGTTTAGCATTATAATTATTGCACTCCTCAAAATGATATACCTTGTTTTTGTTAATCATTATGATACAGATGCATTATGTTCAATATATCATAACTTAATAATCCTTCCAAATCATTATTTTCACTATGAAATAATCTCCTTTTTAATATTCTATGGGTTAAAATAGCTTCTCCAGTGTTTGAGTTGGAATAATTAAAAGACTGATACCATTTTACTGAAGCCATTCGTAAACATTACATTATCATTAGAATTATTTTTTTAGTATCACTTTCATGAGATGATGAATGGTTTAACTATTAAATATTGCTAAAATTTAAAAAGTTATTAATTAGAATTATCTTTCATGAAAGTTACCTACTTTAACACAAGGTTGATATCATCTTGTCGTAACCATTCAGGACCACCCTGCTGTTTCCAGTTGAGATAATTCAGCCATTTGGTTCGACATTGTTTCTCTGATCTCGTTCCTACTCGCTCTGCAACAGCTGCCCATGAAAGCCCATGAGTGATATTCTCACCTAGAAATGACAAATACGATACATGTCACAGTTGTTGTTGTTTGTCATGTTTTTAATATAAAAGAGAGGTTGAATTTTTAAAAAATATTACCTACTTTCATTCCAGTTTGAATCCATATTCCAAACTGGACTATAATGGAGAATGTATTCGAAGAATATGGCAGGAGTCAGACAAAGTAAAGCTACAGTTTGTCAGTGTTATGATAAAATCTAAAACAAACTAGGTTTTGTATGGTTGTTTTTTCCTTAAACACCCTTCTGTTTCTCATCATATGATGTTTTATCATTTGCAATAATCAGGTTAACAGAAAAAATGAACCAGCGTTTGCTAGTATACACTTTATGATTATATTGTTTTCTGATCAGTCAGTTATGATACCCATTACAAGTGAGTTATTTCTACTCTAAAATGTTTCTGCTGCAGTTACCTGACTGAGCTCCAGCTAGATCATACACAGCACCAGATAATCGCTGTTCTTCTTCTGTGAGCCATTTCCCTGTCAGTATTAAAACAGTCATGAAAAATGGTAATAAAACTAAAATGCTAAATTATTAAATTATAATAAAGTAATATGACAAAATAAATTATGATATAATGTGATTCTTTTTTGCAGCATAAGACTGATACTACAAATTGACAAGGTGACAAAACACAAAGCCAAACCCTACAACCAGTTAAAAAAGTTACCAGATACTGGAATAATAACAGGTAGTGATGTTTTTAAAGAAACATTTAAAAGTGTTTGACATCAAAAAGTGAATTTGTCTTTCTGGACAGAAATATAATTCAGACTTTGATTGCTTCAGAAAATATAATCTAACATTAAAAATCTATATTTTACTTAAGAAGGTTGGAACTCTCAGTATGAAAACATACTTCTTATGTTTCCACTATTGCAGACATCTTTCAGCTGATATTGTTTATTATGTAGCTGCTGTGCAGAAATATAATAAATTCCTGTAATAATAAATCTAGATTCTAGATATGATATAATTATGATGCTATGCTATGTCATGATATTATAAAAATGACAAATGAGAATTAATACCTGAGTTACAAGAATCTTTCATCAAACGACATTTGTCTTTCACAGATGAAGCACTGCGGCCTAGAACTGCACCAATAGCAGCCCAGTCATTACCATGTTTTGTACGTAACCTAATATAAAAAAAAACACTGTACTGTACTGGGATAAATAACAGGTATATATACACCTAATTTCTTCCAAATTATGTATTCTTTTTACCTTTTAAAAAAAAAAAAACACACACATATAATATAAACAGTTTAATCTTGACATTTAAATAGGAGTTAAAATGTTTCAAGGAAAATTGATCAAATCTTTGCTAACAAAGAGAAAGAATAGACCTTTATCTGTTTCAACAAGTTTTGCTGTATTTGCCATGCAATAAAAATGTTAGATATTTTACAGAAAGCACAGAAATAATCTGGAACTATTAATTATTAAATTATAAATTAATTGTACTTACTCTCTTAGTTTGTCCATCTCTTCAGGAGTGTATTTCCCCATGTGGTTTTTCTGGTCGTACAATCGAGTTACTCGACGATAAACTGAAAAAAGAGGTCGCTGCAGTCCTCTAGCAATGGATCTGTAAAAGTCTTTTCTTTCATCTTTTGACATTTCAAATATTATTTCTGTTGGATTTAATATATCATTTTCCTGAGAGAATAAAAAAATACAAATTGAAAAAAATACAAATTTGTTTTTTACTCAAATTAAATATCCTTAAATGCACATTTTGTATTTTCTTGATAATTTTTAAAATATGAAAAACAATTCTATTAATTACTACATAACCTATGAAACAGTTTTATCAAAAATATATACCCCAGAGTCAGTTTTACTAATGAACAAAATTACAATAAACTTTATATTTCTCATGAATTTGAAAATTAGATTACAATAATTACTAATTTCCCACTCTCACTGTTGAAAGACAGATATAAATGCACATGTGTTTTGAATCATGTTATTAGAAATTCCATGATGTTTTGATAGAATAAAAAAAAAAAGAAGAGAGAGTGAACTTACATGAAAGAGCAAATAAAAACAAACCCAGAGATTAGATTAATTACAAACCTTGCAGTAATCATTGATATTTGCTTGAAGTAATTCTGTTTCTTCCTTTGTCCACTGTCCTTGACGCCATCGATGACCTGAAAAAAAAAGTCATCAATAAACTGAAAGTGTTAAATAAACTGGATCACAGGCTATAACAGGATTAATCCTTTGTTCTGTCAATCTCAGATTACTATTCAACATTATGCTGATGAGGAAAATGTAACAAAATATTTAAAAAATTAAACAGAGAATACAAATATAATATCCCATAACAGTCTGACAATCAAGTATATATAAAGCTATTAGGAAAAGGCAGCAGAAGATTAAATTACCTTTACTTTGGAATGTAGCCTTATCATCTCGTGTGGTGAACCAGGCTTGGGTGAAATCATTAGTAGATGATATTTTTTTTCCACTGCCACCAGATACTGCAGGTCGTTTGTGTAACCCTGCAGGCTGCAAATAAAGCTCTACTTAAAATCTATGAAGAAGAATCTGATATAAATGAACAGTTTGCAGAATTTTGATGTCAGTCACTCATTCACACACACATGTATACCCAGGCACACAATATTATATTATGAATCTCATTCTAAAGTAATTTAGAAAATATCAGAAACTGAACTGCTGTTACTTAATTGTATACCTGTGATATGTCTATTTCAGCTTTCATGCTTAGCTCTCCACTTCCATCACCTGTAATGTAATATAAAGTAATAAATATAATATATCATATACTGAATCTAACTACATGCCACAAGTAATAACAATACATTTCTTTAAAAATGTTGTTTTGTAGGTCATATACAATAAAAAAGTTATTGTTTTTATAATTAAATAATTACAATTAAGAAAATGGCGTAATGTGATAATCCAGACAAAATGGTGTCTGAAAATACCTGATACAGACAGGACATATGTCTGCCCATCTTCTCCTTCCAGACGAATCAACTTTGACATTGGTTCAGAACCATCAGCACCACTTGCTTGTCCACCATCCAGAGAAAATGGAACTGAATCATTTAAAAAATAAAAATTACTCACTGATCAATGAAGAGAATTGTGTGGTAAAAAAATATTATTAATATTTAACATCGGATTTCAAATTCAACTATATATGTAACATGAATGAATGTGTGCATGTGTTTGTGTGCATTTATACTTGTAATGAATATATAGCATGGCTCATTAATACCATTGAATTCTTTAAATACAAACTGAACAATATATTCTTCATGTAATGTTTTAGCTTAGGATGCAAAAGCCAGGTAATATATAAACAAACAAAAAGTCACAAAATCCATGTGTAGAATCTAACCTGTTATGTGAGTGCTGTTAATTGTTGTTTGTGGAAGTATGATAAACTGATGAGGAACACATGTTGTTGGTAAGTCAATTAGTGTTGGTTTGATATCCTCTTTTAAACTGCTGTCATCCACACTTACTGCCTGGACCTTGTCCATTTCCTCTCTCGTAGTGACACTTTCATCTTGTGTCAAAACACCATCATCATCCATGGTATGAGCTTACAACTAAAAATCAAGAGTTAAAAATATTTGCAAATATCAAGAAATAATTAATAATAAACAGTTCAGTTTGTGAGACCTATCTAAAAGTGAAAAAGTTGTTCTGTCAAGCAGAGATCAACTTGGTAAAATAAATATGTATGTGCGTGTGTGTGTGTGTGTAAGAAGAAATAGAAAAATGCTAAACAATTCTTACAAACTTTATAATCCTTCATATCTAGACATTATTGTAACAGGATAATAAAAGAAATTTATTGTAATATATTTTATGTCTTAATGTAAGAGATGGTAGATTGATTTAATTCTTTTTCACATTTTCAGAAACTGTTTCCAGTTTGAATTAAACTTCTGAATGTCAGGATTCAAAATGTCCTGTTAGCAATATCTGTTTTGTGAATCAGGCAGGAGTGAAAAAAAGTAAAGATAACTGATGCTCAATACAGAATTTTTTATTTTTAATAGTTAATATTACTATGCAGATCAGAACTAAAATAAATTGTTTAATGATAAACATTTGCAATTATTGCTTCAACAATTGTAAACTCATCATTTGCAATAAAAAAGTGATGCATAAAATGAACAAGATGGCAGTATGCACTAAATTAAATGTAAATTAACAAAGTATTTGAAAACATTGTTAGTATCAATACTTGATGTAATTAACTTATTCGTCAGATACTTAAAAACTGCTTAATCATATGCTAATATTCTTCTTTAACGCTGATTTCAATGAGAAAACCCACCGTTTAGGAGATTATGCTTTAAGTGTTGTGTATTTAACCCTATATTTTATGAGTATTCCTACATGTTAACTGCATGAGATTATTCAGTTATGATTAAAATAAAAAATAAATAATTTTTTTTAAGGAATACAAATCTGAAATGATTCACTGGTTATTTTGTCAAGTCAACAAAAGTAATCATCATAATCTGATTCCAATCGGAAGCAATGCCAAAAGTATGTGTCCAATATATTCAAAGTGATCACTGCACTAAGGATGAACGTAACTACTATCCTATCAGTCTGTTCAGTTAGTTGGCAATTTTTTCTTTTCCCTCAAATATATTTAAAATATGTGAAAAAGTGTATTGTGAACGCTGCTACTGATATGAAATTAATGACAAAATTTTATCATTCCAGATCCAAATGGTTGTCAAATGAAATTTGGTTGATATATGTATAGAGACTTGATGTACAGCTATCATACTTATTTTTAGCTCAGAGTATTTCCATTTTACATAAGAATTTATCATAAGACAGAGAAAAATAACAAATTTGTTGTATAGCCTAATCCTACCAAGCCAAACTGTTAGGATATAATTTTCTGATATTCTGAGGCAGAAGAAAACCACATGGGAAGAAACAGAAAAATATGTTTGTAATAATAAAGTTGTAGGTTGTGAAATATTCAGATTTTATATGCAGACAGTTCACTTTGACTCTACAAATAGTATAAATTATTTTTATTATGTATGTATGTTATTCAGTAAAATTTTATATATATATGCAAAATACAATATTACTTTATAGGAACCATATCAGGTTTAGAGAATTTTATACAGAAAATATTAATTTTTAATTCAGGTAAATGAAGAAGGAAACTCAAAATAAATGTGTATACAAACATTCAAAGCAAGTTATTTTTTTTATTTTTTTACAAATTATTATTTTCATAAATTAGACATTTGTTCTTTTATTTTTGGATTATTTGTTAATTTGAGTTTTTTAAACACTTTTAAAAGGAAATTTTCACAGATACATTAAAAATTATTTTACTAACAAACACCACTGTAAGAAAATATGTTGTGCATTAATTATAATGAAAAGAAATTTATCTTAAACTGTTATCAATGAGATATCTAATTATTATTCCTTTGGTGGGATAAGAAATTATTTTTATTCAATTGAATGATAAATAAGATTTCATTTCAACTCTTAGTGTGATATATAATAGTATATCCAATACCATCCTCAATAGGTTATTTTATATGGGACTTTCAAAACTATCCCCAAATTTCTGCTGGAAAATGAAGTCCTTCATTTATCATACTTTCATTTTCAACACTTAATACATTTTTGTTATCCTTTTTCTAAAATTTTCTAGTTCTTCATTTCTTGACTCAGTGAAAAACAAATACGATTCATTCATATTTTCTCATTTAATTATTAATATTTAAAACACAACGTAAAATTATAACTGTCCCTTTATAAAAAATATTCAAATCATATAAAGAGAAATATTCCAAACAGACCTTTTTTTAATATCAAACCACAAATGACGTTTTAACATTTTTTTAATTTTTTTTTTAACTGCAGTAGAATAGGGTGGCCATTTTCGGTTTTAAATAACTAGTTTTCAAATAATGTTCAGTAAAGACATTCACAAATAAATAAAAACAGCCGAACAAACCAAACAAGCAAAACAAGCCAAATCATAAATGATCATTATTAATTATCATCATTAACTATTAAATGACGCTATTGCATATCATGAAATCATGTTTTAATTCAAATAAATAATATCACAAACAGACTTTGGTAAGGAAACAACTCGTCGCCATTTTGTTTTATGCAAAAAGTGTAAGATTCTGGACAATAATACAAAATATGACGTCTTTTATTCAGATCCCATATAATTTAGAATTCATGAGCAAAGCCCTTTTTCGTTTGACAGCAACCACGTGTGAGCCACTGACCTTGTTTAATGTTTTCGTCCGGGTAGTTTCTAAAGAACCAGGATGACAGAGAACCAGGATGGAGCGTGATTACAACGCGGAATGATATTTTGAAAGATTGATTCATGTCGCTCGTTTCCGGAAATTTAATTATAAGTTTTGATCTGGTCCAAAACGTTAATACTGTAATTATTTGATGTCGAAAGATATTAATTTTATTTAATTTAAATATTATACACATATAAAATATGTTAGCGCCATGAAATTCAAAATTAAGTTGAAATATAAGGCCTACATACGCATAAATACAGACATATTTCAGAATATATAATTATAATAATATATATTTTTTTAAAGGTTGAATCCATTAACTAATAACAACAACAA
Organism: Chrysomallon squamiferum; assembly: GCA_012295275.1. NCBI lineage: Eukaryota > Metazoa > Mollusca > Gastropoda > Neomphalida > Peltospiridae > Chrysomallon > Chrysomallon squamiferum. Next base: position 18,753,159 of record CM022671.1, read on the forward strand.
TATTTTATAACTGTCATAGAATAAACAAATATTTTGAAGCAAAATATATTAACGCACTTATTTGTTGTGCGCTTCATTAGTTTCTGAAGCAAACTGTCTCGTGTTAAAAAGTAAATAGCGACCATGTTCCCCATTGCAAGAAGTCGTTGTGTTGATACAGTGCGACTTTTGCAGAAACAGGTGAAAATAATATATGGTTTGGAGCAAAGAATAATTAGGTTTTTTCTCCATTAATAATTACTTTACAAACTAAAGGTCGTGAATTATTATAATATATACTGAGAAACGTGTCATTCGGGAAGCACCTTAACTTGCGGCTTAAGTTGACCGATATTGTACTGATTGAGTCGCTTCTGTGAAGTTCAATTAGATCATCAATGATCATGTAGATAAGTGTGGAACCAGTTAATGTGTAATCGACTTTCACTTTACCAGTACTAAGTATATCAATCCTAATTGTGACAGCAATTACTAAACAGAATTAAATTTTTCATCGGCTAAATAAAACATACTTACATGATCAGCATTTATGTCCAGTAGTTGGTTTTAACTAATTTGACTTTTAAGGATTATTCATTTATTGAAGTCGAGCAATTGAACCACATAGAATAGATAATCAGATATTGTTAATATTCTACCAGATTTGACAGTTCTTGATGTTGTTAGTAAAACATTCTCGTTAAATGCCAGATTTAGTATAATACTAAGTCAGGTGACAAATTACATCAAAATTCTGTAAAAACTAGAATGACAAATAACCTAATGAAGGATATGAACATGTAAACTCATGATAATCGAATGTAACTTGATTATTATTTCCAGAGCATGATGATAAATGATAAATTTGTTAAATCATAGCCACATGTTTTGGATGTCACTAAGATCTGATTTAGTTTAAAATTTTGTTTGGCAGCTGTGATCATCTAATTAGCAAATAAATGTTTACCATGAAGATAGCTGATTCTCTTTGTTATATATTAATACATTTTATTTCACCTCGAGGTATGTTTATGTGCTGCACCAGTACGATGTCTGAACTTGCAAGAGTACCAGAGCAAACGCCTCATGGCAGAGAACAATATTGCTGTCCAGAAGTTCGAAGTTGCTTCTTCAGTAGCAGAAGTATCTTCTATTACTGAAAGATTAAGTAAGTACCTTGCACTGCTGAGTAAGCCAAAGCAACAACATATTATTGTCAGAGTATACAAACTGTACAGTTACAATTATTATATTAAAAATAATTGTGATAATTTTTCTTCTTGTTCACAACAAAGTATTTACTGAATCAATTAAACAGAAGTAATTATTAATTAATATATTTCCAGAGGTACCAGAATATGTTATTAAAGCTCAAATTCTTGCTGGAGGTCGTGGAAAAGGTGTTTTTAGCAATGGTTTCAAGGGAGGTGTACATCTCACAAAAAAGTAAGTTATAATTGCAGATACTTCAATTCAGGATAATCTGAAAATTGCATTAATGTTAAAGATACAGTGAAACTGTTTGCAAAAGCTGTATTAGTAAATGTTTTTTCAATTATTAAAATATTGCTGTTGAAAATAGTTATGTTTAAATTAATTTTAAACAATTAAAGTAATGTATTAAGTAATATTTTACTGTAACATGAAGTAGCATTCATGTTGTCAAAACATTTTATTGTTAGACCTAATGACGTGTCAAAGTTGGTGGAGAATATGCTGGGACACAGGTTAATCACAAAACAAACAAGTGAAGATGGAGTCAAAGTGAACCAAGTAAATGTTTCTATTTCAGATTAATTTTTAAACATTTTAGTTTTTGTGTGTGGGACTGCATTTGTATGTACATGTGCATGACAAACACAGCTACCATTCCATCCAGTCAAAATATATTTGGTTATTTCCAAATCTGTTTTCTGTGTTATTTTGTTTGATTTGATGATAAACAGTGCAGGTATTTCTGAAAGCTATACTTTTTAATGAGCACTGCATTTTTTAATTCTGCTTTTTGTGAGAGTTGCTGTAACTCAGCAGGGTTACAGATCAGCTTGATATATGCTTTCCTTTCTTTAGAGAATCTGTGTTAACATAAATATTCTATCTCATAATAAAGATAATTCCATAGCCAGGCAAAGGCTGATTTTTTAAATCATCATCATTAAAAAATCCCTACCATGTAATAGTAACATATGTTGAGGTGTAGCTAAATACTGTTTTGGTTTTACAATTTATGGATTTGTTTCACAGGATAAAAAATGTTGTTATTTTACAGGTAATGGTGGCTGAAGCTTTAGATATTGCTAGGGAAACATATTTTGCTATTCTTATGGACCAGAACTATGACGGCCCTGTAATGGTGGGAAGTACAGAAGGAGGGATGGATATAGAGGAAGTTGCTAGTAAAACTCCAGAAGCTATTTTCTATGTAGGTTTTACTGTACTGAAGTTTTAAAAAATCAGAAAATTGTAGTTTTTTAAAATTCTAATTTAGAGGCAATTGTTATGAAAAAGTTTATTTATTTATCTATTTTATAACACATTTGTCATGTTGTTATGCAACTACTGATAAATAGCAATGTTTCAGTGACCTTTAGTCATGCAGTGATTGGGAAAAAAATCAAATTATTTTTACAATGAAGGAACATTTTTCAGTTTTGTTTATTTTTTTATTCATGATGGAGAAGCTTGTTGCCACATTCAGTTAAAATAGTGGATTTTAAATAATATCCTAATTTTTGCTTTTAAAATGTTAAAGGATCCTATTGACATAATAAAGGGGATGACAGATGCTCAAGCAAATAAGATGGCTTCTAATCTTGGTTTCAAGGGCAACCTACAGCAAAAGGTACGATAACTAAATAATTCAATGTTTAATTAGTATGATGTTATATATGTAAACAAGCCAGATATATATTAATTATTATGGTTGTTGTTTTAAAAATGAAAAAATAATAATTTAGAGTTAAAAAAAAAAAAAAAAAAAACATATTGTGGGGCAGCAGTGCAGAATTGTTAATAAAATTCCTTTAAAATTATATTTCACTTGCTTTAAGAAATCAGTTATAATTTAATTTTTAAAAAACTGAGAGTTAAATCTGTTTAACTCAGTGGTTCTCAAAGGGTGCACCTGGAGACATGATAAAGTGTGCCCCATGAAATTCTAGGATCTTGGTAGATATTTGTCATGGTAAAAAATTGATTTATAGTACATTATTTCCACACTTCAGCATTAAAATGTTCTTTACAGCAAATTGTTATTATTATGTTATATTAAGAGGAAAGATATCCAGTAAGAAATAGCCGGTTCCCTGGAAGGAGATTTTATGTACAAACTCATTTGAAACAAGTTTTGGCTGATGAGCAAGTGCGGCTGCTCAAGGCCACACAGTAGTTTATTGGTGACATTAAGAGTGATTCAGTGTGCAAGTGTAATAAATACCCAAAGTTTTCTTGTCACACATATTCCTATCACTGTCACAGTCACTACCCATCTAAAACTAATACTTTCTGGAATTTTAGCCTATTGTAATGTTACATTTGTTAAAAACAAAAGATTGATAACAGTTTTCCCTCACTGAACAATGCACACCATTAAAAATATAGCCTTTGGTCAGTTTTTTTTACATTTTAACTCCAGTGCTTTGTATTTCGTATTAAATTTTTTTTTTAAAGAAATTGCCAAGTAACATCAGGCTCATACTTCTCATCAGCACAAAATAAATGATGAATAAAGGTATATACCCTTCTTTCAGTTATTTCTGTATTTTTTAACATTTTGCATTATATTTCTTAGCATTTTGTGTGTAGTTTGCCAGCAATTTTTCAAAACGTTTGAGAACCACTGGTTTAACTGCTCTTAAGTGTTACATTAAGAAAACAGTTTGGATAATTATTTTTTTTTATATATATTTAATCCTAGTTAATATTAGTATTATATAATGTACAGTAAATTATGTTTTAAAAAATTAAATTCAGGCTGCCACACAGTTGCAGAATCTGTACCAGTTGTTTCTAAAGGTTGATGCAACTCAGATTGAAATAAACCCTTTTGGAGAGACACCAGATGGACGAGGTATGTGTGTCCATCTTTCTAATGGTATTGCATTCAAATTCTATAATCAGTGGTGTTGGTCTTTTTTGGAATGTATTGTTTGTAATTAGGTCTGAACATCTCAGACATTTTTCATTCTAAATTAATCAAATTTTATATTAATCAAATTTTATATAAATAAATTTTCTTTCATATAAAAAATCTTCACAGTTTGAATTCTTATGAAATCGGACCTTTTAGTGAATATTCTTGAAATTTATGTTGGAACTATTTTTGTTATATGAGTATCCATTAAATACACTGCAGACAGGGTAGTTTCTTATTCATGTATTTTTTTCCAGTTGTTTGTTTTGATGCAAAAATAAACTTTGATGACAATGCAGCATTTCGACAGCAGGAAGTTTTTGCAATGGAAGACACAACAGAAAGTGATCCACGTGAAGTAGAGGCATCTAAACACCATCTCAATTACATAGGCATGAATGGCAACATTGCTTGCTTAGGTAAAGCTTAGTCCTTTGTTTATAAGAGGTCTAAATCTTTTGCACAAAATTATTCTCAAGGCTTCATTCATTTAAAAAATATTAAAATTTGTTTTCTTTAAATTGTAAGTACAAATCCAAGTTTATGTCCTTTATAACTTCAAATGCATATATCATATAATCAAAAAAATAAAATCATTAAAAAAATTACTTTATTATGCTTTTAATTCTATATGCAGTTAATGGATAATTAACAAAAATATGCAAAAGAAAATATATGCTGAAACTAACTGGTAAGTGAAATACAGATTTACACCTAACAGTCTGTGATATTTGATAATTTATGTTATATTTATTGGCTTCACATAATCCAGCTCATTTTTAACCCAGCATCTTTGTAGAAATACTTATAATATTATCAGGTTTCTTCGGCACTGTCAAACTATTTTATATTTAAAATATTTATCTTTGATTACATCGTGTAACATTTTCATAATTTAATCTAGTTAACGGAGCAGGTCTTGCTATGGCAACCATGGACATCATCAAATTACATGGAGGTTCTCCTGCTAACTTCCTGGATGTTGGTGGCAATGTTAATGAGCAGCAGGTCACTCAGGCTTTCAAATTACTTACATCTGATAAGCAGGTAAATCTTGACATGCAATATCTGGAAAGCTGCATAAATGGCTTTATTATATTCATATCTGAAAACAGTGTACAAATATTTTTAGCAGATTTCTTTGATGTAGATGTTCAGTTTATGGATGGTATTAATTTTGAAAGCAATAAAACTATGTAAGCAATAAACATATTAAAATGTACAAAAATGAAATACATTGTTCCGTTTTCCTTTTCTGTATTAAAAACCTTAAGTTCATTTGGTTACAAATATATATGTATATCATGTCAGTGCCACTTTTCTGTAGATAGATTTCTTCTGCATCAGAAAAATATGTTACCAATTTGCTAATAATGCAGTGTCATCACATCTACAAAGGGTAAAACTGCAGTATTTGTGGATTTAGTAACAATATTATTTTATTGTCATAGTTTGTTATTAATGATGATAGATTGCATAAAGATATTAAATAATTACTTGAAAGTGTAAAGAAATTATCTGTCACATGTACATTTAATTCTTTTTAATGTGTTTTATAATTTAACTGATAATTATCTCAATAACAAATTTCTTTGGAATAGATATTGCTTTGATAATGCTAAGAAAGAGTAAACTTGCTGCTACGGAATGTTATAAGATGTGATTATTCATTTTCAGGTTAAAGCAATTCTTGTTAATATATTTGGAGGGATTGTGAACTGTGCAACAATAGCCAATGGTATCGTCAAGGCTTGCAAGACCATCAACCTTGATATCCCTTTGGTTGTAAGACTTGAAGGTTAGTTATATGCAAGGGTTAACTGTGAGACAGCCTGTATATAAATATTATCTATTATAATGTAATGTAGCATCTTGCATTTGAGAACAGAGTATCAGATCTGATATTTATAATATGACCTAATGATGCCTGAATTTTAACAGATTGTCTGTCTTTTATCAACAGTTTTCAAGAACACGAAGACACACACACACACACACACTGAAAAACAAGCCTCTAGAGAAACAGTTTTTGTAATTTTCAAATTTTTAATTACTGCTTATCAACCAGTATCTTTAATAATATTTTCAAATTTTATAAAATAATACACAGATAAAAAAGAATAATGATAATAATTTAACAAAAAAATAAAATAAAACAATTAAGAAGAAAGAAAGGATTCATTAAAAATGAACACATTTTTTTAAAATTTTAATTAGTTTTATGACACTGAGTTTTACTTCCTCAGTCTTTTAAAGTCACTGCAAAACAATAATATAAACCTGTGCAAATTTATTTGCTAATTTGATTTATTCTTTACTGCAGGAACAAACGTGGATGAAGCCAAAGATATTTTACGTAACAGCACTTTGTCTATAATGTCTGCTTCTGACCTAGACGATGCTGCGTCCAAAGCTGTGTCAAGTCTTGCATGACGTAGACAGACAATTAGGACTTTGTGATTTATCTCTACAGAAACATGTAACATGCAAATTATTCTGCCGTGATACATTTCATTAATGTGATTTACGAATTATGGGTAAAGTGTATAACTGTATACGTAATAAAAAAAAATCAGTTTAAACATATAATTTTTTTTTTTTTTTTTTTTTTTAATGACTACTTTAAAAATTGCTAAATTAAAAAGTTAAAACGAAAATGGTGCCTTTCCAGTACAGATTTTAACAGTTTATAAACAGTGAAGATTATAAATTATATTTATTTTTTTAAAGGAGTCCAGTTATATTTCAAAGCTTTTTCAAAACATTATTCCTTTTCTGGCATGTTGATTGACATGATTGACTTTCTTTAATTGGGGAAAAGTTTGAAATGTCTCTTTGTTTTACTCTGTTCTTTTTCTTATAATGTTTATAAGTGAAAATTGTAGAAAAATAATAAATCAGTGTATTTCTACAAAAAAATCATGTATGTAATTTCAGTGATTCTTAGATATGATCTTTCTAAATGAAATAAATGAGTATTGTGAAAAAAATAACATTTTTAAACAATTTTAAATTTTACTCTTATTTTTTTATTTTTTATTTATTTATTATTTTTATTTCGTTTTAATTTCTTTCTCACAAAATGAAAAAACTAAATGACATCTTTTAAAAATACCACTCTACATTCCTGGATACATATCCAGAGTCTGTCATAAATCTGAATGTCAGAAGGGTTTCATAGTCCAGGATACCTTTTTCTTTGTTGTTTTCTACTTTTTCTAAAGAAGTGAAAGAACTAAAATGTAAGGATTTCCAAAGTTTCAGATATGATATTTAAGGTATTTCATTTTTTAAAGATTTTGTTACTGTATCATTTGATATCAGTTCTTACTTGAACTGAGAATGTTGATAATGAAAACAATACTTACTAACATTTCTATGATGGCTGGATAGACAAAATACTCAGGTTCTTATGTATGCATTTTACATTAAATTAAACAAAATGTTCCAATAATATGATATTCAGCTTCTTTTCTCTTTAAATGTCTCTGGGCATTTTTTTTATATTAGATTTATTACATTTGCTAATCACATCTCAAATTGATTATGATGACAGATAACTATTAAAAATATATGGAGTGTTGATATACTTTATTTAATTTTGATGTATCTATATTGATGATGATGTTAATAAACAGTAAGTAACTAATATTTTTGCCTTATTTAATGAAATCCTAAATTAATATCACATCAGATACTAAGTTGCTCAGTTCTAAAAATCGGAATTGCATGAATACCCTATTTTTATAGATCATTTATTCAAAATATTATTTAAGTCAGTACAGCTCTGACTGGTTATTGATGATAAAATAATGCTGATCTTGAACCTTCAGCTGTAAATGATTTCTTGTTTTGTAAGCATAATAGACACTAAGAACAAACTTTATATTATCTATTGATTAAATGTTTATTACAAAATATAAGCTTAATTAAAAATAATAATAATAATAGCAAATAATTTATTGCACACATTTTCCCAAACTGTTTTATCTATTTGTGCATAAAATTGACTATTAGGGCGTGTATCTTTCATTAGAGAAATGAAATTGGAGAAAACAGTTTAATGTTAGTTGATAAAAATTGTTTCATTGAGTTGACAAAACTTTCACAAGTCTGGAGACACTGAAAATTCATAAACAGCTGATAGAGAAAAATAGTGAGTGACATTATTCAGGTACCTGTACCTTTCAAGATAAACCTTTATCTACAAACTTTCAGGATAAATTTGCTTCAGTAATGGAAATGGAAAAAAAATTAACGTCCTAAACATTACTGCATAGGTATGTAATTGTAGTTTTGTTTTCATAGCTTTTTCTTTTTAGTGACGTTTGTTAACAATTTCAAAGCATGAAAACATTGATAATGGTCATAATTAAAAGGAAATATTAAAATGAAATTAATAAATATTATATTCTCAAAAGTGCTGTGATAAGTTTTCTGCATAATGCAAATTTCCTATTTTCACAGTATAAATTTTTTGTCTGTTTTGTTTTCAGATAAGAGGGGTGTCAGGACCACTGACATATCTACTGTCAGAATAGAGTCTTATCACAGGTGATGGATCATCAGTTTCTTGTCAATCAGTTACAGCCAGGAACAAATGTTTCTTTTGACATAGTTCTTAAAGCCACTAGACCAGTTAGGGAAACACTTAGTACCAGATTTACAACACTCTGTCAGATAATCACCAGCATGTAATTGTGTTGGAACAGCAGTTTGAATAAATGTAATCTATAATAACTTGAGCAAGCCTTTGTATTATAAATACACACACAAAGTAACTCATGCATACATACATATACAGAGACAAACAGAAAGAAGAAGAACAATATTAAATCAAATAATGGACACATTTTTATGGTGAACTTTGAACTCTTGTTTCAGGAGGAGGTGGCCCATCAGGATCAGTGACTTCATATAGTGTGACATTCCTGTTTTCCTGTTTTTTTTTCAGATGTGACTGTGTCAAAACCAGTGATCAAGAGTTGTGCACTGGCTTATCTTCCAATCCCAGGATGTACACTGGCTCTGAATAATCTTGTTTCATCTCTTCTTTCGGAGGAGCTTTGCTTTCAGTATTAGATATAGCCATGGCTTGTGTTATTGGTGTTATGTATTCAGATTATAGCTTTTTCACGCTACAGTTAGTAATTGTTATTCTGTTATATTTAGTCATTACACCTGGTCTCCACAACGTTATGATAAATGTTACACGGTTCAGTTAATAATTGTTGTGTTAATACATACGACTATTATACTAAGGTAATATGACACTAATATAATTCTCACCATGGAAAAGTTTCCCTAACTGGATATATATACTTAAAGTTTATAAACTGGTCCCAGGAGATAAATAGTGAAATAAAACAATGTGATTACTCCATAAATAGAGTAATTCCATATTCGCTGTATCATCTAAAATGTAATTACTCTGAGATTTCCAAGAAAGTTATTGTCAGATTGTTTATATTATTATAATTGGATATATCTACATTTTTGTCTAAAATTAAATTCCAGTCTCCACTTGTTATATATTCCCATTTTTTTAAGACTGTATTGATTTGTTTAAAGAAATGCTGGTTATTTAATGATATATTAGTTGCTAATAAATTGCCATCAAGGCTATTCACTTGATTCTGCACTGTAAATAAAATTATGTTTTGGTGTCGTTACAAAAACAAATAATAATAATAAGACCACACCCTCGAATTACTTCTAAATGAACTGAAATAACAATCATCTATGCCCAACTAATATCTGAAAAGAAAAGAAAGCAGAGAGATTGGTTTCATCGCTAAACCTCATAGAGAACAGTCTATAACACTAAATAGCTTGTACAGAAAATCAGCAATTTTATTGGTAACTAAAGTTTTACGTAACAGGCTGTTGTGAGGTAACGAAAATTCTGAAATGTAGATGTTTTCTTTCATTAATTTGTATTTATACTTTTCACTGTATAAGAAATAAAACTGGTTCTGTAATAGCCAATACTGTTAAGTAAACGTTCATAAATTTAATATGTTTAGACTTCTGTATTTGTTCCGAGACCAGTTCTTTTATTACGTTGCATAAATAAACCTTTGTTCAGATCATAAGGTACAATATCGATTCTGTGAAATTTGATATGGAGTGCATTTCTAGTGAACTTAAGATATCAAATTTTGTATCCTTTTTTTTTTTTTCACTTAAATATTGTTTAAAAAATAAATATAACTTCTTTAAAATTAAAATGAAAAGGATATATATATTTGGAGTGTTCCCACTTCTCATAAATTTGTTTACTGCTAACAGTGTATATTACTACATAATGTATAAAAAAAAGTAAGAACACAATAATTTATATAAATGAAGTATGTAGGTATATTAGAATTACTGACGGTAGTAAAATAGTAATAGTTTCGTTTCATTTATAACTAAAGAACAAATGATATATACATTATCTAAAACGAGGACGCGTCTTTTTCAGGACATAAATTTTGGGGAAAATAATCATTTTATTAACTAGTTTACAGGCACGAAACAGAAAGAGACATGTCATTTAGTTGTTCTGTAATTATTCAACTCATCTATATCATTAACGGAAATTGTAAATATTTAATGCATATGAACTCATTAATTTTGTAATTCAAAGTCATATATAAATGTTTAAAATTTAATCATTCTGTGTCCGAGTCAGTTCCTGATGCTTCTCCGAGGAATTTACGAGGATCTACCTTTTTTTTTTCACAAAAAAACGCGTGTCATTTATCTATGTCGACATGTTCTTGTGGTTTTCACTTACACCGACGATACCTTATCCTTTTAGCTTTTACCTGTTATAAAGAACTTTTTTTTTTTTAATGATACGGGATATTAAACAGTGATTGGTCCTTTTTTTTTTTTTTTTTTATAATGAGAAGGATTATTGTGTTTTTGAATTTTGAAATAAATCATCATGGTTTTTCTTATTAACAAACTCTTCAGCTTATTTCAAATTGAAACGTGGCTAAGTATAAAAATAATTGTATCGTCTTGAAAACAGACTAAAGACTGCTCTATACACAACAGTGTATTTACAATAACAGTTTTAAATTGGTTCTAGTTACTTCTTTTACTCAAACTCGCTCTTTCTACTGCATATTGAACAATGAATTTTAGGTTCATGAAATATTATTAACAAATTCTTTGTGAATTACGCACTTAAATATGTTACTCATTCACCCATATATTTTTTATTTAATATAACATATCACTGTGCTTCAGCTACACTGATGTAAATTCACAGAAAATAATAAGGCAAACTGGACTGTCTCAATATTTTATGTGCAACTATCATCTAAATCCTGTATGAAAAATAATAAAATTTTAACACTTTCATATGTTGTTGTTATTATGTTCGTCAGAACCGAGTATTTCCATACTATAAAATGATTCTTTTTATTTTTTACAAACTAAAAAAAAAAAAATAATAATAATAATAATAATAATAATAATAATAATAGTTATAGTTTTGAACTTTATATTATAGACTTTGATGAAGACCATCCGCCGGTTAAATTTGCTTCCTGAATGTGCATCTCAGGGTGATGTATTGATTGATGTTGTATGTAGGTAAGAGTCATGTCCAATCCTGTCTCATCCATGACTATGGACCTAATATGTAATCGTGTGACGGTTTTTGCTATGCAGCAAGGATTGCAGTTATTGGCAAGTTCTGGTATATTGTATATTGTAAGTTCAAGATAGCACCTTATATACATTAGGTTTTACGTAACTGGTTCTGAATTGGGAACATTAGTAGTGTCTTATATATATATATATATATATATATATATATATATATATGTATGTATGTATGTATGTATGTGTATGTATGTATGTGTGTGTGTGTGTGTGTGTGTGTGTGTGTGTGTGTGTATGTATGTATGTTGAATGGTAAAACCGCTTCAGAGTACTTGGACAAGTTTGGTGAATATAATCTCTATCCAGATCCGGAAATTTTGGTCTCAGACTTCGTAAAAGTTGTTATTCAAACTGTTTTATCTGTGATGGCGGTACATTTTAGAACATAGGAAAATTTCTACCACTTGTGCCAGAGTACCTGCAGAAAGAGGCAGGATCTTTGACTAATTAAACTGAAAACTGATGTCAAGATAATATGTTGTCTGGCCTTTCTTCCTCAGGACAAACTGAAGAATGGTATGGCTTTTCTCTGTATCAGTGTCCTGATACTGAAAATCTGGAGGAACTGTTGAATTATTTTGACCAGACCAATGTGAGCAAGACATTCCATTCAATTCAGCGACATGTTGAAGCTATGATATCAACATCCAGACAGTTGTCTCCATCCTCATCCTTCCACATAGCAAGAGGGTGAAGAAATCCACTGAGAAGATGTAAAGCAGATGGAAGGAGAAGAATGGAAGCCTTTCTTCAAAATAAGTCGAACAATATTCGATTATGCTGACCTATAGTGCTCTTGTGCTGACATTTCTGTGCCTGAAGCGTAGTTTTGGTCTTGGCAATTGCTGTTGTTGTTAATTCTGTTGTTGTTGTTGTCGTTGTTTAATAAACATTCATTGAAAACTTCACATTATGTTTGTTGTTTGGTTTTTATGTCTGTTTTGAACAGGAATGGTTTTAACGTTTCAACAGTATTTATCAGTGTATATTTTTCTTGTAAATATATTTATGCCATTGCTTTCCAGCAGAAAATGTTTGGAACAGTAGCATTTTTTGATTATTTATTTATTATGATCATCACCATTATTGTTATTATTATTATTTTATGTACTGAATCCAGCAAACAAATGGAACGATATCAGTTATCTTATTTTTACTGAATTGTATTAATAGGGTAGAATGTAGGTATTTGACTTACGTGTTATTATTACATTAATTTTAAACTTATTATTATAGATCTGTTATAGTGATATATATAGTTATATATATTAGTCATGAAAAGTAAATATAATGTATGAGTGACGCACCTCATTTGTATGACCTAGATAGCCCACCAGCATGACAAATCACAGGATAGTCTAATATCTGTGTTAATGGACAGTCCGGGTGCATTACAATTATCTAAACAGGATCAAACATTTTTCAAATATTCTAAAAGGCAAACAATTTTCTTATTTCTTTATCGTTTTATTTTTTTAAGGTTATGTCCTACATTTTTTTAGTCAAATAAAAGCGTCTCACAAAAATTGTGCCGTAAGCTAATTAATTAATATATATATATATATATATATATATATATATATTATACTGCAATTAGGCATGCTTTTCCATTATATTTTTTCTCCATAAAAGAAACCGTTTAAACTTAAAACGTTAAAGGCTTATTGACGAATTTTTCAAGTAACTATTTTTTTATATTGTTTTATTTTGTTTGTTTGTTTTTGTTTTTTTACTTTTAAAGCGGTACTCTAATTGTTTCTTAAAGCGTCATCATTCAAAAGAAAAAGAAAATGAAAAGTTTGTTCACACCCAGAATAAAGGAAAGAAAAAAAAAAAAAATAAAAGTCTAATTTTTAGCGATGTTTATTAACCAGGTAGAACGCGATTTGTCTTGTGAAAAAATTATTACATTATTTTCAAATTATTATTACAGGAATAATAGGAACTTTTATAAATAGTAAAACGTTTTGGATTTGTAGGTTTGAGCACGTCGAGATCAAATATAATTAATATCTTGTCAATCACTGGCGAATAAACTGGCATACATTTTTGAAAAATCATTTGCCTAATGGCTAATTTCTAGCAGTTTTAAATAAGAAAATTAGTAATCCTCTAATTACACTATAATAATAATAATAATAATAATAATAATAATAATAATAATAATAATAACAACAACAATAATAATAATGAAATAGCAAGTGTTTTCTACGTAGGTAAGTTGTCCCTACGTCTTTCACATTGTTTTTCGTATCATTTCCTTTTGATTATTTAAAGAATGTAGTTGTTCAAGCCTGTTGTGACAGTTAAAATTAGAATGCGGATGTTTTGTGAATAAAATCTTGTCAAACGGAATAATAATAATAATAATAATAATAATAATAATAATAATAATAATAATAAATGTGAAAAAACAATAATAATGAAATATGACTTTTTTATAACCGAATTTTATACAAAATGGATAATGTTAAAAAATAATAATAATAAACAAATAAATAAAAACATCTATAATTACCAAAAAAGCTATTATTCTTTGCGGATGCATAATAATGACAGATACATCTGTGAATGCTGATTCAGTGAAGCAATACTGAAGCAAATATTCGTCTAAAAAATCAACATTCCATACGTGATATATGTGAGAAACAGGATTTTACTCTTTTTGTTATTTGTCATGCTGGTGAGCTACCTAGCTCATACATATGAGATGCGTCACTCATACATTATATTTACTTTTCATGACTAATACATATAACTATATATATTTTGTATTATTGCTGACAATTAATATGAATATCAAATGTCTATTTCAGGTACAACGTGAATGCATCTGATATAAAAGTTAAAGTAAGTAAATGTCAAATTTTAAAAGTAACCACAAAGAATACGCCACAGTCCACTAACTATGTAAATAAGTTGCAGGCAGGCGTTCTTTTCTTATCATCACATTTTTTTTTTTTTTTTTTTTTTTTGCCCGAGTTCACTGACACATACTGTGGGTTCGTTTAACACAGTATTTAGTCATATCCTGTTTCGTTACAGTTAAGTGAAATAATCTACTACTGACCAGTTTACTGAAACTAAACTGAAATGGTTTAACGTGCTGCACAATGGAGAGGAGTTTTTTGCGGAATTTCTCTGTTATCACCTTTATACTCATCCTTGCAATCCATTTAGGTAAGCAAAAGATTTTTACAAAAGTTTTTAATCGATGAATAGTGCATGACGTGATTCTCAGCCCGTTTTAAATTCATAGATGGGGAAAGAGAGAACAGAAGAAAAAAACAAGAAAAAAGATGCTTTATGAATGGTGTACTATTTATTTTTGTTTTGCCTTATGATATATAACTGCGGAATTGTTATGTGTATTAACGTGTTACACTTTATTTAGTTAAATGTTCGGTTTTAAGCTATCAAAAAAAAAAATATATATATATATATATATATGTGATTAAGTGGCGTTATACTCAATGTTAAATGTTAAAAGATTAATTTTTTTTTTTTTTTTTTTTTTTATTACTAACGACTGATGGTATAAAATGATGGTATACAGCTCTGTAAACGTTCCTTCTAATGACGTATTTACTTTGGACGTACAAGAAACCATTATATAACCATTACTAACCAATAATATATCTGTTATAAAAGGTATTAATGTCTGCGTTTGCTCAGTTTTGTACTTCTGTCTTGCACTAGATATATTCAATTCATTTACACCCGCTATTTACACAAGGTCTACAAGATCGACTGATATATCTCTCGTATGAACGTTGAGGTCAAATCGAGCTTATGCCAATGTGTAATATATTTTAAGGACTGGTTTACAATAGGTTGTTTGTACACATCATATATAGAGGTATTTCGCTCAAAAGAATAGTTTTATTTCAACCAACAAATTCTTAAAAAATGGATTATATAATGTTATCTAGCATAATTACAACATACACAACCACACATCTTTTCAAACAGAGTCTTTTCAAAAGGTTTTTAATCGATGAATAGTGCATGACGTGATTCTCAGCCCGTTTTAAATTCATAAATGGGGAAAGAGAGAACAGAAGAAAACAAGAAAAAAGATGCTTTATGAATGGTGTACTGTTTATTTTTGTTTTGCCTTATGATATATAACTGCGGAATTGTTATGTGTATTAACGTGTTACACTTTATTTAGTTAAATGTTCGGTTTTAAGCTATCAAAAAAAAAAATATATATATATATGTGATTAAGTGGCGTTATACTCAATGTTAAATGTTAAAAGATTAATTTTTTTTTTTTTTTTTTTACTAACGACTGATGGTATAAAATGATGGTATACAGCTCTGTAAACGTTCCTTCTAATGACGTATTTACTTTGGACGTACAAGAAACCATTATATAACCATTACTAACCCATAATATATGTGTTATAAAAGGTATTAATGCCTGCGTTTGCTCAGTTTTATACTTCTGTTTTGCACTAGATATATTCATTTCATTTACACCCTCTATTTACACAAGGTGTACAAGATTCCCGACTGATACATCTCTCGTATGAACGTTGAGGTCAAATCGAGCTTTTGCCAATGTGTAATATATTTTAAGGACTGGTTTACAATAGGTTGTTTGTACATACCATATATAGACGTATTTCGCTCAAAAGAATATTTTTATTTCAACCGACAAATTCTTAAAAAATGGATTATATAATGTTATCTAGCATAATTACAACATACACAACCACACATCTTTTCAAACAGTCGTCACGAAAAGTAAACTGACCATAAGTGTAACCCGAACAGATTCTAGCTATTCTTTCAGTAATAATAATAATTATTATAAACTACAGTATATCTTGAGAGAGAGAGAGAGAGAGAGAGAGAGAGAGAGAGAGAGAGAGAGAGAGAGAGAGAGAGAGAGAGAGAGAGCACAAACGAACAAAAACAAACAAAAACTCCAAAGAATACGAACCTGTTATTTTCTTTTTATGATTTGCTACCTATTTGGGTGTACATGAAATGTTTGTTTTATTTTCAGATGCTGTCTCTACTGAATGCAATCAAGCCCTTGGTTTAGAAGATGGAAGTCTCTTAGACTCTCAGTTTACGGCTACATCAGTCTACAGCAATAACTATTCACCTTGGAAAGCTAGAATTAACTCTAGTGGTAAAAATTATATTCATATATAATGATAAATATTTAAAAGAATAATCTTTCTCGGTGATGGAATGGTCAAGTCGTCGTTTTGTTTATTGTTAGGTACTGGGTGCGGGTAATAGATGTAACAGCATATTTCCTTTAAAAATATTTTGATATGACTAGAGTCATATATTATTTGTTCCTCAAAGAAGTATTCTTTTATACCTACTCCGATATTAACTAATATTATTTTCTTCTATTAATGTATATTCTATCTTCCTAACAAATACTTTAATATCTTCTTTTACTAATACATCTCGGAACGACTACAATCATAATTCAAACATTTTAAAACTTTCGTTTAAATCATTCACGTTCCAGAGGGATGGATTGCTAGAAATTATGACACACATCAGCATCTCATCATTAACTTCACCCAGGAAATGGACATCACAGAAATTGCCTTCGAGGCTGCCAAAAATGGATGGTATACCAAACAAGTTAAGATATTTTACAGTATCGACAACCTCGTTTGGTATGCCTATTCCAACATCAACGATGAAACGGTTTTCACTGCAAATTCTGCGCGAAACCAAGTACAACGAATTCGCCTAGTCCCTGAAATAAAAGTAAGAATACTCATTTATTCTTTTCATTATTAATTAATTTATTTTTATTTCTGTTCTGGACAAATTTTACAAATGTTATTTAACTAAGTTAAAGCAAAGCAGTATTTTATAACAGCGCTAGTGTGAACAATACTTAATAAAATATTTGAGAAAAAAAATGTTCTTATCGTCTTCACTGATTTTGATGTACCGTAACCTATTCTTCAGAGTTCACTGGCTGAGTATTTGCTTACTAGTTCATTTCAAAGATTTACGAGGCGAAATTATAACCAGTTAACGACAATTAAATAAACTGCAATAATTTTGGATTTGGTATATGTGAATATGTGATTAAAGTCACAAACGCGAAAAATTAAGCATAACACAAACTTGTCTTTAAAAACAAAAAGAAACCAAATCAGAAAACGAAAAAGAAACAGCGACAGGAATTAGTAGCATCAAGTGAAGATGTTACATTTTAGGGCTGTAAAACAGCAACTCTTCTCAAAATTAGATTTTCCTAATGAATTTTCAAAATCTGTAAAATCAGTAAAAAGAATCACAATATTCGTTGCTAGGATTATTCGTGGTGTGTGATTGTTTGTCAGAAGGTCTTCTTGTGTGAAGACACAGAAACACCGATGGATACTTACTGGTTTGAATGCTTTGGCTCTGGCTTGGTTTAGAGATCATACAAAATCAATGACTGTAGAGTGGATATAGAAACAATGCAGGAAAATAAAAAAAATTCATCAAAATAAAGTAAATTAATAGGAATGGTTGGATTTAACAGAAGAACTTTCTGCATTTAGGTTACTTCAGGAGTGTATTCTTGACCGTAACTACACTGACGCAAATGCTTCATACAAAGATTTTATTTTAAAAATATAAAATATAAATCTCTATTTCGATAGAAACGATATCCACTGAATGAATTCGTTTATGTCTACGATTTCCGTTTGAAGTCTACCGACATCGTTGCAATGAAAGACATAATTGACTTCAAAGACATCAGCTTTTGCCTCATTTCAAAAAGTGTCTAGATACGACCATGGTATTATTAACACATTTAATATATAATTCCTTTCATCTTCATGTTTTCATTAGTCATTTATTTGTTTATTTATTTCTTCGAAACGTTTTTAAAAAATGGATTTAGTAACTTCTGTGCGATTGTTATTCGATATGTATTCCAAGATTACAATGAAAAATCATTGTTTCAACACAGCACTAGATTACTACTTCTTGAGCACAATTACATACGTAATGTTTTATTAAATAATTTTATATATTTTATTTCAGGCCAGGTTTGTTGCTATCAATCCGATACGGTTCAATAGCCGCCCTGCTCTGCGTCTGGAATTCTTTGGCTGTCAAGTGACGTCACCAACACCTCTTAGACACACCATAGTTACACAAGATGTTGAAGTAGGTACCACAGTTAAATATTAAACATTTTAATTTCTTAAAATAAATTGATCACTTTCTTAATTTAGCTAAATGGTATATTTTATATGCATCTTCCCACAGGCAGAAAATGTGTATGTCTTTGATAAATTAATATGAAGTATTAAGCGTATGTTATTATCATTTCAGTATCCATTTTTTTTTTTTTTTTTTTTTTTTTTTTTTATGAGCATCATGTAAAATAATGTCAATAAAAACTCTTTAAGATAAACCAACGTAAATTATATTTCTGATTACCCATCAAGCCATATATATCCCTGAACTCTTTTGCCTATGAACCAATACGATCTGGACATGGGCAAGTGTCTTACACAAAGGCGTGTTCTTGGTGACCACTCTAGCAATTAGCTGAACTTTGGTCACCATGGAATTCCACATTTTGTTCAAAGTCATTGCCTGAGATTCAAACTACACATCCTCTCCCTCAACATGGTCATGTACTACATCATAATCTGAAGAAAAAAACTTAGAATTCCAAATATTTTCTTACCCTTTTGGAGTAATGACCCAGGCTTTTTTCAGAAAAGCAATTTGCTTGTGGAACTACGAAAAAGAAATAGTTTACTCTCAAATAAGGAAGAAAGAGGAGTTAATCATTTATGGACCATGAAGACCAGAAAATACAGAGATCGGTATCACCTCCGATCTCAACGTGTTATATAAACAGTACCTTGCACAAATATATATTTTGAAATATTCACGTGATGTTCCTTATACATAAAGCTCCACCATCCCCGCTCGGAATTCTCAGTCCAACAAACGTTATTTTTGATTGGTTAAAATTATATGGCTTGAAGGCCGCGATTTACGAACTTTTCGAAGTGAAAACTGGCCTGCACTGAAAAATGATATACAGTTGTTCCACAAGTGATGTTTGGAGAAAATGGGCTGTTTTTAAAGGCTAAAACTATTACCGAATTTGTTTCAAAGAGAATTTGCAAAAATCAGCGACACCTCTGGGTTCGATGTCTATTTCTGTAATTTATAGTACAAAAGTCAATGAATGAATGAATGAATATACATGCATATCTGCAAACTATCACTGAAACAGAAATATTCGGCCTGGCTGTCAAATAAGGGCTCAATTTCAGATTCCTTCTGCTGTTCTGAGTAAAACTAATCAAGTGTCTGTATGTTTGAATGTGCTTGGTTTTAATCCATGAATACAAAGAAACGTTTCCTTAATTTACTGGATTTTCACTTTCACAATACATTTGTAACTTTGATCAGAGAATGGATTTTTTATTTGTTATTTCATTTTCAGGCAGTTCAAGAATGGATTCCAAGTTTAAGTCCATATGTTATCAACAAAAGAATTACGATTCGTCCAGCTGGAAGCCTGACAGTTCACGCTGGTGTCAATGTGATTTTCAACTCATCCGACTCGGGGCTGTTTGTTCTTGGTACAAAATTATCTTTATACAAGTCATGAAGTCAAGAATATGAAAACATGACAGACGGTCCTGTAATAGAAATGAATTTATGAATGTTTAAAACCAAAATGCATTTTACTACTAACAGTTATTAATTTGATAATATGTTTTGTGTGTATAACAACAGTCATGATGGAATTCTTACATTATTTGCAATATATTTATAAATATTCGTAGATCACAAAATACCCCAAACTGCAGCAACAAGAAAGCCATTTATTTATTATGGAACATTTAAAGTATTTGCATTTTATGTAGTTATTATTTTATATTCTATAAATAGGTGGGGTTTTGGAGTTGTTTTCTATTTTACTTTTTTGTGTCTTTGGTTTTTCTATCTATAGAGTTTGTTTCTGCAGGAACTTTTTTGTCAGAAGGTATTTTTAGCATAGGTCAATGCAGAACTGAAATAACAACAAAACAAAAATTTTAATTGTTAGTTGGGATGTTGTCCATGTAAAAAGTATGAACAATAGCATTAATTACTGACAGTTAAGTTTTCCATAAAGCAGAAGTGATTTAATTATCACATTATACATCTTGTTTCACAATAACCCATAAATATTTACACAGACCCAGCAGTTATACATCTACCAAACAAAGAAAATTAAATAGTAGTAAAAAAATGCCTTATATTTGTTTGATTTGTTTCAATTTTAATATTCATAGTAAAAAAATGAAACATCAACTATTAATGCCCTTCATGTTTAAAAACAGAATTAAAATTTATGACACTGTAAATTAAACAGTATATCGTCTTTGAATTTTGGACCTTACATATTTCATGAAATTAGTGCCTCATTTATTGTCATTTGTGAACAGTTTGCACATTGTAACATTGTTGCATGAAGACTGTTACTAAAAATTAGAATCAATACAATCATAAAACACCTGAAAATAATTTTTGTTTTTTCTCTTACACCAAGTTACATGAAATTTGAAGCTGTCTCTTACAATACCAGACAAAATATATGTTTATTCATTTTTAAAAATGTGCAGTTTAAGAATTAGTTTTAACAACAAATCAAGTACTATCTGAATTATGGATGATTTATGACTCCAAATATTTTATGATAACGTTGTTTAATTTTGTTTTTTCATTTCTGTTAAAGGAAATTTAGTGTGTAAAGGCAAGGAAGGTTTGCCTGTGACATTTTGGTCATCCAAAATTCCAACACATCCATCAGCTGACTGGACTGGAATAGAAGTAGTATCACCAGGTAAAATAGTTTGATTAAATTTTTTCAAATAAATGTATGTCTTTTGGTTTTTAAATACATATTCATGCATTATCACTCACTCTCTTTTCTCTCTCTCACATGAATACACGTAAAAATGTGCTTATATATTGATTGAATAAACAAATTTAACCTCTCCTCTCCAGATATGTGCATCAAAATGTAATTCTGCTAAATAATGATTATGAAGAAGTAAATATGATTGTTTTGTGTAATTGCAGGAAAGATAAATTTGGAGATAACTGACATACGCAGAGCAGCAACTGCAATCCAAGGGCCTGTTGATTCTGTTGTTATTCACAACTCTTCAATTCATATGAATGTTAATGGTCTAATTTTTAACAGAGGTGGAACCAATTCATCCAAAGTAACTCTGGACAGGGTAGAAATTTCTGGAACTTCAAATCATGGCATTACTTTGAAAACCACAGAGAAAGAAAGTCACTTTCTGATGAAGAATTGTCTTGTCATGTCAAATGGTGGACAGGGAGTATATATCGAAACAGGTTTCTTTATGTTTAAAGCAGAAAACTGTAGTTTCTCACATAATTCACAGAATGGAATTTACAGCTCAAGCCATGGTGGCAGTATATATTTAGAAAAATGCTCTTGTATAGGCAATAAACAAAATGGTTTTAATTTGTATAACAGATATGGAGGCTCTTTTCGAGATGTTATTATAGACTCATCAAATTTTGAAAATAATCAATACTATGGTATCAGAATTCATGCTTATTCTATATTCAGTGGATCACAAATTAAAATAGAGAATTCTAGCTTTAATGACAATAAAAATAAAGGATTATATATTTACACAAAACCTTATAGCAATCATTTAACATTAACCTTTGGAAACAATAGCTTTGTTGGTGATTCATGTGAAATAAATGTCAACTCTGTCAGTAAGAAGTTTAAACTAAATATGGAGAACAGCCAGTTCTTTAAATCTGTTGATAGTTTACAGATCAGAATTGAAAATGTAAATAGTAATGCTGATGCCAGTGTTGATATTTCACATAATAACTTTACATTTATTGGAGGACGACATGCTTTACATCTGAAACACAATGGAGGAACAGTAATGGGAAATAATTTTATAAATTGTTCATCAACTGTGTCAGCCATCTTTGTCACAAGTTCTAAAACTCTCATCAACCAAAATGTCTTTTCCAACCCTGAAGCACTTTATGAAATTACAACCAGTGTGTCTTTCATTGAACATTCCTATCTGAATGCAAGTGGTAACTATTGGGGATTAGTAGATTTACATGCAATACGTTCTCGCATATGTGACTTCTTCTGCAACATGGAAAAGATAGAAATTTGGCTGGAACCAATATCTCTGTCCACAGACTTCTCTGAAACTGTTGAGAACAAGAGTGGAAGAATATTTGATTCCACAGAGTTAAATAATACGGGTGGTATTCTGAATCAGGACATTGTGCTTCATGCTAACAAACGTTACATCATTTCAAGAACAATTTACATCCCAGCAGGGATCACACTGACCATCAGTGGCAACACAACTCTGCAGTTCCAGCAGAACAGAGGGATTTTTGTTAAAGGTATACATATATATATATATATATATTTAATATATTAAATGATAATCTGTACAGTATGCTTTAAAGTAATATAATTTTACAGATAAAAAAAACTGTCCAACAAGAAATGATTATTTTAAACTTGAGACCAATAATTTGATTGTACATAAAAGAAAATAAAACCTCAAAATAATTTGGCTAAAGAATTAACTTTTGGCATTTAAAATAGCAGTCAAGTTTTAAAATGTATATTTAGAACTTTTAACTTTAAGGAAGAATTTCTAAAAATATTATGATTAATGTTCCATTACATTGTATATTACATACTGAAAGAAGAAGTATAGAAATGTTAGGTTACATATCGTTTTCAAATAAATTATGATTTTTGTAAAGGTACTTTAAACTTTGAGGAAACAGAGGAAGATATAAAGCTGTCAAGTTATGGAAGTGGAAAATGGAAAGGTGTTTCTTACAAATATATCAGCAATGCAAATTACAGTGCAGGTATTGTCTTCTTTTCTTATAGGCAGTATTTTTTTAATCTGAAGAATGCTCACTGAAAGTATTTTATAGTGATAAATGTTAATTACAGTGTTATTCTTTAAAATGTCAAATTCACTGTATTTGTTTATGAAGAATTGTTAAGAAACTTCTTGTTAACAGATTAATTGTAATTGTATTCAGCAGGCAAGAAACAACAGACTTTTTAATATTCTTGTCTATGAACTGTAAAGAGCTTTACCTGTCTATTCAGATTAAACAACTCTATTAGAAAATCTGGATGATCTTTTTTCCATAAACCATGTTTTTTTTTTTTTTTTTTTTTTTTTTTTTTTTTTTTATTTTATTTTTTTATTTATTTATTTATTTAATAAGTTGGTGATTGAAACTACCAACATAATTTTTCACCATTTTTTTTTTTTTTTTTTTTATATTTTTTTTTGGTTAGATACAGTGGTCAAACATGTCCAGATAACTGGAGCTGAAACCTGCATTAGTTTTTATAACAACCACACAGGTTCTGTGTTGATTAATGATGTGAGGTTATCATGTAACAAGGCACTGTACTTCAACGTTCTGAAAGGTCATATAGTAAAAATAAACAATTCTTCAGTATACAGTCAAGTTGATGTTAATTTGGAAACAACAGATAAAGTTATAGTAAACATAACCAATGTGACAAGTAAGACATCATCTCAGGATTCATTGATAATCAGTCCTTCTTATGACAAACATGCTAATATCAGTGTGATTATTAAGTCTTCACATTATTCAAGTTCTGGAGGATGGATGTTTTACCTTGATTCTTATTATGCCCACATTAGTCTCACGTTAGAAGATGTATCTGTGACTTCTAGATATGGTATACATATGTCTGGGGTTTCCCCTGAACTGAACATATATGCATCAAATATAACAACAACTGACCAAGGTATTTATGTTTATTTTAGAAATACTAATGAGAAAATAAAGAATCTCAACACAATAATGATTAATAACAGCAATATTGAAGTAAAACGGTACAGTGAAGCATTTTCATTTCATTCATCATCCAGTTTTGACAAAAGCTACAATATTTTAATACACAATAACAGCATTAAAGGAAATAGTGGCAGTGAGATAGTTAACATCCGAACAAACAATGCACCCTGGAATGTTATTTTTACTGAGAACAAAGTTACAGTGACCAAGTCTGGTTGGGCAGTGTCATACAGAGGAAAATGTTCCATCTTCAACATATCAAGTAATACTTTAAAGAGCAGTTCTAGAGCAATGAAACTGGACTTTCAAAACAGCCATAAAGCCCAAATTTTATTACAGGACAACAAGATGAGTGGAATGTTGGATTTGTCATCAACAACTGGATTAGAAACACCAATCATATTTGAAAATAATTTAGTTAGTAAGCCTAGCATCGTTCTGAAATCACCAGATATTATCTTACGAGAAAATGTTTTTGAAAACATAACTGATTCTTACATAATCCGTTTTGCTAAAACTGGTTACAGCACACGACAAATAAATGCAAGTTACAATTACTGGGGAATGACAGATTTTAAAATGATAAGACAAAAAATCTATGATTCATCATATTCTCAAGACCTCCCAACAATCTCGATTGTCCCATTTTATGACTCCAGAAACCTGTCGAAGCTAACATACCCGAACTTAGCTTTTCTGTCATCAGACGGAACAATTGGTGGATCTGTTGGTGGCAATGTTATACTGACAGCTGAAAACAGCCCCTACAGAGTTGTGTCAAACATCCTTGTGTCCAAGAAGGAAAGTCTTACCATAGAAGCAGGTGTTATGTTACTTTTTCAAAAAAATCTGAAAATGATTGTTGAAGGTAAGAAGAAATTTTATAAACTGAAGGATAAATGAAATCTTAATTTAACACAAGTGTGTGATATTTTAAAAGATATAAAGAAGTCTTTTATATTATTATTATATTCTTATACTCTATACTCATTATTAATTATTAATTATTAATGTAAATGGAAAATATTTTATGTGATTAAAGTGAGTGTTATTTTTTTCTAGGTAAACTGAATATAAGTGGAACCTATATGTCACCTGTTAAAGTTGTGCCAGAGGTCCCAACAGAAAAATGGGGAGGAATTTTTCTCAGAGGTCAAATATGTAAGTATTCATATATAGCTCTGTGTGTGTGTGTGTGTTAGTATCTTTCAGTATTTCCTTTGATCTAAGTACTGAATCAGAATTACGTTTATCATCATCATTATCATTATGATTTAGGTTTTCAGTCAGATACCATATTTGATGGTATGTAATTGTGATCTTTTTTCTTTTTTAGATGTCAAAGAAAAAAATAATAATATATAATTAAAATGTACATTTTTTGATATAGAGATGTAATCTAAATATATTTGGAAATGGCTATTTTTGGCCCATATAGTCTTAATTAATAGCAAATATAATAACAAAACTGCTAATTTAAAAAAACATATGTTGGAATAGCCATTTTTTGTATTCATTTTGTTCAAGGACTTCTGTTTTTTCTTGTACTCAAAATGGCAACATTCATATATTTTGAAATAGAATTGTTTTTATTATCATACTTTTTACCAATGACAGATGGCCCAAAACATTAATATAATGATTTGGAAGGATAAAGATTTTGCTTTCAGTATTCTAAAATTTCTTTGGTCAGAAAAATAAATAATTTTATTAAAATTATGTTTACTGAGAATTTAAATTACTTTTCAAAAGAGGTTTCTCCAACTGCATTTGTATTCCATTAACAAGCCATTAGATGATAAACCATTTCATTAAAATTTGTATTAATTATTTAAAATGTATAGTTTAAAAAATTACACGAAAGACAGAAAGATGTTATAATAATAGCAAAAATTTAATAAAAATTCATATTAAACTCTCATGTTTTGGTTACCTTTATACCCTGAGACACTATTAAGATGACTAAAACAAGAAAATGTTATTTTTTCCAACTATCTCTCCAGACCTACCATTACCAACCAGTTCCTCCAGAGTCCGGCTGATCAATGATGCAGCAAATAATGTGAACAAGACCCTTTCATCAAGTCCAGTGAGGGAAGGTCGACTGGAAGTGTTTGTGGATGACAAGTGGGGCACTGTGTGTGATGATGGGTTTGATGACAAAGATGCTATGGTTGTGTGTCGGATGATGGGATTTGAGTAAGTTCTATTCTTGTGCAACTTAATTTTCAAAATTGTATAAATTGTTTGCTTTCTATAATTTACTGTTTCATAATAAATGTTCTTTTTTAATGAAATGATAGATTTCCTGAAATGAATTTGGTCCTAATTGTTATGTCCTTTTTCATTTTAAACACTTATTTATGTTAAAAGTATAGATTCATTAAGAGACGTATTATACATTTTTCTGAAATTATGTCCTAAATTTATTGTTATACTTTGCATTTTGTTTCTGTTTGTTTTACAGTCCTTATGGTGGCATTAAAATAAAAACTTCAGCTGGTTATGGAAAAGGTACTGGTCCCATTCATTTTGGAAATCTAGCATGTACTGGTGAAGAGTCCAGTATTTTTGATTGTGTACATCCACGTTTTGGTTGCAGTCACAGTGAAGATATTGGGGTCAAATGTTTAGGAAACCAGTTACCCAAACCTGAAGGTAACTTTCTTAGAAGAATTGTAGCCATCAGTTTCCAAAAATACATTGCACAGAAATAATAGATCCGAATGTTTTTAAATATCTTTTTTTTTTAAATGCATGGCTTTATAACACATTTGCTAATGACACTTCCTGAATAAGATATTAGTTTCCTAATAGTTTGGTATTTTCCTATTTTTGTTTGAAGCCACTGAAAAAAATATCCATAAACTGAATATCAGGTAGTACCTGGTTGTGTAGCCAGTTTTTAAAACAAATATTTTTGAAAGTGGTGTAGTGTGTTAATTATGTGACCATCAGGTATATCAAAAACAACTGAAATGAAAATTATACATAATCACAGATTTAAAATGTTGAATTATCAATCACACAGAGAATAACAAACAATTTTATACCTCTTTCAGATGTCCTAAATGAAGTATTGATCAGCAATCTTTTGATAATCAATACTACTGATGGCATCACCATTGATGGCAATGTATCAAGATTCGTAAATGTAACATCATCATATTCTTCAAAGCATGGCATCGTCTTTGATGGAAATCCAAAAGACAGATCAGATTATAATTTTGTTGGTGTAAATTCTTTTCTGAATGCTAAATCTGGTATTGGAATTTTCAGTTCCACTCTGGTTAATAACTTGAATATAACAATAACATCTTGTAACTTCAGTAACAATGCAGAGTATGGGCTACACTTGTCAGCAATGCACAATATGACTTTATCAAACTGTGCTATTGAGAGAAATTCTATTGGGGGAGTGAATGTGGATAATGCACCACAGTTCCATTTTGGTGTTTTGAACTCGAGCTTTACCAGAAATCAGAGGTTTGCTTTGTCAATAACAGACAAAACTACAGAAAAGAAATGGGCAGATGTTTTAGTCAAGGACTGCATATTTCACAACCATAAAAGATATAGGTACTATTGGGATGACAGCATTATTGATATCACGATTCGTTATGGACGCTCTTCTCAAATTAGTATTGTAAACAATAATTTTACAAACAATGATAACAAAAACATTAAAATCACATTACCCAGGTATGAGAAAGCAAGTTACATTGCTATAATTAACAACACAGTGCAGCAAGCTAATAGAATAGTGTTTGAAATCACTGATGACAGATATTCTAAAAATGTGTTCATAGTTGCTAACAACACAATAATTAACAATACAATGTCTTCTTCAGATTATCTTGGTTTATTTCATAACACAAAAAACTTAAATATATCGGGTAACCTCTTTAAGTTCAACAAAGTAAAATCACTGCTGAAAATGACTGGAGATGATAAGAATTCACCCAATATTTCAATTACCAACAACACATTTATCAATAACACTGTTAATAATGTTGTTCTAACATATCTCTATGGCATTGTTGTGCAAAATAATACATTCAGTAATCCTGAATCTGGCTGTGAACTGAACACACCCAAATTTGACTCTCTCTTAACTGTGAATGCTCAGTATAACTACTGGGGTCATGCCACATTGGAAGAAATTGTTGAAAGAATCTGTGGTTTTGATAGTCATATGGACAAGTGCATTGTACAGTATATCCCTTTCTACGAATCGATGACCATGAAGAGATTGTCCTTCTCTGGCTTTGAAAATCCTTTGTATACTAAAGCCTATGGAGGAACTTTCTCTAAGGAGATAACATTTGATGCTCAAAGGTCCCCATTTCTGATTAGACGTTCAGTATACATTGGGTGAGTAGAATTATGTTTGATCATAGTCTTTAAATTTTGAAAAATGTAAAAATTGTTTACAGAGTGAAAGAATAAAGCATTTTGCAAATAATTCATTACTAATAATTTATGTCTTTATCAAAGTTTCTTGATAGAATGATGCATTGCTTTGATCTTATTGATTTTGAAAGGTTAGATTCTACTTTTTATTTACTAATACATTTTTTATTTATGTATTTATTTATTTATTATTATTATTTTATTTATTTTTTATTTTTTACAGGGTGGACAGACAACTAATTATAGAGAAAGGTGCCAAACTAATATTTGAAAAAAATCGAGGCATATATGTTGAAGGTTAATATAAATTATTTGTTTATGTATTTTATGACTGTATAATTATTTTTTCATAATATTCTCTCCCAAAATGTTTCACATTCAGTCTAAATAAATAAATGTGTTTGTTTTTTTGAATTATTTAGGTCAGTTGACAGCTAATGGAACTAGGAAAGAGAAAATAATCTTTAAACCAGTAGAAAATGAAACATGGTATGGCATTATCTTCCCATATAGAATCAGTAAGTAAAATTATTTCAATATATATACACAAATAAATAAATGTATAACAACTCAATCATACTATACATTTGACAGAATTTTTTTTTTTCCATTAGTACATAAAAATATATTTTTATTTTATGTATATTCAATAGTTTTTTAAAAATTTGGATTCTTCTGTTTCCAGGTGATAATAATACTGGAATGTTGAATTTTTTAAGTTTTATATTTCTGTTGAAATATATTGTCAGTATTAAGTAAAGTTAGTGCGGCAGATAATATATGTCAGTGTAATACAAATGTATAACTGATATTTGTATCAGTACAATTATTATACAGTGAATCATACTGTAAAATACATGTCAATGTAATGTATTAAATGTTTGATATCAGTCTTACTCAATAATAAATTAAGTGAAATAAACAATGACGAATTATTACTTTTTCTCTTACATTACTTTCAATATATTAGCACACAGAATAAATAACAAGATAAGACTTGTGGGCAGAAACAGTTCCAATGAGGGCAGAGTAGAGGTTCTACACAACTTCACCTGGTACACTGTTTGTGATGACAGATTTGGCAAGGAGGAAGCAGTGTTGATCTGCAATGATTTAGGATACAGGTATACATTTAATAAAAAATAATTCACTGTTAACTAAACTATTAGAACACAGATATAACTTTAACTTCAAGAATGAAAATGAAGTTATCTTTATTTAAAATATATATACTGTCATTTTACTAAAAAAATCTGTCAATTTATACATTTTACTTACAGCACTGGGTGTTATGTTAATGTAACTGGACAACATCTGTTATCAAATATATTACACTGATATGTATTATCTAACACATCATCTAATTTTTTACAAAGATATTTATTACTTAATGTATTATCCTGACATCAGTTATCTAATATATTACCCACACTTTCATTATCTGAAGTATTACACTAAGATCAAGTATGTATTACACCGACATGTTTTATTATATAATACTGACATTAGTTATCTAATGTATTACACTGTCATCATTTGTCTAATGCATTACAGACATCAGTTAACTAATATATTGTACTGACATCTGTTAACTAATGTATTACATGACATCAAGTGTCTAATGTATTACACTGACATCACTTATCTAATGTGTATTACATTGACATCTGTTAACTAATATATTACACTGACATTTGTTCTGTAATATATTACATTCACATCAGTTAACTAATGTATTACACTGACATTTGTTATTTAACATATTTGTTATTTAACTATATTAACATCAGTTACCTAATACATTAATAATGATTTCAAATATATTTTGTATAATGTACTAAACTTGTTTATAATATTAATATAATTATCAGTTCTAGAAATATTAAATACTATGGTTCAGCAAAGTTTGGTAGAGGCAGTGGGCCAATTTTGTTTGACTTAGGATGTACATCATATGACATCACACTTGATGAATGTCAGAAATCAGGATGGAGTACAACAAGATGTTCTCACAGTGAGGATGCAGGAGTAAACTGTGGCAATGTGCTACTGAAAAAACAAAGTGTTGGCAGTAAGTAACAGGGAAAATTCTCCTTTAAATTTTACTGTAACAAAAATTTGTAATAGGTTTATTATTTTTATCTTTTAATAGTAACTTTAAATTTATGATTGAAATATAGAGGTTTCTTATTAGGTTTAGTAATATTTTTATAGCTAATAGGATTAACAAATGTAAAATGAGGTTTATAAATAAAAAGAAAATTAGTTTAAAAATGTAAAAATTTCTATATTAAAATGAATAATGTTCTTGTACTACAAAACAATAAGAACAAAAAAATAAATATAAATAAATAAATAAATATGTGAATAAGTAAGTTAGTAAGTAAACAAGTAACTTGAAACAAATTCTTTATGGATAAATTTAACCATATTCCAGTATCCTCAGTTATGTAGGGTTGTGATCTACACAATGGCTTCTCGGTATAATTTCTTTTTTGTTCTTTTTTTAAGTTGCAGATATAAAAAATAATATTTTCACAAAATCACTAAGGTATGCTTATGTTAAAATGTTTAGAATAAAAAATGTTCTAAAACCTTAACTAAAGAAAACATTATTTAATCAAAACTGCTGATAATATATATTTTTTTTTCTGTCAAATTTTAGTTTCCACCTTGGAGAATGCTATTATATCTGGATCACGTAAAGGAGTTGTTGTGAATACAAACACACTTAATATTTCTAACTGTTACATTAACAACACTGTAGAGTCAGGCATCACACTGCAGACAAAGGTGCGCTGGTTGAATCTAAATGGTACAGTGATCACATCTAGCAAGCAACATGGAATATCTGCACAAGTAAACAAAAATTTACACATCAAAAATGGCACAGTTTCAAACAATGCAAAGAATGGAATCTTTGTATCTGGAAGTCATGGTGAATTGGTTGTTTCAGAAATGACTGTTGTTGGAAACAAACAACATGGAATTGCATTTGACATAGATAATAATGGACCACATTTGTTAACAATTTCAGCATCTAAATTTTATAATCATTCAGTTGCAGCACTGTATGTAAATATTAAGTATTTTATTATACTGTTGCCATTTTAATTGACAACAATAAATTTATAAACAATTCAGGAAAAAGTATTGATATTGAATCTTCATATAGGTATGACCACAACTATCTGAGAAATATTTCTTTACTTTCAAACAGCTTTATTCAGTCTGGAGCTGTTGCTATCAAAAGTCAGTACAGAACATCAGTGACAGTGAAGGACAACACAGTGACAAACTGCAGCAGTGGAGTCAGTTGTTACTTTACACTTGATGTTTATTCAG
The DNA here is from genome assembly GCA_012295275.1 of Chrysomallon squamiferum. NCBI lineage: Eukaryota > Metazoa > Mollusca > Gastropoda > Neomphalida > Peltospiridae > Chrysomallon > Chrysomallon squamiferum. The sequence continues at coordinate 18,785,581 of CM022671.1, forward strand.
GAAGTTCTCAGAATAAACCAACCAATATTCTCATCTCCACAAATTCATTTTCTAATGTAACTGGGAAATGTGTTGTTTCATTAAAAACTAATACAAAACAGTTCCCTGGGAACTTTCAGTACAACCAAATTGTAGCTTCTAAAGCAGAAGAAGCAGCCATTCTTGTCAACAGTCCATATATAAATCTGACATACAACATCTTAGATAATCCTAAAGCTGATTATGAAGTAAAGGTTCTTCAACAAGGAAGTGGAGTAATCCCAGCCACAAATAACTGGTGGGGAACAACAAATGCTGAAAGAGTTAAAGATCGCATATTAGATAAACGGCAGGATCAACGACTATTCTCTGTTCAGTTTGAACCTTTTCTAGTTGACCAGAAGTTTGACTGTTCACAAGTGAACAACTGCAGTGGTAAGGGAGAATGTGTTCGACCCAATGGATGCAGGTGTAAATCTGGCTGGACTGGTGCTGATTGTACTTTGCATGACTGTTCTGAAATAGGCAGTTGTCATGGCAATGGCAAATGTATTGGGCCAAATGTGTGCAACTGTTCCACTGGATGGACAGGATCTTCTTGTGTGACAGCTACCTGTTTTGATGTTTCTAACTGCAGTGGTCCAGACAGGGGCCTGTGTATTCTACCTAACAAGTGTCATTGCTTGCCTCAGTTCAGTGGTGTTGACTGTTCACAGTGTTCAAAATACCACTGGGGTCCTAACTGCTACCCATGTCCTGTTTGCAAGCATGGACACTGTGATGTTCAAACAGGTAAAAGACCAATTAAGATTTTTTTAAAGTGGTGCATCTATCAGCTGTTTAGTTTTTATTGTCATTATTAACTTTCTAAATGATGAAGACAGTTATTTAATACCCCAAATTGATATGAAATATCCTTCCTTTCGAATAAACATTTAACTACAAATACTGTAATAGTTGTTCATGGAGCCTTAAGATTATTACATGTTCATAAACATAGACAAAAATATACACTTGTGCAGATTTGGAGTTTCCTATAAACCTTAATGCCTGCAGTATGTTGCATTCTGTTATGGAAAGCAGGTTTGAATCATCCACTGTTCTCTGCAAAGATATTTAAACCAATAATTTTATTTAAACATAAATTTATAGTGGTACACAATTTATTCATCTTAGACATGTCATCATAGTGTATCATAACAGAACTGGAGTATGATAAAATGATTTATTTAATAATATTGGAAAAGTGTTTTCTTATATGAATTTAATTTTTTTCAAAACCTAAACAAATTAATGTGAATCACAGCTTGCTTTGGTGTTGTGTAATTCTTATAATTATTAATTAGCACACTTTTTGCTTTAATGTTATTATTTTCTTGTAACTATCAATTACATTTTATTGTTATATTTTTTATTACTTCCAAAGGTGTTTGTGTCTGTGAATCAAAGAACTGGGCAGGAAGACTCTGTGACGAATGCAGTGAAACATTCTATGGTCCATTGTGTCTGCCTTTCACTAACATTTTGGACATAGTTCCAAACAGTGCACAAGATACAGGTGGGACATTAGTTCATGTGTGGGGACACAACTTTCCTGAGACTGATGGGCATGTATTCTATTGCAAGTTTGGAACTGATGTTGTTAATGGAAGTTGGATATCCAAACGTCATCTTACCTGTAAGAGTCCACAACACAAAGCCAGTGAGGTCTTTCTAGAAGTATCTCCAGATGGAAAAGATTTTACAAAAAATAAGGTACCAATTATTACCTGCTATCTTCAACATTACTTTATTGTTTTATCTGCAAAAACAGCACATAACTAGCTTTGGAAAATAATTATGAATCTGATATACTGATTCACATTTTGAAGTTATCACAGTATAATGATTAAGTAGTTGCAGTATAATATTTTAAAATTTTCAAAAGTAGCTTCAGTTCAGTGTATTTCAGTGTCTTTTGTTTTATTTATTTTATTTTTTTTATTCTTAATAAATAGAAAAAAAATAAAAATAAATAACACATCACAAATAATGTCCAGTTATAATAACATTCTCTAACATCAACTTTTCAGACATCATTTAGCTTCTACGCAGTATGCCCTCCTGGAGCTTGCAATTCTGATAAAACACCTCCCCACGGACAGTGCATGTTTGGAGGATGTTTATGTAACCTTCCATGGAGTGGTCCTGACTGTTCTGTGGAACTCCTGGCACCTGTTATACAGCAGATGGGTAACCAGCAGATCCTGGAGGGAGACGAGTATCAAATGCAGATGAAGCTAAAACAGGTACAAATAGTTTTCACAAACATTTCATTATCATTAACATTTTAGGATGTTGTTGTGGTTTTCCAGTGAGGACTTAAAATAAGCTCATCTAAGAAATCCATATGTTAAATTAAATTAAGCTGACTGTACTAGAATTTAGTACTGCACAAGTAAAAAAAAATACACTTGAAGATTAGGTTAAATATTTACAGAATAGATTGCTCTGTTTGTAAAAACTAATTAACAGTTTGTGTCTTGTTCTTTAGGGCAGTCAACCCATCAAGTGGACTCTTAAATCACCACCAGTTGGGATGACAATAAGTTCCAAGACTGGACTCATTCAATGGGAAAGAGCTATAGCTAGAAAAGATAGCCATAAAATAATTGTTATTGCAAGTAACATGATTGGCAGGGATGAGATTACATGGCAGATGATGGTTCCTCTGTCATACACTGCAACTATTGATGAAATTCTGCCAGGACACAGCTTTCCATTTCCAAAGACAGTTACTATCAAGGGTCATGTAACATTCTTACAGTCAACTTCACTTCTGGCTCTCATTGATGTCAAGTATGTTAATTTTATCTGTTACATAATACATCAGTATTTAGAAATTAATATTCCATTATTTCAGTGACAAAGTTCCTAAACATCAATATTCTGTTGACTGTTTCATAGCACTGATAGATTTTTTTTTTTTAATAATTATTGATGTTAATTACATTGATGCATGTAATACAGGTGGAATAGTAAGTCTTTTAGATATCTTTATGTTCAAATAATAATTTTTGTTTTATGTTAAAGAATAGATTGAAACTAAAATATCTGGCAGGAATATTCTTCCTGTAGTCTTCATCAGACAAGTATATTTTATGACTTACACTTTTCAGAATCATATATCAATATGTGTGATGTAGACATCATTTTGTTTTATATTATCTGTTATTGCTTAAATCTCATGAAGAACTGTTATAAAATGTAATATTTGAAAATTTTTAAAACATTGAAATGAAAGCTGCTGTACTTAATAAATATTTTATTGTTGTTATTCTAATATAAATAATAAAAATATGAATGTATTTGCAGAGTGGAGAACAAGGGGACTATTAAAACAATTTCAGCTTATACATCACAGAGTGGTCAGAATTTGTTTGAGACTAAATATTACCCAAAACCTGATGACAGTGGACTTTTCCTTGTGGTATGTCAAGTTTCTTTCTAAAATTGAATTCATGTTTAAGAAAAGTGGTCTGGACAGTTTTATTAATATTTAATGAACATAATACAGAACAAAAAATTATTTATATTGATAAAAATTATTCACAATATTCTAATCATGTACAATGTCTTTATATCTTACTCCTGAAAGGGTTTATTACTCCACAAGAATGAAGTTGAAAAACAGTGGTTATTGTTCTCGCTTCTTTTCAAAACTGTAGGATGCCCGTCATCCAGCTGACAGTGGATTTTCAGAACAGACAAGGTGGACAGTTCAAGGAATGATCTGCAGTCCAAGCTATGTCTACAAGCAGGCTTACCTGGACACACAGACTGTATCATTTACTTCAGTAGCAAAACTAATCAACACAGGTGTTGAAGTCCTGGAGAACATTACTGCAATGGTCTGTAATTCTAGTCTTGTTTCAGTTTTTTTTCCAGTAAATGATAAATAAATTAATAAATAAATAAACTTAGATGAATAATTATTTTATTATTTTAAAAGTGATAATGACTTTTCAAAAATGCCATTTAGTGACATTAATTTCACTTTATTCTTTGTTAATATTTTTTCAAAATGAAACTGCTTCACACTTTCACAGTATAATATTTTTTTTCTGTTTTATTTTTTTCAGATAAGAGGGGTGTCTGGACCACTGACATATGCTGCTGTCAGGATAGAGTCTCTTACCACAGGTGATGGATCATCAGTTCTTGTGAATCAGTTGAAGCCAGGAACAAATGTTTCTTTTGATGTGGTTCTTAAAGCCTCTAGACCACTGAGAGGAACTCTTAGTATTGAATTCACAACTCCCTCTCAGACAGTCACCAGCATGCGTTTAAATATTCAGCTCAATGTTAGAAGACCAGTGTTTGGACTTAGTCCATCTTTTCTGAAAGACAGCATACCTCGCGGGCAGCAGAAAACCTTTGAGGTTAATGTCACCAATTTAGGGGAAGTCCCTGCAACAAATGTCAAAGGCAGTACTCCCTTCTGATGGTCTGTTAAATGTGGCCTCATTTGGAATAGCTTCAGGAGGAACAGAAACTGTTGAGCTAAGTCTGAAACCGGGGGAATCTGCAATATTGGTTCTTACAGCAACTGCTAGGTCTGATATGGATCTAGGAGAAACAACTGGAAACATCGCAATCAATTCTGACTTGGCAATGGCCTCTATGAATTATCATTTCTACATAACATCTCTCAACAAGCTGGACTTGAGGATTCGAGTTGAAGATGAATACACATATTTTGCCTCAGATAAACCATTGGTGTCAGGAGCAGAGATAACTCTTGTTAATCCACGTCGAGGAATCAATCTGGTGTTGTACACTACCAATCAAACAGGTTTCTTGAATTTTTCTCTCCCATTAGAACACAGAAACAGAAAAATGTTGTTAGAAAAATTATTTCCAATGATTAATAAGATCTGTTGTCTTTCTATTTAATATAATTAGATATATTATAATTTGTACTTCTGAACATGTTGCATCTTGTGTAAATACAGTGTTTATTCTTGAATAATAAATTATAATATCAGGTATTAACAGTTTACAAAGATGAGCAATCTGTTTTAGATTTATAGCATAATATTATTTCATTGGTATGTTACAATAAGTCTTAATTCTTAGCTTTTTCATAAGATGAAACTTAAAATTTTTAGGTATTCGAATTTGGGTTTCAGTGGATGTTTTTAAAATGATCCATTCACCTTGCAAGTAAAAGATTGTAGCTCAGAAATAATTATCCCTTAATTTTAACATTGTGAGTGTTTTTCCTGCAGGAGAAGTTGTGTTCACTAACATCACAGAAGATCAGTATACTCTGAGAGCCAAGGCTCCTGGTCATGCTTCGTACTCAGCTGTGATCCTTGCCAAAATGTCACAGAACAAAATGACCATCTTCCTGCAGCGCATAGCCGTCAAGTACACATGGACTGTCACCCCAACAACATTTGAAGACAAATATATTATAACTTTGGATTCTACTTTTGAAACCCAGGTAATACACACAAGTAAGCTGCTACTAATGATGAAAGTGATGAGTAAATTCTTATATCATTGACTTTACATAGACATTATTGATTGTGGTTTTTTTGTTTAGTTTTGGCTGTTTTTTTTAAAAGAAAAAACCCAGTATATAACTCAACAATCTTTTGTACATATATAGAGACTGTAAATTATTTTGAAAAACAATTAACATACACATCTGATAGTATGCTTGATCTTAAATTCTAAATTTGTTGAGAAACAGTAATCTATTTATTGGTGGAGGGTCAAGACATGTATAAAACAATGTATGAATATAACCTAAAATTAACTTTTGTATGTGCAGCATTGTTGATGCAATTAAATATTGAAAGTCGGCCTATGTTGCTGTGCAAGAAATACTGATGATCTTGTTGAAGGTGGGATAGCTTTGAAATTCCCAGAAGATCTATAATGACTCACAATTTTCTCTCTTAACAATAAACCAAAAATCTAATTTAAACAAACTGAATTTCAGGTACCAATGCCCGTTGTTACAATAGAGCCAGTAGAAGTAAATATAATTCCTTATGAAGAAGGCAAAAAATCCGTGATCAATTTTTTGCTGACCAATCATGGACTGATACGTGCTGAGAATGTTCGCTTCAACCTTCCTAAATCCCATCCATCTTTGAAATTCATCCAGGTATGATTACACACTTATTTATTAGTTTGGTGCAGATTTTAGCCATATATATATTTGCATGTATGGTCTTTCAATCAGATATATCCTTAGTGTAAGAAACAGCTTCAGAGTGCTTCCATTTAAGATATTGTATTCCCAAAAGTATTATTTCCATAACAGTGTGGTTTTCTTAATTTAATTTTATCTTATATATAAAACTAAAATTCACACAACAGATAATGATATTTTCATATAAAATATATCCATTTTACGAAAAAATTTCACCTTAAAATAGATCCATTTCTGGAACAGTTTCACCTAAAATAGATCCAGTTCAGTAATCTTACATATGGTGCATTTTTTCCATTGTGTTTTCATGTCCTATGTAATAACTATTTGATCTGCACCGATTCTGTACATAAAAAAATGCTTATGAGAAACCACCCAAATATTGTATATTTGATTTACTATGTATGTAACTGTCATATATTTAAAAGGCTGAATTGTTTATAAATGTTTGATTTGGATAAACCAAGCAGGAGACCAGTTTCTATTTATTCTATTAAACTGATTTTAATAAAGAGCACTGAAGCAGACAAATTACTAAGGAGAAATTTTTATTTCTTATTTGACAGTAGTCCTGTGATGTTTATTATTATTGTTATTATTATTATTATTATTATTATTATTATTATTATTTTTTATTATTATTGTGATTACTATTATTTTATGGTTACTGTTACTGTTATTATTTTTATTCTTAATATTAATAATAACATAATTCAGAAGACATTAAGCTCTGTTACAATTTTTGGTCTCTCCTGTCAAACATGTCAGTTTCCCAACAAATAAACAAACGAACAAATAAAAAAAAAAAAAAAAAAAAGGTTAAATGACAGTTTCAGCTAGTAATATTCATACAAAAGCCTTATATTAATTGCAATTAAAAATGCCTCATTGCAGACAGTTGACCCGATTGGTAACCTGGAAGCAAACACAAGCATCGTGGTACCGATTCGAGTGGAGCTAAAGAGTCGCACTAAGCGAAGTCTGGCAAGTGCTATATGTGGACTGAGAATGTTGTATGACTACTACTGTGGTGGAACACGCACACAGGGATCAGGTGTAACTTTGTCTCGTCAGTACCCTGGCAGGCCACCATTACCCTGTGGTGGTGGTGGTGGTGGATGGGGAGGAGGTAGTGGGGGTGGATACATTGGGGTATCAGGTAAGATTTTCGATACATAGAATTCTGAAACAGTATATATGCTGGTGGATGTTATCTGTGCATGTATGAATGTAAATAACTGTATGTATATGTGTATGTATTTGTATGTTTCTGTTTATTAACAATAGTTCTGGAAACAACATTTAATTTTTGTTTTTATTTTATTTTTACACAATTATACACCATCAGTATCAAATATAACTACCTACAACAACAACAGAAAAAACATTAAACTGCACTCAGTGTTAATTTCCATATACAAGATGTTGAAACATAGCAGTTTAAAAAGTGCAATTAAAAGAGAGAGAGAGAGAGAAAGACCCACAGTTGTACAAAGTCCAGTAGAAGAACAATATTAAATTAAAAAAGGGACATATCTTTTTATGGTAAACTTTGAACTCTGTTTCAGGAGGAGGTGGCTCATCAGGATCAGTGACTTCATCTAGTGTGACATACAATCCTGTAACACCACTCTCATGTGACTGTGCTAAAACTCTGATCAAGAGTTGTGCACTGGCTTATCTTCCAATCCCAGGATGTACACTGGCTCTGAATGATCTTGTAACATCAACTTCTTTTGGAAAAGCTGTGGTTTCAACATTAGACACAGCCATGGCTTGTGTTATTGGAGTTATGTTCTCAGGTTATGGCTTTTTCTACACCACAATAAGGTAAATGGTTCAGTCAATAATTATTGTTTTAACATCTTCAATCATTTCACTATGGCAGAACTACATTAGGATAATGGCTTTATAACTTTGTATAAATATTCAGATATTATACCATATCTACACTAAAGTGAGGTAATGCCACATAGTTCACTTGAAAACTACTGTGTGAATATATTCAGTCTAGGTGCTAAGTAATACCATACTAGAACTTTTATGGTGTCATAAAGTTAAGTTAATAACTGTTGTATGAATATATTCACAACACTAAGATGATCACAAAATTCAGTTAATAACTCTAGTAAGAGTATATACCATTCTTAGATAATGGCCCCTTAGTAAATGTTGTATAAACATTCAGGCAATATCATTTTTTATTATTATTATGGAATTTAAAATAATAAATTGTATAATTTCACATCAGTGGGACATCATTTTATGATTTTGGTGTTCTTGGACATTGTCCCCAAGCAAAAGGTTTCCCTAATTCAATACATGCAGCTGAATTTTATAAACCAGTGCCAGGACACAGAATAGAAAGGAAAAAATCTTAGCAACAAATAAGGAAATAACCCTATGGCATTACTCCGTAAATGGGGTTATTCATATAAACTCTGTCACTTAAACATAGTCACCCTGAAATTTCCAAGACATTTTTTTTTTTTAAAGTGATTATTGTTATATATGTTTCTTTAATATTTGTAAATTTTTTCACAGATGTGTGATAGATATTGCTGATAACTGTGATAACCTGAGTCGAAAACGTCGAGATGTTAGTTCAGAAATAGTAGGCGAAGTTATCAGAACATCTCAAGTTTTCTACAATTATCTCAACATAATGGAAGAGATATTTGGTGACACAAAGATGTAAGCAAAATTGTGTTTTTGTATAAAATTTTCAGCTGTTTGGTATAAATATCTTAAAATATTAAATTATTTTATACAAATAATTTGAAATATTCAGTTATCTGTTAAAAATCAGTGTTAAAATATACAGTTATTTGCTAGAATTAACTGTTTTAAATATGCAAATGTATACTGAAAATAACTTGTGGAAGAACAATATATTTACCAATTTGTTTTCATTCACTGATGCAATCTTTGATGTAATCTCAACAAAATTATTTTATATTTGTGGGATTTTTGTTTTTTTAAGGCAATGTTTTGATTTAAGAATAATTAAATTATAGAGTATTTTCAAAACATGGCCATTAATTTCAAGCCATTTGTTTTATTTTAACATTTACATTTTTATAATTTTAATCTGACTTTTGAAATTTTGAGCATTCCAAAAAAATGTTTAGCATCAAGTATGGAAAATCATAAAAATGTCTGAAAAAAGACACCCTGAGTTAATATCTGATTTATTGTTTGCAGGTTGGACTTTGGTGATAAATCTTGGTACAATGGATTCAAGCTGGCCATAGCTGAGAGCAGCAGTTTGGGAATATTGTTGACGAAATCTGAAGTTTCTGCTATAACAGCATCATACAATGAAAGCAAGGCTGCCACGCTACACAAATACTTACTGCGTTGGAACAGTACGATGACAGCCTGGAAGAACGGCTCTCTGAGTACAATGAAACCTAGTTCTGACATCATGTCATACAGCAAGCTGAACTCACTCTTTAGTCAGTATAAGACAGACACAGAGAAAGCCAAAGAGGTGAATAATGAAGACCAGTGTATTTATTTTATTAAAGCAGTAAATTAATATCCATAGGTTTATTAAAGCAGAAAATTAATGTTTAGTTTTATTAAAGCAGTAAATTAATATTAAAATATTATTCAGTCTACACTTAGCAACATACAAGCATTTTATATATAAAAAAATTTGTTTTTTTTTTAAATTTATTCCCATTATAAAATAAAAGTTATTCTTCGTATTTAAATTGCTTATTTGTAACTATGCTCTTTAGTAAAAGGAGAATCTTTCTTCTGTGTAGATTATCAAATCATTTTTTTTGTTACATTAACTTGGTATCTGAGAGGGTTAATTTGACTGGTTTTATTTATTTAATTTCTAGAAAGGATTTTCATCAATATTTGATGAATATGACAATGCACAACGAATCTATGATGAAGATAAGAAAAAGAAGGTTTGTATGAATCAAATAATAAGTTATTTTATTACAAAACAAAATATAATAATAACAATAATAAAATAAATTTGTTTATTTTGCCTGTTGGATTAACAGAACATCTAAAAGAGGAAAACATATACCTTAATTAAAATTTGTAATTAAACAACAACCAAAAAACACAAATAAAATCAACAAACAAAACAAATATAGCACAGATTTCCATAATTAAAAATTGTAAAAAATAAAAATAACAAAAAAGTATTAATATAATAAAATTTAGTTTTATGCAATGTTAAAATTAAGAGATGTCAGTTGGGACAAAGACGTTTTTAACAGTGTAATATAAAAATACATAGGACAAGTCACAAACACTGTCACTGAAAAACATGTTACTAATGAATTTACTTAGTCTGCTAACAATTTTCATTAACTTGAAGAAACTTATTCTGTCTAAAGATTTAAGTATTATTTGGTTGCAGAAAGGAAGTGATGATGGTGTCTGTGCCAAAGTGAGAGTGAGAATTGTTCAAGAGCTTGTTCTCACGAGAGATGCTTTCAATGCTCGACTTGAAATTGAAAATGGAGAAGAATCAGCACTGGAGAACATTCATGTAACTATCATCATTAGAGCGACATATGGAGATGGAAGTGCTGCAGAGAAATTGTTTTCAATAGGTAAATGTAGAGACATGGCTAATTTTGGTCCAAAGCAGTACTTGGTTAGATTATAATATTATTATAGTAGGAACACAGAGGCATATTTGATTGATATTTGATATTAGATCAGTAATATTGTCAGTTTATTAATAGAAGAGTTTATTTGGGGTAGATTAATAATGTTGTCAAAGTAGAAACATAATGCAATATTTCAATTATATTTTCAACATGGAGCAATATTTTTGTGGTTAGAATCAGTAATGTATGCAAAGTAGGAACATCCAACAATTGTTTTTGATGGTTAGAACTGTAATATTATTAAATAGGAACAAAGCAATATTTTGTTAAACTTAGATCCCATATAGCCATTTGTAAATCTATATAACATTTTAGAACTTGTAATTAGACATTATACCCTTCATTAAATATTTCTATAATTCTGGTTTGTTTGGTAACTCTTTAATTTCTAGGTTCTCCCACTTTGTCTGGCATATCTGGTGTTGATGGAACTGGGTCTTTGGCTAGAGGTGTGTCTGGTTCAGCAGAATGGCTTATCATTCCTTATTCGTCAGCTGCTGTCAAGGAAGACACTTTGTATGATGTTGGTGGACGACTGTCATACACTGTTGCTGGATCCAACTTTTCACTTCCTCTGCTACCAGATACCATAACAGTGAAACCAAACCCAAGTCTCATTGTTCACTATTTCCATGAAAAATATGTTCAAGGTGATGATCCGATGACCCAGGACATTGTAGAACCAGTTGTTCCATTCTCTCTTGCAGTGATGATATCCAATGGTGCTTATGGCACAGCTCGGCAGTTAAAAATCACTTCAGCACAGCCAGAGATTATTGAAAATGAAAAAGGCTTGCTTGTGTCATTTAAAATAATTGGAGCTCAGTTAGGAAAGAAGCCGGTAACTCCGTCTTTAACAATTAACTTTGGCGATATTGAATCATTTCAAACAAAAACAGCAAGGTGGCTGTTAACATCTTCATTAAAAGGCAAATTCTACAATTATTCAGCTACCTTTGAGAACATCAATCCACTTGGTGACCCACAATTATCAGTTTTAGAGAAATTAGAATACCACGAACTAGTTCATTTGGTGAGAATTGAACATCCAAAAGATGACCTCCTTGATGACTTTCTGGTGAATGATGTCATAGATGTTGAAGAAATGCCAGATAAACTCTATGACAGTTCGAATGGTTTCTATTCAGTGCCAGTAGTCACTAGCAAGGTTGTCAGCCTCCAGATTATCAAAACAGAGAAGAAAAAATCCAGTGTTTACACATTTGCAAACCTTTCTGTATCAGTATCGAGCAATGACACAGAAATCTACGGATATACTCGACTAGTTAACAACTTGACACAGTATGCATTAATACAAGTCACTAGATCAGATGGAAAACAAATCCTAATTGACAAGAATGCATGGCTGACATCATATTACCATGATAAAAATTACCTGCACATCTTTGATTTGTATACAAATCTCTCAATGGAAACAGAAATATCATATGAATTGGTGTTTGGACAGCGTAATTTGTACAAGCCTATTTTCAAGAATCAGACTTACAAATATGAGTTTTATTTGGGAGAATATCCAAACAAACCGATGTGGGTTTCTGCTACTGACAAAGCTGGTGATGAGATTTTTTACAGCATTGAACCCACCACAAAATTTTTCTCTGTGGACAGAAAGACAGGACTGATTACCAGCACTAAGGATTTACAAGCTGAAGGTGTGTACACATTAACAGTCATTGCTGCTGACAGTGGAATTCCATCTCAGAAATCGTCAGTTAATGTCACTGTGGTTGTCATTAGAACTGACAACACTACATCATCCACAGTGCTGACATCTATTTCTACACCATCATCAACAAGTATTCAAGCTGATAACACAACTGTTAATTCCTCAACACCAACTACAACATTCAGTATCACTGACACAACTGAGCAATTTAATGGAACTACAACTGCAACAACAAAAACAACCCAGAAGACTTCAGCTGCTAATGATATAAGATGTATGGCAGTCTTTCTGATTTTGATAGCCATGTTTTCAGTTGCATGTAAATAAATGCAGACAAAAATGAAATTACTTTGAAATTAATTATAAAGAGCATATATTAATCAGATAAAGTTATTTATCTTATTTTATTAGTCAAATTAGTAAAGTATACATCTGTATGTGTGAACATATTTAATCAGAACTGTTACCTCTAATAGTTAAACTGTAGAAAGATCACTGCAATTCAACATTCCAGAATCCAGGATGATTCATAATGAATGTAATTTTCATATTGTATTAAAAAATGGAGGTTGGGGCAGAAGTTCTTGTAACAAAAATAATAGAAATAAAATATCCATTAAAAATTTGAATACTTTATCTTAAGTTAAAAGGTGAGATTTTGGTCTTTTATTCATGTAGAATCTTCAAGCAAGGAATGCTTTGTTATTAATAAATTTCATTGAATCTTTAAAACAAAGATGACATAATTTTAGAGGATCAGAAAAGATTTTTTTATCATTGTCCAGGGGTTCTGGGGGGTGTTTTTTTTTTTTTGTGTGTTTTTTGGGGTTGTTTTCTTTTAGGAGGGAAGTTTAAGCAAGGTGTATTTAAGTAATTCAAAATTATAAGCAAGAATGGAAAAAAAAATATATATTTCTATCAAAATATGTTTTGGGATAACTAGAGATATAACAGAATATTAAACCAACCCCCAAATAAAAATCAACTAAAAAGATTATTATAGATTTTATATGTATGTATTTTATATTTATTTATTTTATTATAAAGTTTGTATTTAATATAAATATTTAATTTCAAATGTGTATATTTCAATAGTTGTTAATGAGAGGTGGTAGCAATTATTAATGGCTAGCTTCAAACATTTTTCTCATGTATGTAAATTACAGGTAATGGCAAACTTTATTTTCTCTGTTTTGTATTTATTGTTTTATTAGTAACTTTTGTGCTTCTTTCTGATGTAATAAACTATACAGCCTGAATATTAAATAATTTTGCTCATGTATGTAAATTACAGGTAATGGCAAACTTTATTTTCTCTGTTTTTTATTTATTGTTTTATTAGTAACTTTTGTGCTTCTTTCTGATGTAATAAACTATACAGCCTGAATATTAAATAATTTTGCTCATATATGTAAATTACAGGTAATGGCAAACTTTATTTTCTCTATTTTTTATTTATTGTTTTATTAGTAACTTTTGTGCTTCTTTTTAATGTAATAAATTATACTAATATAATGAATATTAAATAATTGTGAGTTTTGTTTTAGTGTTTGTGTATGTATGCTTGTGTGTTAAATGAGTCATACATACCTTCAAACAATACAGGGACATGCTCGTAACATAGAAATACCCTTCAGTGATATTTGTCTGGCAGTATATTTAGCAGATATGAAATTTGAAATGCAAGGAAGTAATTCTTTAATACTCATGTTAAATTCAGATGCTTAGGCCAGAGAGCTTCAAAGTCAGAAATTTTTACTATCTGACCCAAATTCAAATACAGGCATCAAATATATGACAGGAATTCATAAAACATAATATCCTCACGTTTTCAAAGCCTTATTCATATAAAATAGTAGTAATATGTTTAGGATCTGTTGCACCTTTGTTGACCGTGAAAGACAACAACAAATTTTACACATATACAATCTTTAATAGTCTGGTTATGGTTTTTCATAAAATAATGTCATTGATTGTAGTCTCAGAATTTTTTAAAGAAAATGTTAAAAAATGAGACTAAATGAAATTGTAATAACAGGTGTTTGTTTAAAAAAGAAATGTGAAGGAATACACTGTTTTTAAATTGTGAAAAAAAACCATTATGGTTTTTGGTCATCTGTCATTATTAATTAAGTCATACATTTATTTCAAACTAAAACATTGCTAACTATATCAGCAATGGTATAGACATGTAAATTGATTATAGACTGCTCTAGAGAAGACAATGGGTTAAATTTCAATTGTTTCTATTTATTTTTATCACTCAACTCACTCTTTCTGCAACATTTTGTTTTCATAACATATGATTAAAAAGCCATTTATGAATTACCCATTTAAATCTATTCCATTTATGAATTACCCATTTAAATCTATTAATCACAGACTAATATATTTTTTTTTTATACAACATATCACTGTGCTTCAGTTACACTGATATAAATTCAGAGAAAATAAAAATGAAATCTATTAGTCTCAGTATTTCATGTGCAACTATCATTCAAACCCTGTGTGAAAAATAATAAAATAGTTAACATTTTCAATAAAGTGGATTTATCTTCTTTAAAAAAAAAAATTAAGTTTGAAATACCCAGCAACCAGATTAAGGTTTTTGAACACAACAACCATATGATAATACTGATAGAGTAAACATTGTAATAAATACAAATAATATAAATAGATGTTGGAATCAATGTTACAATAATCACACCAAACCACATACAGATATATATATCTGATAATAATAATAATGAAAATAATAAATAATAATAAAACAGAGACAGTGATAAGAACAACACTAACATGAACAATAATAATGAACTAATTCATGACACCTACAACATTAAATAATTTATTTTATTAATAATAAAATTTATTAAAATGAACAAAAATAAATATTGCCTCAATCTGGGTATTTTTATAAAGTTATTCAAAAGGCATTTTTTAATTAACAAATTATTTTTTTATAGATGATGATGATGATGATGTTTATGAAGATGATGATGATGATAATACTGATATAAATAATGGACGGACAGATTGCTACATATTAATATGATTCTCAATTCATTGTAAATAATAATAAATAAATGAATAAAATGTTTTGTAGTTATGATGTTGATCAAAACCAATTATTTCCTTTTTCAAATTAAAAACAGAATAATAATAATAATAATAATAATAATAATAATAATTTTTTATAAACTTTATATTTTGTTTATAATCAAATTAAAATATCTAAAATATTCACGTGAAAAATTGCTTACTATCATACCACACAAAAGAAAACAATCAGTCAACAAAATTCTGTTGTTCAGAAATTTCAAATGAAAATTTCTTCAATAGTGGGTTGCTTTTACTGATTCCTAAACTCTAGAAAGCCTGAAGTTATCAAGTAATAAATATTTAGTAAAACTACTGAAGCACAACATCCTTATTTTTTCAGTTATATATTCTGATACAAAACTGAATGTCTAACAAAATCAAGAATGACTTCAAAGATCAAAACAATGTTGTTGTTTTAACTCTTTTAAAAATATATAATTTAATCCTGAAAAGATAAACTAGTTAAGTTGTAAGTTAGGGATCTTTTATTAAATTTGCTACAGGCCTCATACCAAATTAATTCAACCCTGTGGCCTGCTGCTGTAAAAAGGATTTATTCACACCAACTTTCACTCTATAATCAAATGCACTGAAACACTACCATTGAAACAGATTCAGAGCAGTTTTAAATTTTTAACTCAGACCAGCCTAACATTAATTACAATTCTTTTAACTGGATAATCAGGTTTAAAACAATAAGTGAATGAAATAATAATCATCACAATCCAGTGGCATAAGGAAACATAATATATATTTTGCTAGTGTTTGTTGTTATTGTCAGTTTTGCTGGTAATCTGCTTAAAATAATAATTATGATAATAAACATATGAATAAATAAATAAATAAATACACAAAAAAAAAATGCCAGACAATAATAATTGATAATAATTATAATGATAATTTTTATGTTTATTTTTAAAAGTATAGTTTTTTGTTATTTTTTATTATTTTGTTTTGTTGTTTTTGATTTCATTTTTTTATTGTTAATTATTATTGAAGGAAATTTTTTTTGTTCTGTATATATGTATATCTGTTTTAGGAAATATGCTGAAAAAAGGAACAAAAATAAGTGAATGAATGATAATATACAAATAAAAATATATAATATGATAATATACTAGATAAAACAAATGTTAGCTGATTACTACATGCAGTTCTTTTCTTCTTAACTTCAATGCTTCACTGAGGTATCTCACTTTATCTACTGGATGGTATTTACATTATTGTAGTATGCTGACTACCTGCTTTATAAATTAATATAAAAGACACAAAGATCATTAATACTGATTTGTAAAGAAAAATAATTAAAAAATAACAGTTAAATTTGACAGCCATTTTGAAAATTGTATGGACTTTTAACATTTTTGTTTAAAAATATATTAGTTATATAATTTCTCTCTCTTTCTCTCTCTCTCACACACACACACACACAGACAAATCTTGTCTTTAAACACACACACAAACAGACAAATCTTGTCTTTAAAACAGTAAATATTCATATGATAAAGGTAGCTGCAAAAGAAAATGTTTTATTTTGATGGTGGCACAGTGATTAAAATTAGTAATATTCTGTTTATTCTTTAAGTTTAATAATATTAATTATTATTATAATAAATGGTTATTCAAAGTTTGTTTTAAATACTTTCATTTAACCTGATTATAATGACTGATGTAAACTGCCACATATTTTGATCATTACTCAGAAATGTAATTGTTAAAATGTATAAAGTTTGAATTTATAATACATTTTCTTAGGTTTATCATCAAACAAGTATTCACTGACTGTCACACAAATCACAGATCTTTGACATCAGCGTTACAGTTTCTCAGCAGCAGTTAACATGTCATAGCACTCAGACAATATCGTTTGAAACGGCTTATTCTCTGTGTTTCAAGAATGAATAAAATCACGCCAAGTTATTCTTATGTTTTGGTATTTCCATAATTTTGTGGTTCCGCCAAAAGATCACAAGAGTTCATCTTTGTACAGAACTTTATACTGGAATGCCGGGATATCCTCATCTTCTTCAACATCATGAACCAACAAAGTGAAATAGTAAGCTCCTTCTTGTGGAAGCATTATGTGGAATGTTTCCGCACTATCCATGCTTCTTATCTCTGTGTCGATGTTCTGGGCCAACGTTTCACTGTCTATGGGCTGTTCTGGTCCTTCGTACTGAAGATGCGGAGTGACGGCAACATTCCGTAGAAGCACGGTGATGCTCAGGCGCCCGTCGAAAGTTCTTATTATTGCCTTCATGCTTAGCGGCCTTATGTTGAAAGCAAACATTGCGGGCCACGTTTTAAGTGTATCTTCGAAATCAACCAGTGAAATCGACTGATTCATCAGCAGCCATTTCTTGTCTTTAGGGAAATGAGACAATCTGAATTCGTCAGGAGGAGTCATGAAAAAATGCTCAGTGAAAAATTTGTAAGGAAGAGAAGCAAACTGGACATCGAGAAGGCGGTACTGATCGTCAATTGACACAGCGTTCCAGGAATGTTGGTAACAACCAGACTTGACTGAAGATCCGGGCAAGTAGTCTTTCGTTTTAGCGAATCCTTCAATTTTCTCACACTTCAGTCCAACCGACCTAGAACAAAAAAAAAAAAGAAAAAAAAAGAGTAAAAGACTTGGGTTATCGACAATGATTTCGGAAAGAAACGACTTGGAAAAAGATGTTTTATTTTACTTCTTTATTCATACATTTACTGGGAAAATGTCTGTAGCAAATGCTGAGAACTTACTTTGTCCAGACACCATCTACGTAAATCACTTTTTTGTTCTTTGTTGTTGTTGTTGTTAATGTTGTTTTTATGTTGTTTTGTTTTGTTTTTTCTTTATCATTTATTTATTTATTTATTTATTTATTGTTTGTTGTTCTCTCTCTCTTTTTTTATTATTATTATTTTATTTTATTTTATTTTATTTTACCTTGCCATTTCTTGGAATAAAGCGGCATATGACATCTTTCCTTCAGCAAGTGCTTTCAGTTTTTCTGTAGGAACATTGTTCTTCCTAGCTGTCATGGAATAGTATCTCAAACTTTGACTGGCCAACCAGCGATACAGAGCATGCACTTTGAGTTGAACACTACTGCAGGAACTTGTAATGGCATCCGTTAAACTCTTTATGCTGTTATGGTCTTCTGTTCGAATCTATATAATATGTAATGTAATATAATAAAAGTACAACACATATGTACACACAGAGAGAGAGAGAGAGAGAGAGAGAGAGAGAGAGAGAGAGAGAGAGAGAGAGAGAGAGAGAGAGAGAGAGAGAGAGAGAGAGAGAGAGAGCGTACTTTCTAAACCTCAAATAAGCGTTAGTTTTCAAGAATTTCTTACTGATTTCTCTTATTACAGTAAAAAAAAAGTCAGGTTTATGCCAGATGTTATACTGGTTTCACTCAAGCGTGTTACATAATAAAATATTACATACCTATCAGCAGAGATAAAGAATATATGTTTTCATTGTTACTTTATTGTTGTTGTTTGTTTGTTTGTTGTTTGTTTGGGGGGGTTGTTGTTTTTTCCGTGCATTTATATACTACTTTATGGACTAAAATTATTAACTTTGTGATTTCTGTTTGCTGACATTTCGAAAACACAACACCCGTGTTCAATAACGAAGCGCACTTTAGAAGGCCATAACCATCATTGCTACCTCTAGCCACCTCTTTCAGTGTTGTCAAGAACAGGAAACAAGTCAACTTAAAGGTTCACGAAGTTAACAGTCAGTTATTAGGTATCGTCAAGGCATATTATCGGAAGAAATAAGGTATCTGTGGTAAAGCAACGAAGTGAAATAATTAGTATCCAATACAGTCCTTTGAACATACACACAAGCTCTGCTGATTGTAGGAAACTAAAGAGTACACGGTTGACAGGAACACGATCCACTGACGGGATCGACATTAAAGTGCTTCATTGTTAGCATTAGAAATGAACACTCAACAAATCCAACAATTGGATTAGTTTATTATTGAATATTTCTTGCTCTCGGATTAAACACTATGTGATATGAGCCGCATGATACCGTTTCACGTTTACACAGCGACATTTCGATGATTTCACTAGCAAGTTCACATGACGAGAAGTGATAAACTGCATTGTTATCACTTACTACAGTGTCACTGCAAACCTTTGGGGATTTTTTATATTTTGTCTGGTAGTTTCTGTCAGTTCGTGTTTATCCTAATCTTAAGAGTCTGTCGAAAAGTCCTAAGGATAGAAGATAATGGTGTCTCCTGAATATATATCTACCTTAGATAGGCCATATGCAGTATGAATTATAGATTTTTTTTATTCTACTCTACTTTGTTTTTTTCTATTCAAGCGGACCACAAAACTAAATTGTCAAATCTAGAACAAAATTTTTTTTTTAATAATGCCGGCAATTTTTATTTATTTATTTATTTATTTAAAAAATGCCAAAAATAAAGTTACTAAGTAAAAAAACCAAAAAAACTTTAAAAAAAAAAAACTGCAATCTTTAGCACTGAAATATGTTAATATTTACTAATGTAAAACATTATTAATAATGTTCTTATCGCAATTTCGTCAGTTCTTACGAAATAAATTCGGTTTTGACTATATTACGCCGTCAACAGAAAAACCTTTTTCAACAACTGGGTGGTTGATAAACGCAACCTTTGACACTGGAAATAAGAACTATATCGTGCTTGGCAGGCATTACCACAAAGTAACAAAGTACTACGAACGACTTATATTATAAATTGCTATAATACTAGAAATGAGTATAAAAGTACTATAACATTATAAATGACGTAAAACTACTGAACTATTACAAAATGACGTAGTTTCTATACTACAAATGACGTACATACAACAGAGATAGTGTTAAATATAATTAAATAACTAATACTGCGACACTAGAACATGTAAAAATACTACAAAACTACAAATGACGTATATTATAATAAAGTACTACAAATGAGATTTAAAGGTGCTATACTATAAATGACGTAAACCAAAAAATAATACAATACTGCAAATGAAATATGTTATAAAGAGCTGCAATACCACAAATGAGTATCACAAAAAAACAACACTATAAATGGCATAAAAAAAATAAAGAACTACAAATGAGGTATAAAAGTGTTACATTACAAATGAGATATATAGCAAAGTATTACACTCCAAATGACATATTAAGGTGCTGCAATACTTAAGATATGTGTAAAAATGCTACGATGCTACAAATAACGTCTATATATACCTGCAGTATAGTATCTAACATGTCGAGGGAAGCTGTTATCCATGATGTGTCTGCACAGACATCTATGTCCTCTCGTGCTGCCTCTGAGCTCGAATAGCTGGCCGATGATGATGTGACAACGACACCACTATCTGGTCTGCTCCTCGTTGATTTGTTGTCCTTCTAGATTTGAAAATAAGCCATGCTGTAAAATTCGATAATACTAACAAGTGCGCACTATCACAGAGAGATTATTTTGTTTTTAAAAGTAAAATTAGATCATTAGAAATTTTAAGGCTAGCATTTTCATACACACAAACCCTCTGTCATTGAGTTAGTCTCTCTCTCTTTCTCTCTCTCTCTCTCTCTCTCTCTCTCTCTCTCTCTCTCTCTCTCTCTCTCTCTCTCTCTCTCTCTCTCTCTCTCTCTCTCTCTCTCTCTCTCTCTCTCTCTCTCTCGTGCAAAATCAATTATCTTTGAATGAAATATGATGGTGCAAAACAGCTGCGTAGTTTTTAATTTATAAATACGGTTACATGGTGTTTTGTAAATCTACAGTTTATACGCATAAATCCCACCTGGCTTACTTCGTCCAGGTTGGCGTGGACGTGACTCGTGCTGATCATACTGAAGTCAGTGGCAGGCCGCGACTGGAGACTTCTGACACTACACCCGTCGTTAGATGCTGCAATCTGTTCATATAGAGAGATAGCTAGATAGATAGTCAGACAGACAGACATAATTGTATCTCAGAGAGAGAGAGAGAGAGAGAGAGAGAGAGAGAGAGAGAGAGAGAGAGAGAGAGAGAGAGAGAGAGAGAGAATTTTATGAACCTATGGTTAATCACCACCAGTCAGTGCATCAATCTCAATTTGGGAAAAAATGGATCACACATATATATATATATATATATACACATACACACACACACACACACACACACACATATATATATATATATACAGACACACACAAATACTGAAAAAATCTATTTTAAGTAACCAACCTTTCAAACGTTTTCCTTGTGTTTAGTAAAGACAAAGACTACCTTTGACAGACAGTGCATATCAAAACTTGTTCAAAAGAAAATCATATCTATGTTTAAGGCGGACTTAATCTAACATATAAACAAAATGTTTTAAAAGTCCACAATCATGCGGTCAAGTGTGGTAGACAAACAGTGAATGTTGTTTATGTTAGTATGTTTATGTTAGTTTTTCATTTATAATTAATAACCTGGATTTAAAGAAAACGTTTATATCATTTTTATTTTATTTTAAATCGCAGTCTTTTTTGACTGTCATAAATGTAATAATCAAATATTTTAAATTTTTTAAAAAATTCTTTGTTAGCATGTTTATTTTATTCATAGATTTGGAAGATTGTTTTCAATAGAAAATGAATCGTGAAATAGACTATATCTCAGTAGGTGGTGTTTCGACTGGTATCATATTCCATTGTAACAACTGTGGAGATCAGTTTTGTTATAACTTTTTATTTTACATGTTGAACAAAAAAAAAATAAAAAAAAAAAATAAATAAATAAATAAATAAAAAAATAATAATAATTTCTTCATTGATATCTATGAAGATATTATTTGTATTACATGTCAGAGATGTTACCATACAATAATATTACTAA
This sequence comes from Chrysomallon squamiferum, assembly GCA_012295275.1. Classification (NCBI taxonomy): domain Eukaryota; kingdom Metazoa; phylum Mollusca; class Gastropoda; order Neomphalida; family Peltospiridae; genus Chrysomallon; species Chrysomallon squamiferum. Next base: position 18,808,066 of record CM022671.1, read on the forward strand.
ATGAAACTCGTTTCTGCTTTACTATTAAAATAATTAAATTACATTTTCGTTAAGAAACATGTAATACTCATTCGTGGTGAAAAGGCTTCCGAAAAACGAAATCTAACTATCATCTAAAATAACATACAGATCACGGTAGCATATTGAATATCGTTATGTCTTTAATTATTTCAGTGAACGAAAAATATAACTGAGGAATCTACTGATTACATAATCTTTTCGATTTCCACAAAACATAACAAAAAAGACATGCTACACTGAATGCAATTATTATTTATTACACAGCTAGTTCTGTAAATCTTGATAGGTCATATATCAAAATTGTAAACTTTGATTGCCTACTTGTTAGATAGTAATCGTATTCCTGTATAAGTCTAGCCGTATATACACACACGTATATTTATACCCAAACATACACACGTACATAAAACAGTTTATCTTCAGTTTATCTTAGAAGTTTCTAGAAATGCATCGCTGAACCATTATTTTTTGGAAGCTTACATTTAAATTTTAAACTTATAAAATATATCTACAGGTTGAAAATACTCGAAATGTAGTTTAATTGTAGATCACATAGTTTGAATCTGGCTATATCTGGCAATGTGGCTCAAATAACATCAAAAGTCAACATAGCAGTGTGACGGGAATAGGTGAATTGTCAGTATGTGAAGCAACTTTTGGCACTAGAAATAACAGCTGCCTTTTTGTTTGACAGTTGTCTGTACAAAGCGTTACATTATTGCGAAAAACTAATAATGTGAAAGCATATTAAAAACAAATTTGCACTCTCTGGCTTCGCTTGGGAAATATGTATTATCGTGTATTAAGAAAAGGTCGCCTCCTTTGATGTTAATATATATTTTCAAACAGAATGGGTTCGCAGTGTCGTGCTGCCAGAAAGCATGAAATGCGGCATGCTGTCTTGCTTTGCTAGGTGCATCAAACACTGACAGGCAACGTTGAATTGTTTTGATCAGAGGTAACGAAGTGCGCATACTTACTATTGCAGTGTCGTTTATTAGAAAAGATATACAAAGTTTCACATTTAACACAACCTGTTTATAATTATATTTCAGCTCGGAGTTTTAACACAATGCACTAACAACACAATACAATTAGTTCGGAGTGTATTTGTGGTAGCATTAAGCAGTATGTTGTAATATTCGTTTATGTTCCATAACATCTCCAAATTTTTCCATTGATCTGACACCATCTGTTAATGTTCGTGTGTTTGTATATGTGTATGTTTGTGTGTGAATACATATACACATACATATACAAACACACGCATACACATCCATGTGTATAAATAAATACATACTATAAGAACTTTGATACGTCTACTCAACCTCTTTGCCATTTTCATAATTCTGAAAAGGCATTAATAAATCATTTTATTTTATTCCTGTGTTATATAATTGTCTGTTGTTGACTTATTTAACATTTATGAAAAGGTAACGTAACGTTCATGCTACAACTATGAAGAATAAAAGCATGTGGCGTAACGTCTTCTAGTCATCACATGAAATGCGGTAATAACTCATCGATATTAGGCAGACCACGTCAATATGTCATACACAACTAATCAATTCCTAAGAGATTCATTTTCTATAGAAATCAGTTAGTTTCTGCTGTTAATCACATTTTTAAAAGACTCAGTCATCAGTGTAAGCCATGTCAAAAGAAATATATATATATAAATAATAATAAAAACAATTTGGAGATGTTACGGAACATAATATTATTATTATATATTTATTTATTTATTTAGCGTTTGTTCACTTATATACATAGTTTGTGCATTAGCTACATATTAACTATTTCAGTTCTTTAACTGTTAATACAAAACATACCCTACTAGCTTGATCTGCTGAAGGCATGAAATAACTAGTGAAATAAGATTTCTATGGAAATAATAAAACCGTATTATCGAATCATGATAAATTATTTTAAAAGTTATATAATTGTACAAAATCATTTTTTTATTATTATTATTAATGATATTACCGTTTATTCGTTAATCAAGACATGAATGAATCATAAAAACAAAAACAAAAACTACAATCAAAAAACAAAAAAAATAAAAGTTGGAGGAAGTCTGTGAATCAGTAGATTTGCAGTGTTAGTTAAACAACATGTGTGTCTGTGTTTATGTGAGGGTGAAGAGAATGTAAATTAAAGTTATTTACTTATTAAAATATAAACACAGAAAAAGTAAACAAAGTAAAACTTACTTTAGTCAGCCTACACTTCTCATCATATTTTTAAATTTAATAATTTTTTTTTTTTTTTAAATTAACAGTTAATTTTCAAACCTGTTGAATCTGATGACGCTGATATTGCTGGTGTTGATGTTGTTGCTGTTGTCGTTTTTGTTCGTCGAAACTGCAGTGGTCTTTTTCAGTTAGATGACGCACGAAACTGGAGACTGCATCATCTTTGGTCAGTGTTCCCGCTTGGCGGGCTTGCAAGTACTGACTGACGAAAAACACATCTTCTGCCGTCAGTGACTGGAACAGAAAAATATTTGCAATGCTCAACATGTCAATAACGACATTAAACAGCAGGGGGTATACACACACGTTTACAACAAACCAAAGTAAAGCCGTCCTAGTAATTACCGCTCTCACTGATCGTTATTCCGAGCAAGCTTTGTAAGTGTGCTTCTGTTCATGTGTTTGTATAAATATGTGGCTGTCTGTGTGTGTGTGTGTGTGTGTGTGTGTGTGTGTGTAGAGAAAGAAGGAGATACATACAGAGAGAAAGAGAAGGACACGCACAGAGAGATAGAGAAAGAGAATACTGAAAACAGAACAGAAGGAAAGGAAAAGAGAAATAAGGAAGATTAAAAAAGAGTGTTGACAACAACAAGTCGTAGGTGTATTTTTACAAATTTGCGATAATTTGATGATTTTAGTTTCCCTTTGTTTTCTTCAATGTTCACATTTCAAATAAAAATTTCTTTACATACGTCTCTGAACACAATAAAAATCTTGCAGTGTACAGTATTTCACTTCGATGGCATTAACTGCCAAGGCATCTAATATTCATATTCAAGTAGTGAACAAACAAATTTAAGTCCTGCTTTGAAAGTGCTTAGATCCGAATAAGAGTTTGTTTTCTGTCCTGTTATAATTTATAAATTTAGTTTATTTTTTTAAATTTATTTTATTATTATTTATTGTTGTTGTTTTTAAACAACTATTGCAGAACATACCTTACTGTATACAAAAACTGTAATAATAAAATATTAACCACCAAATATATCTACATATACATTTATATATATTTGATAAAAAAAAAAAAAAAAAAAAATCAATTCTGTGTTGTTTGATAACTGACCAATTTAACCGACATATTAAGTTCATTTTCACAAGCAATAATTAACTAAACTGAAGTGGAACAGGTTTTCTTACCTGGCCTGTTTTGCCCGAGTGAACGAAAGCTTTCTGAAAGCGTACAGAATGCTCGGCGATTCACTCCGCCACCAGCTATTGAACATGTTAATTCGTTTATCTTCCATTGACGTTTTCGCGATATTTCTCATTTAACTGCTGATTCGTATACTGTTTATCCGAAATAAGCATATTTCGTTTCTCTAATTAACTGGTTTAGTTTTTCACGTTGAAAAATAATGATACACATTTTAATATCGTTGTCGTTGTTCTTATTTATTTGTTCATTTATTTATTTATTTATTTATTTATTTATTTATTTATTTATTTATTTATTTATTTTTCCTGAAGCAGGTTTTGTTTTGTAGTCTTTTTCTATTTTTTTTTTTTTTTTTTTATTCATTTTGTTTACTTTGAATATCATCGTTCACGTTTTTGTTAATTTGTTTCGTTTGTTATTATCTTCTTCTTTCTTTCTTTTCTTCTTCTTTCTTTCTTTTCTTCTTCTTTTTCTTCTTCTTCTTCTTCTTATTATTATTATTATTATTATTATTATTATTATTATTATTATTATTATTATTATTATGTTTTGATCACTTTGTTGAAAATAATTTTTCAAGTTATGTTTTCTTTTTTTATCTGAGATAAACATTCAGTGCCCTGGTTAGATGTCACAAGGCTCTAAGCTATTAAAAACCAAAAAGCCTTATGTTAACAGAGAATAATATTGTCTAATTCTGTTAGGGCCCCTCTGATTTTGAGGCCCTATGCAATAGGTTTGTAGCTTATACGTGTTAAATCCGGCCCTATAAGCATTTCTGTTTTGTGGTATTCCGTTTGTTTTCTACTTAAAAAAAATAACCATTTATATTGTTCCATTCATCCTAAAAAAGGACCTTTTATTTTGTGATTTTTATTTTGTTTACTGCGATAAAAAAATAACTATTCATATGTTTTTCTTTTACAAAGAAAAATGATTAAATGTATTTTGTTCACTTATTCTGTATCATATTTCAAATTTTAAATCTCGCATAAAGACATTACTCCTGGACAGTAACTTTTATATACATAGTATACTCAAATGACTTTTCACGTTCTTTCTTTTTTATCTCCTCACTTCTAATTTATTTTTTTTCCTGTTTAATTTATTTATTTATTTGTTTATTTATTTTATTTTATTTTATTTATGTTACTTCTCTTTTTTAACCAAAGGGGCCTATCTAATATTTATTATACATACGACATGTACACCATATTTCATTCCATATCGTAATATTTTCTCAAACGCTCCAAGATCCATCACTGGTCTAACTAATTTCTTACCTCCGTATAATCGTCTTTCAAATAAGAGTTAAGATCAGTGGAACATTTGAAATTACTCTTCGTACTGACATCACGAACAGCTCCGATTAATTGTGTTAACTCTTTATGGGTCATAGATAACCAGCGTGATTCCAGCTCACTGACTGCTTCGCTTATAACCTTGCTCTGTTCCACAGTCTGAAATAAATTCTTTAAAATTATTCATAGTTATTCATAAATATATAATTATTATCGACAAAATCACCTTAAAATATTATTCATTTGTATGTTGTGTTTATATTAAGTCAAAAAAAAAAAAATAATAATTACCTCCCCTTGACTGAAGATGATTGGGTTTTCTTTTGTTGTCTGTCTGCCTGTCTCTCTTTTTCTCTAAATGTGTGTGTGTATGTGCGTATATGTGTCTATTTGAAAATCACCACAATGGTAAATTAGTCAGATTTTATTAACTCACCGCAGATTTGCTTTCAATCAGACTTCCTTTCCTCTCCATAGACTTTCCTGCTTTTGGAACAACTTCGGCGTGTGGGGCTGACTTACAGTTTCTGGACGGAACGCTTGAAGTCTTTCTGGAAAGTTCATCGCATTCAAAGTCAAGTTTGGATTTCAGTTGACCTTCAACGGCCTGCAAGTATACGGCCACCATCATTGAGAATTCAGATTTTGACATTGTTGAATGGCCTTGTTTAAGACGTTCAGCAAATCTCCTTTCATCAGAATGAAGTGCCTGCGAAACAATCATAATTTTTTTTTCTCTTTACAATTACTACTACTATAACAACAACTATTACTATTACTCCTACTAATACTACTAGTGCTGCTACTACTACTGCTGATACTGCTATTACTTCAGCAACAGCAACTACAGCTACTACTACTGTTATTATTATTACTTATTTTTATTTTTAATTTACATATTTATATTCCTTTTTTCCTCGAAATTGTTTAGTGTTGTTTACAAAGATTATAGGGACCAGCAGTGGCAGGGAGCTGTCACTTGTCCTTTCTTCACAGTTAAATTGCTAATTCTGAAGTAATAAATCATATCATAATTTCCAAGTTTTTTTTTTTTCTTTCTTTCTTTTTTCTTTTTTGTTGAATTGTTAAGGTCCGTATTATTGTCATTTATAATTACATTACTGAGATACCACTAAGTTTATGTATAGCAATTTATTTATTTATTTATCAAGAGAGAGTGAAAGAGAGAAACAGAGATAGAAAGAGAAACGAAGAGACACACCCAAGAGAGAAATTAGGAATTTTAGGAAATTTTATAAAATATATAACATGTATGTTTTGTTTTTTCTATTCCAGTAATCTAAACTCACAGAAACATCGCAAACAACATCGCCACCGGGATAATTGAATTCTGCTAAAACCTTTACAAACTGAGGTCGGGTGGTTTTGATTATTGCTTCATATCTTCCTATATCATCGAGACTGGACATGCGTGTTAGCTGTTCCCATAATGCATCTTCTATAGATATCAGCTTCTAAATAAATATTTAACAAAATAGTAATAAAACAGAAAAATATTATATGTAATTAATTAATAAATGAAATAATATATTTAATATATTAATATATATATATATATATAAATTTTAAATAAATGATTTCGTTTTTTAATTAATGCTGAATATAATTATATAAATATATTAACAAGACAAATTTACATTTGGGAAGTTTATTTATTTATTTATTTGTCATATTTGAACTTATATGATCATTTGCTTTACATTTTGTTTCATTATATTCAGCATATTGATCAAACTAGATGTTCAAATGAATATGTTTATGTATGTATATTGTCTATATGAATAACAGTACAATACAGTTCATATATACGTACATACATACATTCATACATACATTCATTCATACATACATACATACATACATACATACATACATACATACATACATACATACATACATACATAAATACATACATACATACATACATACATACATACATATATTACATAAATGAATAAAAACAATATACATTTCTATAGGTCTGGAGACGAATGTACCTAGGTCCTACCCAAACGTGTAAATTAAAAATATTAATGTCAGCAGATGGCGAAGAAGGTTCACACATAGAAAATTTAATTGAACTTAATGGAAAATTTTGTGACATCTAATAACAAACAGCGCCTCTCACACTAAGTATTTGAATGCACCTCATAACCTTAACACACGAGGACATCGATACATCATTTATATGAGAAATTCATTGTATTTAGCGGCATAACGCTGTGCTGTTCAAGTTAATAATACAAACATTTCATCGCAGTGTCAATTCAGTCCTTTGTCTCGAGTGTCGAAGAGAAATTGCTTCATAAATACTGTATACTTCTTTACACTGAATACAGTGATCTTTTTAGAGGCATACAACCTGACGCTGTTTAGAAATAATGATTTCTGAAGATACATACACTGCACCTAGAACATACTGAATGATAACGAGTTCATGTTTTATTACGTTCTGTTTTTTTGAATAATCTATTTTATAATCATCTAACTGTTTCTAGTTTGTTTCTTAATTATGTTGAATGTTGATGGATATATATATTATTATTATTATTTATTTATTTTACATGAAATATGCATAATGGACGTAGCATAATTCCTTCCCAGTCATAAACATTCACATTTTTTTTTCTTCTAAATATCTTAGTGGAGGTCATTATTGAAATGTCTCCTTCAAACTGTGTTTCTACATGTCGGCCCGTATGCAAACGCCTTTACACGTAACACGTAGTTTTCAGCACGTATCTCGCAATGTGTAAAATGTAGTGTGAATAGCAAGGACGTCCGTTGCGCTTGAGATGGCACGCTGGTTGAATGAACTCAGTGATAATTCAGTGTTAAGACAATATAATATTATAAATATTTCAGTATACAGTATCTTCGTTTAGTTTTGTGGTATAGGCACATTTACGTATGTAAGTATATAAATACACTAGTAGGGACATCTCTTTCTACCTACTTTCATATAATATTCAGATACTTTAGTATAATTCATATTTACCACATGGTCATACATTATATCCACTTTAGTGAATAAGTAATATTTCTGTGTTGTAATGTTTCTTATCAAAGTTTAACCAATCGATTTTGAAAAAAGGGAAGATTAACTAGTAAATCAGAATTTCTTTTTTTTTTAAATTAATTAACTAATAACAATAACAATAATAATAATAATAATAACATCAATAACAACAACAATAACAACAACAACAACAACAAAGCAAATAATAATAATAATAAAAAAAAAAAAAAAAAAAAAAGAAGGTCCAGCTATTTCACATTACTTTTAACTGTAACAATTACCTTTTATTGAAATCTAAACACCTCCACTGTGGGTAATGCCATTCTATTTTGTGCTTTGTCTTTGTTTTTATTGTTATGGTTTTGACCGTTTTTTTTTTTTTTTGGGGCGGTACTTGAAGTCATTTTGATAGTATCAAAAGAAGCCAAGATATATTTTAAAGTTACGAATAAATGAGTAATCTAACAAGTTACTTTATTTATTTATTTATTTATTTATTTATTTTTATTTTTATTTTTATATTATATATATTTTTGATTATTATTATTTACTTATTTATTTATATATTTATTATTTCTTTGTTGTTATGTTTTGGGGTTTTTTTTTTTTTTTTTTCGTTGTTTTTTTTGGTTTTTTTTTTTTTTTTGCATTATTATTGTTGTTGTTGTTGTTGTTGTTGTTATAATCATCATCATTATCATCATCATTATTAGTTCAGTTTTTCTTTAGTGTAGAGTATTAATCTATGAAAACCAGAGTTCATTTGGTTTGTATCTCTTTTCATCATTATTAACAGACACCTGACTTCGCAGTATGTTTACTATCGATCAAAGAGTGTAAAATAATATATGACGTAAAATCATACATTCACATCAAAATACGCCGTGTATTTTAATCTTGTAAACGAGTTATTGATCAATATATTGAAAAAAAAAGAAAAAAGAAAGAAAGATAAAAAAAAGAAAAGATTGACAAAAACAGACAGCTGTGAATATAGGTTTTTTCATATGTTGGATGTATCCGATCTTTCATGACCGGAGGAAATATAAAATTGATTAAAGGATATAAATTCTCGTAAGGCGTATTGATCAGCTATCGAACATAAACTGTTTGA
>CM022671.1:18821955-18831955 GCA_012295275.1 Chrysomallon squamiferum
GACGAAAATGAAATATGGCTACAGCATTTCTCTTACTGCAATTTATGTATAATAAGTTGCCTGATGACATTACATAAAAACTGGAATCGAGTATAATAGTACTCTCACGACGCGTTATCTAATAAATGCATTATGCAAGCTATCGTTAGTGCGTGCATGGGATTCAAATCTGTCTCGTGAACAGTATTACTTTGCTAGCCATAATGCTATTTACATAAACCCGATTTGTTACGTACAATCGATTTGTTCACGTGAGTATATAATAGTTATGCAAATGAATTAGCAACAAAAGCTACACCGAACTGTTATTTTTGAATCTTACACATATCCCCCACACGCCAACTTTTCAATCTGTAATAATAAATTTTGATATTTATAAATTCTTTGACTAATATAAAATCGCCGTGAATGATATTCATTGAAATCTGGACCTAAGCATGCTCAAATTATTTAATAAAGTTAGAACGTATTATTTTGTTGCTTTTTTGTATTTGTAACGTATTTTTCTTATTTTTCTTCTTCTTGAACAAAATGAAGTTAAGTATTTATCGTTTCGATTTATGTAATTCAACAAAGGTTGGAAATTTGAAATTTTTCGCTAATCTCGATAGCAGAAATTGATTACTTTTTCCAGCGAGCAGATCTCAACAATCGCCATAAGTCGCGGATTCTCGGTTTAAGCTGTGCTATTTTTGGATCGTTACTCAAGGTTAAACTGGCAACATTAATACAGAATCGGTTTAGTTAAATCCAAAAGGATCATGTTTCACTGTGAAGGATATTTCCAAAGGTAAAATCATAAATCAAATAAAAGGCACTCTTTTGAAAATGAATCAATGAAGATATATCACAGACTGTTATTTTTTTATGTGAAAGATGGAAAATACCATGTGAAATATCTATAATAATGCACTGTATCAGCGGCAACAGCAACAACAACAGCAGCAGCAGCAACAAAAACAACAACGACAGTGATAATAATAATAATAATAATAATAATAATAATAATAATAATAATAATAATAATGCTCACTAGGCATAAGCCTAGGAAACCCATCTATTTTTTTTTCTGCCGAAGCACTGTTAGCTGGTGTACACGGGTGAAATACTTGAAAACCTAAGGTCCAAACCAAAGGTTAATACGACCCTGAATAATGTCCGACAGACAAACGGGAGTGGGCGAACTACATGATTTACTTAACATCGATTTATGAAAGATGATATATATAGAGTATATAATTATATATTAGCTGTATTTAGAAGTTTGTAAGTTAGTAATACAAATCGAGTAAAGTGATTTATATATTTAACTTACATAGAAACGGGGCATTAATTATTTCTTTTTAAGAAATTAAAATGTTTAAAGTATTTATAGTTTTTAAAGTATCTGCAAGATATTCTTTCTGTTCATTTTTACTAATCAGATCGATTATTTTATTTATTTGTTTGTTTGTTTGTGTGATAATTTATTTATTACAATTCGAAAGAGAAACGAAATTACTGATCTAGAAATAAAGTTAAAAGGGTGTCCAGAAATTTACAAGATTGAAGATATCCAATATTACTTGAAATAATTTGATACTGTTTATTTCATTACTGATTTATGTGTCTGTCTCACACAATTTACTTTATATGTTGATGTTGATCTTGTTCTTTCAAAGAGAGAGAGAGAAAAAAAAAAAAGGAGAACAAATTAATTAATTAATAGTAAAAAAATAAATTAACATAAAATATATAAATAAAATAAAACTCCACTCGCACGTTCGAAGCTTGTTTATGTAATATTTCCCGAGCCTTTTTCAAACGCTTCTTTAATCTCTAACATTAGTTACGACCCTGGAAAAACAGACACCGCTTTGAATGCGTGCATGGGCCATTAATCGTGTATCATTTCTGACCTTCTCGGTTTAAAACGACGACCCTAACGATAAACATTCATTCATTAGCGTTTGGCAAATGATTGCGTCGCCTCAAGTTGACTGAGAACAATAACGAAGTACAGCCTGACTCGGGTGTTTGGTACGCTAAAGTGTTTGAAACCTGTAGAGTTCTCGCACGTAGGCTGTTGTGTGACTGAACGGTAGAATTCTAATGAAACACGAACAGCAGTTTCAAAAAGAAAAAGAAAAAAAAAAAAAAAAAAAAAGAGAAAATATATATCGGGAAGAAAAATAATTACTTATTGATTTGTGAAATATACGACCAGAATCTTGACAAATATTGACAACACGTCTCTGTAAAAGCGTAGTCAGAAATAACATGTTTCGATTTCATGTTAAAAAAAAAAAAAATAAAAAAATTAATGATGGTTAAATGAAACTAACGAAGAAGACAAATTTAATTAACAGTAAAAGAAAACCCTCACAAACACAAAAAGAAAACTCCAGTATCTATAATAATAATAATAATAATAATCATCATCATCATTATCATCAACATCAACTCCATGATGATGACGCCAAAAATATTAACAGTAACAATGACAATGAAATTATGAACATAATGTTCACAATTATTAATAAACAAAAAATTCAGTGTTTTTTGTTGTTGTTTGGGGGGGGATTGTGTTGTTTTTTTTTTTTTTTTTTTTTTGGTTTTTGTTTAACCAAAAATTCATTTCCACAGATCTAAACAACAAAAATATTTATTTTATCACATCTTCAGAACGACGAAAATATTCAGTTACAGAGTTTGAAAAAAAAAAAAAATTCAATTACCCATATCTAAACAGCAATAAAAACTATTCAGTTTATATTCAGATCATAAAACTTACAGAAATATTAATTTTCCACGTATCAAAAGAACACAAATGTGTCAGTATATTATGATATAAAGTAGAAGAGCAATAAAATACTTAGATCAAAAGAAAAACAAAACTGTTAATTGTACACGGATTCAATGAAGGACATAGCTATATGAAATTTATATGTATTTATATAAGAAAAAAAAATATCGTAGAAAGCAATATTGAGACTTGAAGAACGTTATTAACGTTTGTTGACCTGTTGTTGTTATTAAGATTTATTGAACCATTTTATCAAGTACATTTCGCAGACAAGGTTTCCAAATCGCGGAATATTTTATCAGATGCATTAAGAAAATAGAAACGTCTAATCCTTTTGAGCCGAATGTCTTTTGGAGTTTTAAAATGCTTTGTTGAAATTAAGTGCTAATGGATTCCTACGCCACTACTGTTTGACAATAATACATTATGTACTGACTGTACAAACTAAATCACAAAAACGCAAATACACGCCAGTATCTGTCTTTTAAGCATTACTTGTTAAAATAAAATTAGAACTGTTTGTTGTTATTACAAAAGGTTATTAACTATTAGAAAATCTGAAAAAGAGTTGCCAAAGCTGGAGAAAAAGGAAGTTTCATTATGGAGAAGTGCAGCAAGCAATAATAAATCTGTCTAAGGACAATTTTAAATTATGCTGTGATGCATTCAAACGAAGATAATGTATTGCAGAATATATTAAATTCAACATACATTTTTTAAATTTGTTATTATTTTTTTTTTTTTTCGAAGATGCCTTTAATGGCGTCCTTGGACATAATGTTAAGGTGCTGTTTGTAAACAGGCTAAAATGTAAATGTTTATAATTGATGCGAAAATTTTAGTTCTGTCTATATACAGATAATTCTGAAATTCTTTAGATCAGAGTGCATAACCAGTAAAATACGAAATACCATTTAGTTCAGACACGTACCCTGGAGTTGCCCGGACATAAAAAAAAATATCGCTGTTGGCGGCGAAGTAACTCCTGGTGTTAAATGGACCCACCCTTGTTGCGGATCATAAGCTTCTTAAAGAACACTTATTCGCAGTTGATTTCACACAATGCTGATCCGATTTTTAATAGTGTTTGGTTAAATCTTCACGCACAACTGGTTTCTCCTTTGATTCTGTTCGAGAGTTAATCTAATATTCGCGATAATGTACATCACTGGCAACCACGTGTTAGAAACAGGTGGCATGATATACAGTTTTATATATATATACACACACAAACACACATACATGCACATACACACTCACATATGCACACATACACACATTCACACACATATATATATATCAGTGTCTGTAACTATGCATATCACTCTGTGTCATTATCTACCTACCTACCTACCTACCTACAAACGTACATACATACATACATACGTACGTACATGTAACCTCAACAAAATTCAAATAAACAGAAAAACAGTTTATAGCACATTGTCATTCTTTGTAGCCATATATTCAGGTTTAAAAAACAAACAAAACATTTGATCATTTAGGTCAAGTAAAGTTTCGCTCAAACAGAAAAATATATACATACATACATAAAGATATACAGACATAAATACAGATACACAAACATACATATGTACATACAAGATAAACATGATATAAATCCTACCACACATAAACATACATACACATGTAACGTATATAGAAAAATAGATAGGCAAACAGATAGACAGACAGACAAACAGACAATTAGAATAACTGACACGTAGTCAGGTAGGCAGACAGACAAACATGTGAAGAGAGATACAGAAAGATAGAGAGATACAAAGATCGAAAGATAACTAGACAGCCTATCAGATAGATAGATATCGTCAGTAATCGTACATATATAAGACTACCCTCAGAATTTTACAAACACATCATTCATATTACCATACACTAATATACAGAGCAATCTGTCAATGATCTTTACAATTAATTTTTCTTACCATAAGCTTCGTAAAATTTGTTTGGCTGCAGCAAACTTTGTATTATGATTCCATATAATTATTTTGCTTTTAAAAGTGACAGTTTTAAATGGTAATAATAATAATAATAATAATAATAATAATAATAATAATAAAGAGTTAAATGCAGATCAGAGTGTCGAAGTTTTGTTTAAATGTGGGGGTTGTTGGGGGTATTTTTTAAATCTCTTTTTGTTAAGGCGTTAATAAAAACAGAAGACGTTTTATTTTTATTTATAAAATAGGTACAAAAGTTATAAATGATTGGAGAGAAACAAATGTTCAAAAATAATTAAATATATAATAATAATATTGAGATTAAAAAGTTACAAATAAATAAATTAAGCAAACTAATAATAATAATCATTATAATAATAACAACGTATGTATGTATATATATGAGTGTGTGTATATACGTATGTACATTTGTATTTCATTTCTGTATAAATATTATATTATGTACCTTGTGCTTTTTAATATCTATTATAATATTACAACGCTATTTATTTCTTAACGTAGTTTTCACATGTAATTAATCATACCAGCTATTTAAAAAGTTTAATGTTCTTATTACAAAAATGAATAGTATAATTACGGTTATAAATCTATGAAATCATGAACCTAATTCATAAAATATTTAAAATGTCGACATTTCGGATTTTTAATTTTGTTTTAATTTTAATTTTTTTTTTTTTTTTTTTTTTTTTAATGACATATAAAAATTTAAAAAATAAAAAATAAATAAAATAAAATAATTTCTTGCTTAACACGACCTTACCTCACTGAATGGAGATTTGTTTCACAATATCTCGCTGAAGCCTTAAGCATGTACTGCTTCACGCTGTTAAAATGTTCTGAATGTAGCAAGCAATTAGTCATTAAAAAGAAGAAGAAATAATAATTTAAAAAAAACACACAATATATATATCCCCACAGTCTTCAGAACGTGACGGCTCGCGAGTTATCGTCTGCAAAACTTGTGACAGCAGACGACGTATGAGCAGCGGGCGTGAAAACTCGTGTCTCGCGTGAAACGTGTGGGTTAGTCGTCGTAGACAAAATGTCATTAGGCAGTTATCAGTCTAATTAGAACTGTCAGTGTATTTGTGTCACTGTGCTTCTACCTTTTACGTACGTGTTTCAGCTCGAGAAGGACACTCTTTGACACTCTTTTCTGCACTAACAGTTCTTCTGCAATTGGAAGTTTATTCATGGTTTCCCAACCTAACAAAATTCAGTATTAAAAATCGGTTGATGTGTCATTAAATATTTGTTAGTTCATAAATTTATTGCATTATATGTATCTCGTCAGCTTGAAGTAAATTTATAATCCTTGCAACTTAAAATCGATACCTGTATTTTATGTTTTTCTACTGCGCTATTTTATAGACCATTTAAAGAATCGTGGTCCGCAGATAATGAAAATTTATTTATTTATTTATTTTTGTTGTTTTTAAAATGTCTAATTAATAATCATTTTTAGTCATTATTATTTTCATCAATATCAGCATTATTACTCATGTTATAATTATTATTATCATTATTACTATTACTATTAACATTATTATTATTATTATTATTATTATTATTATTATTATTATTATTATTATTATTATTATTACTGCTGTTGTTGTTGTCGTTAAATAATTGTTCCATAATTTTTTTTATCTTTATAAACTCATTAATCAACGATAGCAACAACAACAACAACAAAATCGTACCAAAAAAAAATCAACAAAACCTCCTAGATTAGAATGAAAAATAAATAAATAAATAAATAAATAAATAAAAATAAAAACTATCTAAAATTATGGAAAAAAAATACAACAGAACCTCTTTAATAAAAATGAAGAAAAAAAAACCGATAAGACTAAATTTTATATACTTACATACTAGATCAGCCGAAAATAATTACTTGTTGGCAGTTGCCCAATAATATCACGTTATTGTTCTTCCCAGACGACGTTCTCTCAGTTGTAACTTCCACACCGTAATAAACTGTAGCATTTTTCAAAACCATACAGTCGTGTTTTCAGAACATATCCTCCAAGCCTTTTTCTTTCTTGTAAATAATATCACGTGATGGGTGGATAGTACCCCGAACTGTAGAGTCTTCTCAGATATAAAATATCTCCGTGGTAACACGACTATGTATAATGAATATTACTTCTTTGGTCGTCGCTTCGATCCACGGAGTGTGATTGGCCAAGTTTGGATTTACTCGCTTTTTGTCGAGGAACGCCGCGTTTATGTGGCTTGATCAACAAGTCTGGCGACGCACGGCATAGACCTGGAAATAGATCGGCCTACATTTTTCTGAATAGCCCTAAAGAAAGAAATGAATAATGGCCGTATCTTTATCAGAAACAGTTTGTTCTTTAACGACGAACTTCATTATTAATCTGTCGTTGCCAGCAGAGCGGTAATCTCAGTAACGCTGCGGATTAGGAAGGTTCTGGTGGGGGGCGCATGTATGTACGTGGTGCATGTGTGTGCGTGTGTGTGTGTGTGTTTTGTCCTTCACAGTCACCATGAGTGATCTTTGCTGCAGATGGTAATAATGATAATAATAACAACAACAACAACAACAATAATAATTATAATTATAAAAAAATTAGTATTATTATATAGACACTAGTAAAAGTAACAGAGATAGAGAGGCAGCAGTGCGGTAGGAAGAAAAGGAGATATTGTTACAGCACTAGTGGTTCTAACAGCAGTAGTGCCAGTAACAGCAATGGTAGTAGTAGTGGTTGTAGTACTAGTAGTAATAATAATATCAGTACTGTCAGTTCCAAGAACTCTTCAAAGGGTGAGTAAATGAATCCAGAAACCCCCTCCAAATACGTCGTCGAAATTACGTGTTATAGTAACATTAGCCAGCAGATCTATCACAGATCTTGCAATCGGCAGACTTAATCAGAGATATTTCGTCACTAAGGAGTAATTATATGTGGACAGCTCTCAGCAGTTTTCTGAAGTGAAAAATGATATATGTTCTTAGGGTGTTTCGTTTCTCAAGACTTAACGTGTGTTTTATTTGGTTATCTTCATTAAAGAAAGAAAAAGAAAGAAAAGTTCGACGTATTAAAAGAGCTGTGAGTGGAATGAAATGGAGCTATTCTACGTCAGATTCTTCATATATGTTTCAGCTGAAAACAATATTTAAAATTTCTCGAAAAATCAAGCGAAAATTCTAGAAAATATTAATGCGTTACCGAGCGAGATATTTTATTATTACATTTTTTAAAAATATATATTTTATATTTTCTGCAAATTATCTTTTACTACAAATGTGACTCAAATATTGTCTCTACTGTTCTCTACAATTTATAAGCAAGAAATTTAGTTTTTCTTTATCATATCCATGAATTTTCTTGTATGACTTTTATGGGTTTTTTTTTACTTTAATCTATTTTCTCTGTTCAGTTTTTATATTTTTTCATTTCTGTTTCTTCTGCATGTAACAACTGCTCCAACGTGATAACCTTTGTGGTTCTTTTGCTATTTCTGATCAATATTTAAAAAAAAAAAAAAAAAAAAAAAAAAAATTTTTTTAAAAGTGTAGATAACGTATATCAGTGAAGTAGAATTGAAACAGTTATGAAACAGATGTTAGGCTTCGAATAAATAATCAGATTCATAGGTTTAACATCTCTCTCTCTCTCTCTCTCTCTCTCTCTCTCTCTCTCTCTCTCTCTCTCTCTCTCTCTCTCTCTCTCTCTCTCTCTCTCTCTCTCTCTCTCTCTCTCTTGTGTAGCATTTGCACAATATACAATTATTTTTCTGAACATAGGCAATCACCTACTCAGAATATATATCTTGCTAAACAACAATTTTTTACTACTGAAATGAGTCTCTTAGGTTTAACATTTACAGTCCTGCTTTGATTGCAGTTAATGTAATTTTATTTGAAAATAAGGTTAGATTCATCTATTTTATTTTGGTACATCCCACGCTGAAACATATACTATTTTTTCATCATTATTATATTGCTACAGAATACGGAAGAAGCTAAAATAATGGCATTGATTCAATATTGTGTTCCCAGAAAGAAGTAGCTCGTAAAAAGATCCTAAGCAAAATTCAAATAAACAGAAAAACAGTTTATAGCACATTGTCATTCTTTGTAGTCATATATTCAGGTTTTAAAAACAAACAAAACATTTGATCATTTAGGTCACGTAAGTTTCGCTCAAATAGTATGTCTCTTTTCTATCGTTTTTTAATGATTTTATGAAAAAAATAGTTTTACTATGTCTCCTCTCTCTCTCTCTCTCTCTCTCTCTCTCTCTCTCTCTCTCTCTCTCTCTCTCTCTCTCTCTCTCTCTCTCTCTCTCTCTCCATGGCAAAACAATAATCAGTTGCACCACATCATTGTTTCGAATTCTGCATAGCCACAATTACTGTTACTATTTCTATTATATCCTATATCACTATTACAGCAATAACACAAAAATACTAGCAACACAGCAACATCAGTAACAACACTAATACTATCAGAAACAGTAGTAATAAGCATCATTATAATCATCTTCATAATAATTAACATTAAAATACCAATTTTAATAACTACTACTCCTGCTGCTATTGCTAATATTACTGCAACTTCTACTACTACTACAGCTACTGGTACTACTACTACTACTACTACTACTACTACATTACTATAGAATGATGCAACAGAAATGTATTGCTTTCTAATTACAGAAGGGACATAACTCATCATGTAAATAGTTAAGTAAACAAGTCCAAAAAATGAGCAATTATCTTTCCTTCCTTCCTAACCTCTCACCAGACTTCAGGTACTGATATCATATCCAGTTGTCATCTATAACTGACGTATTTAATGCCTGACTATATCAGTATATTAATAATTTAACTGAGTGATAAAGTAAGATTTCGCCCTAATCTGAAGTAATAATAATGATGATGATGATAATAGTAGCAGTAGCAGTAGTAGTAGTAACAGTAGTAATAACAACAACAACAACATCAATAACATCGAATTGATTTTTGTTAATGCATATAAATTAACCGGCTTTAAAGTCCTGTTATTTAAAAAAAAAATAATAATAATAAATGGCTGTAGAAAACTAAAGAAAATAGAACAACTTTAAAATAACTTAAACTTTATTGTAAACAGCAAGAATCTATAAAAGGTTTAAAACAACTAAAAAAAAAAAAAAGGAATAAAGCCTCCCTTTTATATCTATATTTAAGAGCACACGTGCTCGTGTTAGCACATGAT
>CM022671.1:18836955-19044455 GCA_012295275.1 Chrysomallon squamiferum
AAGCTATGTTTGAATAACGAAGAGCAAGAAACAAAGAAATAACACAACAGACGGACAAGATATATTAAGATATATCCGGACGAGGAAGAGATGTATAAAAAAAAAAAAAAAAAAAAAAAATAGCTGATTCTGAAGTACGACATGTGACAGGGGAGAACATTTCAATCAGAAACTACGACTACAAGGAAGTGAACAGAAAAATCCGACAGATAGTATTGATTTCTTTGTCATCATGCGGAAAATGAAACTTGCATTTGTACATACACGGACAAGTATATTACACATAATGAGACAACATATGTAATCAATAGTTATCAAAAAATACATATAGGTAGTTCTGATATCAATAAATAGATCGCTGAGTGTTTTAATACTGATCTTGCTGATAGTTATAAATAACGTTGACTTATAATCAAGAAATACAATATTAAAAATACATTTGTTTTCATAAAGTAAAAAGCAGAAAGGTGTGCGCACATGTTTGTGTGTGTGCGGTGTGTAAATGCATATATACATATATTGTTTCTTAAATTTCACACAGACACACACTAGTTGTAAGAGTTTGATCATTTTAATTCAAGATATTAAATATTTCACTTTTTTTATTTTTTTATTTTTATTTTTTTAAACTGACTAATATTTATTATATTATGTACACCTTTATAATAAAATAGTGGAAATAAAAAAAAGTAAATACTATTACAACTACTACTACTGTTACTACTACAAATAATAATGATGATGATGATGATGATGATGATGATAAAAAGAAGAAAAATAATAACGATAATCTGCATATAATACAGAAATGAAGTTAATCTTTTTGTCCCTAGAACATAACGCACACTGTAATTGCCAACCGAAGCATTGCTTGCAAGCGTAAATGAAGCGTAGCAAGAAGGAAATCCGTAAGTTAATAGCTGTTACCTTTGAACAAGGAAGCTAAAAAACTCCAACGCAGTTTGTACTTCGCATTCGAACAACTGTATTTTTGTGATCCGCGAAAAGTTTCGATATGTATGATAAACAGGAAAAATCAATACAAAACAAAAAACCCCAAAAAAAACACAAAAAAATAAGAGATTTATGCAGGGTTCTGCACGTACCTGGTATGTTTGTAATTCTGGTTTCTACAATTGGGTTTTGGTTTGGGTTAAACATATTATTAAATATGTATTTGTGTGTATGAAAATGTATACATGCACATGCATATTTGCTTATTCACAAATTCACATACAAATACAAACACAAGAACACACACAAACCAATATATATAAACATACATAAATATACATCGACACACATACGTACATAAGGAGTTACATACATGACAACTATCTAGCTCCTCAAAATCAGTGATATATACTACATACATGTAGGCCATAAACATGTTCCTAAATACTGACAATTAAAAAGAGAGAGAAAACATAATATATGTGTGTATGTCTCTGTGTGTGTACGTGTGTATATATGTGTGTGTGTGTGTGTGCATGATTGTTTCTTGTATATGAACGTGTGTATATACAGATATAATGATAAATAGACCCATACAGACATGCACATACATACATGCACACACACATACATACGAACGTACATACATGACAACTATCTGGCTCCTCAAAATCATAGATTTATACTATGAACGCTATAAGCATATTCCTATGTACTGACATTTGAAAAAAGAGAGCGAAATTAATAATGCTTGAATTAAACATACATTATAAAGGTATACATGACACTACACAAATAAATTTCTATATTTTCGTTTATAGAACAAAAATATAGCTTTTTGGGACGGAACTGTATTTACTTCAATAAATTACTTATTTACACAATTTCACACACTCATATATGTAGTTGAAAGTTATTTCTTTAGTGTTTAATTGCTAGAAAATAGTTTTCATATATTATATATGTGTGTGTGTTTATGCATATATATATATATATATATATATATATATATATATATATATATATGAATGCATAAATGTATACATAATAAATATAAATCTCATTTACCTATATCATCTACAAAATTGTATACACAAAAGAAATTAAGAGATTAGCGGAAGATAGGAAAGAGGAAGCATCAATTCGACTAAGCAGTTTAAGGAACTTAATACTGACGCTCTCTTCGAGTAAATCCAAATACAAAACATAAAAAAAAAATTATTAAATAAATAAATAAATAATAGAGAATGAAAATGGTCTTGAAGAAAAAATTTAAAATATAAAAACGTTTTTTTAATTATTACTATCATAATAGATATTTCTTTCACATTATCCCTAAATTATAGGACACAGCAATAACAACACGGACGCATACCCCTAAAGAATAAATGGTTTTGTCTGTTAACAAACACTAATGGTGACAAATCACTTTTTTAATACCTAATGCACAATAGGTACACCTACTATTCTGACCAGTCAGATCCGGCAATTTGATTGGTTGACGTCAGCCAATCGTTGATAGTTATAAATACGTCAAAACGGCACGCGCTGTAAACAACATTGACAGAATGGCGAAACCGCTGATAGAAGCCATACAGAAAGGCGATGCTCAACAAGCGAAGAAGATACTACAGTCTAAAAACTATACGTGCATAGACAGTCAGACATCCAAACGAAATGGCACGGCTTTGTTTTGGGCTTCGTGTCGCGGATTAGTAGAAACTGCTCAGATTCTCATCGCACACAACGCTAACGTTAACTCCACCACGGCCTGGGGTTCCACTCCTCTGCACGCAGCGGCAGATTCTAACAACTGTCAAATTATAAAGTAAGTTTATCTTTCTTTTTTTCCTTTTCTTTTTCTCTCCCGCCGCATTGTTTGATATCTCTGTTTAATTTTATTTATTTATTTTATTTGTTATTTTTATACTTTTTAAAATTCTAATTAACGATAACAACTATAGCCTTCTCTCTCTCTCTCTCTCTCTCTCTCACACACACACACACACACACACACATATATATTTATATACACACACATATATACACATACACGTGCGTATACCCATAAAACCCACATAAACATATAAATACGTACGTATGTACTATAACCACAAATATATATAAACGTGAACACAAAAACAGCAAATAAGGAAAAAAACACACACATAAAAAATATACCAAATATTACTTGGTAAGACAGCGATGACGCTTAAACATTTAATATCTCTGGATTGGACTTTACCATCCTATTAACGCCAGGTATAACAGTTATGAATGTAAACCATATTTCTTAGTAACTGAATTACACATTTATTTTATTATTATTATTATTATTATTATTATTATTATTATTGTTATTATTGTTGTTGTTGTTGTTGTTGTTGTTGTTGTTGTTGTTGTTAATATAAGTAGTAGTAGTAGTGCATAACAAAAATATTGTTTGAAGAGAGTATTTATATACTAGTTTGGTCTCTATATTACCGTTTAAAAATTAATAAGAATGTGTCTTATGTCATAATGTATATAAACGTTTCATTCGGAACTGGGTTTGAACATCTAACACTGATTAATTTCTTAACTGTTTAGCGTTATATGTGTATTCTGTTTGCGAACACACTTCGTGTGTGTGTGTGTGTGTGTGTGTAAAAGACAGAATTTCATTTATTATAAAGAATTAAGATAATAATAAATAATAAAATGAGAGATTACTTATTTATACTTATATATATATGCTTACCTAGACATACAAGAGACAGATGACAGATATATTTTGTAATAAAACACAAATGTGGAGTACTGGATTCACCTGCTTTAGAATGTTCATGTATGAGTCCTAGTTGTATCCAATTCACTTTTCAACATCTGCCCACTTGAGGGGTATGGCTTAGTGATGAAACCTACAAATAATGCGTCTAGGGTGGGCCAAGGGCATTGATCATATTCGAACTTGGGCGTGCATACCTTAAATATGTTTCCATAGTAGATTATTTTCTTATTTGCTGTTTTTGTGTTGACGTTTATCTTTTACTGTTGTCAAGAAAGGGGCGGCTGATTATGAAATGATATTTTTGAGATACACTGCTGTGATGACTGTGTGCTGTTTGGTCGACACCCTTCACACCCACATTATGAATAAGCAGTGACATCAATACGTATCGCAGACAAAGAGTTTGAATGGCGGCGAGGTTAATTCGTTATCTATTTGTTTTCACTTATACTGCGTCAGCACATTCATTATGATAAACAGCCACTGACGAGAGTAGCGTCAGAGCAGTGACGTGGGTTTATGAACTGGTTACCTCGTTTTCATTCATCTTGAGGAATGTTTAGTGTGTTGATTTTGTAGTCCGAGGCTATGCATGAGTTCTTTCTATCTGACGTATGATGTTTTCACCTCGTTATTCTGCATATCGCTTTTAAATGCTTTAAGAAAACAAAAGCAATAACAACAATAAACAAACAAAGAAGCAAACAAATACGAAAAAAGAAACTAAGAAAAATGAAAAGAAGCAAACAAACATTTACAGCACTAATATATTTACAGTCGTTACAAATAATATTTTATGGGTTTTTTAATTTTTATTCCAGACTTCTTTTAAAACATGGAGCCAAAGTTAATAGTCAAACACAGAATGGAGACACGCCCTGCCATCTAGCTGCCTACAGGGGGCATGCACAGGCCGTGCAGCTGTTGGTGGAAGATGGTGCTGATGTTGGAATCCCTAACAATCGACATCGTCTCCCGGTGCACGAAGCCCTTCAACAGTCCCATTCAGAAGTGGCGGACTACCTACAGGCAGTCTCACTATTGGGTGAGGTAACTCTTCAAAAACAAACTACTATAGTATGTGTGTGTGTGTGTGCGCGTTTGTACTGGTGTGTGAGAAAGGGGGTAACAAAGGTGAAAGAGAGAGGAAGAGAGACAAACAAAAAGAAAGGTCAGAGAGATAGACAAAGACAGGGTGGAAGGTAGAATAGATTTTAAAATAACTATTTAAATTTTAATTATTTTGTTAACGATCAGTTTATTTTCTACCATTGGATAAAGCAAAGAGATAGGGGAGGGAATAGAACAGAGAAGGGAGTATATTACCATTTGGAAAATATCTTTATTTATTGGAGGGACGGTCCTAGGGGCGGAGTTATTAATCTGCTGTTTACTTACTTTAGTAAATATTTCCATACATTAACCTACTTCTCAAGGCTGATACAATCCAGGAAGCTTCTCTCTGTCAAGTACTGTGTTGCAAATATAGTCATATACACCAATAGCATGCGAGAAGCAAGCTAGTAAACCCGGAAGAAACGCTGAGAAAAGAAATGTATATTAACGCAGGCAATATTTATTGATTTACAAGAGGGAGCTGTTGACGAGAACTAAAGCCGGTCATCGCTGTGTTTTCAGTGATTAAAACTGTCAGATCAGAGAAATAAAAGCAAGCAATTCACTACACACTTGACGCTGAAATATGAGTTAAAGTAATGGAATGTTCAATCAAAAAAAAAAAAAAAAAAAATCGAGCATACGTAAATATTACTGAACCAGTCAAACAGTTGCAAGGAAACTGATAGGTTAGGGGCGGAGGGGGTGGGGTAAAAAGGAGATACATATGATAGTGTAAGATGAATGGAAACTAAAATGCATGAAACAAAACGAAGAGTAAAAGAGAATATTAATGTTTGGATGAAAGAAAGGGATGTGCACAAAGAATGAATGAATGTAAGGATGGAAGTAAAGAAAATATTTACGAAGTGGTTAGATAAAAATTAAATATATATGCATAGGCGAGATGAAAGGGCACATATAAGCACGGATAGTGTGAAATGAAACGTGCATGCAGAATGTGTCTAAATTATTATTAGGATATCAAAATAGTTAACAGTTGTTTATCAGATTCATATAACCACCTGTCCTACCTACTATGTGTATTTTTTTCTGTTATATATATATATATAACAGAAAAAAATACATATAGATAGATAGATAGATAGATAGATAGATAGATTTTATGTTTTTATTTTATTTTATTTTTTATAAATTTTATATTATTTTATTTTATTTCGAGCAGTAAAAGAAAAGATTCAGTCACCAATCACGAACTATTCAAACGCACACCAATTCTTTCTGGCAGACCGGAAGTGTATGAATTACGACATCCGTGACAGTAGTCTGGATTTTAAAATGGACAGTTGTGACTCGCTCATCGATATACCGGAAGTCTCGATTGACAGTGTTGATTCTGTTTGCGTAGGATCAGAAATTCGGTGTACCAGCGAGTCAACGAGTTCAGCATCTTCAACAAGTCTGGACTGGGATTCAAGTCTGCCACTTTCCAGTGACTATATTTCGACAAACAATTTGTCACTCACATCTGAGAGATTAAACAGTTCAGTTCAATGGACTTTCCGAAACATCGCAGTTTGATCTCAGTCAGAACGACATTAATCTCAAAACCTAACGAGCTGAATTTAAAATACATACGTTTTACTTACCTTTGTTTAGAAAGCAACCTGTTTACTTGGTTGTTTTGTGCTGTTTAGTTAATAATAAATTCATTATTTATTTGAATAATTATGTTTTTTAAGTCAAATATGGGGAAATATGGAGTGCAATTATTTTGTTATTATTGATAATTTGTGATCGTCTTTCAGAATTTTGTGAAGATTATTATCATTTTTTTTTCAAATGATATTTTTGCTTAAATAAAATTCTAGTCTCACAAAAGCTATCCCTGCATAAAATTTATAATGCAAATAAATAATTTAAATTTATCCGTACAGAAATCCCTTAATGTTGTGAGTTAGACGTTGTGACTACGAAAGTGTTTCTATCAACCTCTGTTCATTTCTGTGATATTTTGAATTTGACAGGAAATGAATAATTGTGACTAATAAATGGAATTAAAATTTATATATGGATGGATGTACGGATGGTGTTATTTATATTTCGTAAAGGGGGTAGGATTAATGTTTTTTTTTAATATTATTAAGTCATTTTGCATTATTGTTTGATTATATTATTGTTGTTGTTGTTGCTATTATTATTATTATTATTATTATTATTTTTTTTTATTTTTTTTTATTACTTAATTGTTTTGTTATTTTGTTCGTTGTTATTAATTTTATTATTTTTTGGTTGGGTTTTTGGGGGGTGGAGGTTAATTTTCAAAAATTAACTTAAAGATATTTAGTATTCATTTAAATATTTTATAAAAACTGGCTACAGGACAAAAATAAATTGTAATTAACCTGTGATGTACAGAGTCATATTCTGTTTTTCTTTCTTTATTATTTTTTGCTGCAGTATTCACATGGTCTGTCTGTCGTTTATAATATGTGTTGTCACAAGTTACTAGAATTTTAATGTCAGTATTTAAAAATGAATGTAAAAATATATATTTTTATAGATAATGTACTTGTTTTGTTTTCTGTTTAATTTTTTTTTTTTTTTTTTTAAACTTACCTCAAAAGATCTAACATATCATGATCTCTAAAATAAAACGTAATCACCCTCAGCTTCCTCCTTTTATAATTTTTATTGTAACATATCCCAGGCGTTGTCACAGTTACATAAAATGTGCTCATAAGGGAAATATCATCTGTCAAAAGAAGAAGAATATCTACGTCAAACCTATCTGAATTAGTGACCCTCTTCCGCAATATTTTTTTTTTGTGTGTGTGTGTGTGTGTGTGTGTGTATATATATGTTCAGTTATTTTTCGGTTTCTTTGTGTGCTTCTTTTTGTTTTTCAGTTTGTATTCAAAGGAAAGCATTTAGTCTATTTGTATTTATGAGGAACCACGTTTGTTTGCTAGTGTATGTATAAATAAATATTTCTATGATGATATATCTCATCATATTTTAATGTAAAAGGTATCAGTATCAGATATACGTTTTTCTGAAACAACACATCACACAGAGGAAACCAGTTTCTTATATATTAGTTAGATTCTTGTTGATTGACAATGGCTAGTAGTTTCTTACAGATTAAATAAGGAATTTAATTTCTTGTAGATGAACACGGAATGGCAGTTTCTTGAATATTAAAGAGGATGGTAGTTTCTTGAAGATTAACAAGAGATGATAGTTTCTAGAATTATAACAGATGATAGTTTCTTATAGTTTCATAACTGAGGGTGCTGATTTCTTAAAGATTAACAGAGGAGAGCAGTTTCTTGTAGATTAACAAATGATGTTTGTTGTTAATTATCAAAGGATTATAATTTCATATAGACCAACAGAGGGTCTTATGGATTAACAAAGTATGATAGTTTATTGATGGTAGACAGATATCTGAGCCACTGTCATGTACCCAGAGTTATTTTTAACATTTTGAATCTTAAAACACGTTTTAAAAAAAAAAAATGTTTAAAAAATTGGAAATTTGCGACCTGATATCCAGCCCTGTCGTATAAACAAGCACTCGCACGCATAGTGAATACATAGTCAAACACATGCAAACAATCAAACAACGACACTAGATATTCTCACATAAAGACATACTAATATGTTGAGTGGGCAGTTTTGTACACTAACGTGACTTTCTTGAAAAGGAAGTCTTCCCACTTCTCATAAAGTCTCTCTCTCTCCCTCTCTCTCTCTCTCTCTCAAGCATACACATACACAAACACAAAGACATATATGTTTGTGTACGTGTGTACTGGTATATGTTTGAAACTTCTATTATTCTGATGGAAATTTGTTAGTATTTTCTTTTTCGTTTTTCTTTTTCTATCTTTTCTTTTCTCATTTATTTTTTTAATTTTTATTTAATTTTTTTTTTTAATGCTAATCAATATTATTGTAGTCGATACATCTGTAAGAATTTTTAATTTGTTTGTCGGTTTTTATTTCAGTTATTATTATTATTATTTATATATTTTTTTATTTTTTTTGTTTGTTTGTTGGTGTTGGTGGTAGTTGTGTTGTTGTTATTGTTGCTGTTGCTGTTGTTGTTTCTACTTCTGTTGTTGTTATTTTATTTTCGTTTATTTAATATTTTTATTTGATAGATTTCGATGATTTCATTTTACGTCTTTTTTATATAATTTTTTGGTTTTATTTTAAAGAATGAATTAATGAATATTTTACTACGTTTAAATATTAAGATTATTATTTTTTAGTCATATTTTTCTTGTTTAAAAATAAACAGAAAATGTTCTGTCATTACATCACATATTACAAACATTGACATAGCAGAGCAGTATTTAACAAGAACGCAATGTTTGTAATCAATACACATTTAACGTCTTTGTAATATTCTGTTATTACCACTCAGTTTTATTATCATAACGAAATCAGATTTTTATAGTCTGTTTCACATTCTTGACCACTGGTTGTAACAGGTAAATGGCAAAGTATTTGAACTGTTTCTGATAACGATGTTTAATCTTAAACACGGAACAATGATATCGCTTTATTAATTTTTAATTTATTATTATTGTTATTATTATTATTATTATTATTATTATTATTATTATTTTTTTTGTTTATTATTATTATTATTATTATTATTATAAGGGTTTTTCAATCTGTTTTTCGTCACAGATTAAAACTGTAGATGCCTTGTAGCGGATAGTACGAACTGATCTTATGTCTTCAGGACTTGAAATTGATTGTCGATGTAAATAAGCTAATTTATTTATGAATTTATTAATTTTTTCGAAGGAGTATTTTCGTTTTATTTGTACTCTCATATATTCTCATATACATTTTGTTTATTCTGAAAACGAATGTAAATTTTTGGAAAATATATTATTTAATCAGAAAAAACAGGAAGATTTAAAAAATATATTTAGAAAAAAACTCTCTTGCCTAATTACAGTTGCACATACACATTCACTAAATAAATATTATTATTTCAATATCATCATCGTGGTTTTTTCATCTTTTTTTTTTTTTTTTTTTTTCAGGGTTTTTTAAATTTATTTTCTATTTAAAATATATAAACGCTTCTATGAAAATATACTAATATAAACACATACATATAGATTTGTTTATATTTACGGTACATTAATTTTAGATTTTATTCCTATGCCAGTTTCATATAGAATCCTATCTTATCATTAAATCATTAGTCATCAATATATATATATATATATATTCTTAACAAGAAACTTTCAAATACTCTGTCCATGCAGTTATACAGTAAAAGTTACATTTCAAAATTTCATATAATCAAAACAGCATTCATTGAGAACGTAAAATAAAAACAATAAATCTTCACAGCTAGGAAGAAGTACCTCTAGAAAGCCAATCAAATCCAAGGATCTCCAAGTAACTAATTTGTAAAAAACCACTGAAGTGGATATAAATCTAATATTACTTGTTGAATGTAAATTTCAGTGTTAACTGTTAATGTCATCATATTTCAAAAAGACTGATGCAAAATGATTTAAATTCCTCATTATATTACATTCAAATACATTCATACATATATCCATAAATAAATGCATTTTCATTATTTTTTATCCATTCATACATACATGCATTACATTGCATTATTACATACATACATACATACATACATTACATACATACATACATATACATACATTACATACATGTTTTTATGTATATATATACATACATACATACATACATAGATACATGCATAAGTAATGCACAGTAAAAAAAAAAAACAAACCGACAGACACAGAGCAAAAGAATAATGTGATGAAAACAACTTGTTTGTTGAAGTGTATTCAGGTAAGTTAACAGAAAAAAAAAAAAAAAAAAAACAAAAACAAAACAAACAACAACAACAACAAACAGACAAAGGAAAACGAAAAAGAATGAAAAAAGAAAAGATTATGCAGTAACATCAGTAATCAGATCCATTAAGTGTACTTTTATAACAATACTTTTACAGAGATATAAAATCACAACACCGCAGTCGAGTGTCACAAGGGGCGTCTGACGTTAGTGAGTTCAAGATCCACGTTCATACTGACTGAGCAAAGTGTAATCAGAGGTACAAAAGGCAACAGAATATTCAATCAAAAAAAAAAAAATATATATATATATATATATATATGCGTATCATAATAGTAATTTGATGAAAACAATTTGTTTGTTAAAGTTTAATTTCTTTTCAGGTAGATAAACAAATAGCTTCAACAAAAAAAAAAAAAAAAAAAAAAAAAAAAAAAAAAAAAAAAAAAAACAAGATAAAAAAATTGATACAGTTACTTCAGTAATCAGATATCTTAAGTGTACTTTATCAGTAACATTATCTTTACAGAAACCAAAACCAACATATATATGTTTAACCAAACATACATACATGTATACACACTCACACAGGCATACGCACACATATTTAACACGTGTGTATACAAAAATACACGCACAAATCCTAACATACATAAGTGACTATAATAACATCAACATACATAAAAAGAAACTAGAACAAGCGAAAAATACTTTAAAAGAATAAAAGAATAAAAGTAAAATAAAAACAACAACAGCAACAACAACAAAAACAACAACAACAACAACAATAATAATAACCAATAATAAGCAAACTAAAATAATAATAATAATAATAATAATAATTCTTTTTGCTTTTCGTCAATAACCTGTGTGTATATAAATCAAGTGTCAGTTCGTGTCACGGTGAAAACCGGTTTTTGCGTTGAGTATACGTCACGTTGTAGTGAACGAAATTCCTGTCATTTATGGACGTATTTCCTGTTGTTTCCCTTCACGTCATTGGATGAAGGGTAAATTGTCGTCTGCTTTGTTATCATGTGTCTGTTGCTGAAGTTGACCTGACGTGGTTAAAAAAAAAAAAAAAAAAAAAAAATCAGTACGTATACCTCTTTTGTGTTTGATAGATACAGGTAATTCGTTATCTTATCTTCTTATATTTCAAAATCCGGAACACTACCGGTTTCAAACATTTCGGATTAAGGATTTTTAACCTGTAAAAAAAATCTTTGTCACTGTTAGCGTTGTGCAATAGAAGTAAAAAAAAAAAGAACATTAATGTTTATAATAATAAAAAAATAAACTTCTTATGATCGTATCTTCTTAGAGACACGGGAACTTCGGCACGCTCACTCATTCACAAAGAGATATACACGATTATGTTATTCATGTTGAAATTTAATTGGGTGCTTAAACGTGTGGTGATCATAACTGCAAATGTAATTCACAGAATCTCGATCTAAAAAACTTTGAATGATAAGTGTTTCTCAGAAATATTATGTTGTTTTAGATATTTCTTTAAAAATATAATAAAAACTATTAAAAACTTTATTTTTAAAATAAATAAATAAAAACAAAATGACAACAAGAATAATAATTATAAATAAATAATGAAAAAAGAAAATATCTGTCACTCTCAACTGACTACTTACTCCATGTCTTATAAAGAGGTAAAAAACAAACAAATAGAAAGAAAAAAAAAATATATATATATATATAAAAAAAAAACTTGGAAATTATGATATGATTTATTACTTCAGAATTAGCAGTTTTACTGTTCTTCTTTCTGAAAATACTTTACTTGTGAAAAAAACTCGCAAAAGTGTCATTTACAATAATTGTCATTTCTATATTTTAAAATACATTCTTTAATGTAGATTTATTCTGGGCAAAAATATTTAGATTTAACGTGTTTAAAATCTAATGTTTTAAAATATATTTTTAATGTAGATTTAATCTTGGCAAAATATTTAGATTTTTACGGATTTAAAATCTAATGGTTGAAAATAAACAGAATTTTATTTTACATTTTTTAAAAGTTTAATGGTAGATTTAGGTTGTGCAGTTGACTCGGTTACACTTTTACTTCTATGAAATACAAACGGACGAACCTGAATAAGGAAATTCTTATACACTTTTTTATTATTGTTATTTTTTGAATTACATAGGATAAATCAAATACTTTTTGGTGAAGAAACGGATATTATATATCTGCTTATGTAATTTGTTTGTATGTTACTTACTGCTAAAAAAAATTGTTATAAATATTTTGGGTATATTATATATTCCTTTAGATAGCTGATTCTTGCACACTCATCCCATTTTTAGTATATTAAAAAACAATCATCAACCTACTATGTTATAAAAATTAGAATTATATCATTTACAGCATTAGTAAAGGTCCGTGGGGTACGTTCGTGAGTTGTGACTGTAATTCGAATCCCTGCCAATGCTGCTCGCTCTAATCTATGTAAACAACACTAAAATATTTCGAGTTAAAAAATAAAAAGTTATGTGACTATATTTACGACTATGGAACCTCCAGCAGGAATGATAATAAATGTCCCAAAATATATTGAAATGCTGAAGGACATTTTCATTTTAAACGTGATTGTTCTGACTTTGAAATATTCATGCTCCACGACACAAACGATAAAGAGCCACAGAGTTCTTCCTGAAGAAGACTATTACTGATTGACCTGGAAATAGCACTAACCTTAGTCCAGTTGAAAATATATTGGTTATAATGAAATAAAAAACAGAAACCAGGCAACCTACTAGTTCCAAATTATTATAGGACGCAGTTCAAAATTTCTGGCCAAATGAAATCTGCACTGTCGGTCTCATCTGTTTTAAGCAGTCATTAAGAAAAATGGTGGACATATTAAAAATTTTAATTTATGAGAAAACACCGAAATATATGTTAACATCATCTGTTACTACGTTTCTGTAATAAATTCCAAAATACAAATTACTGGCATAATATTTCCTGGTTTATTTCTCAATTTTTCTGAAATTAGTCGCAGCATCCTAAGCGTTTGGCCATGACTGCATTATTTAAATGGAACCAGTAGATTTTTGTTTTGTTTTGTTACTGTTGTTGTTTTAAATATTTTGAATCTAATGTTCACAGATTTTAATTATTTTATGTAATACATGATATATTGTATGTCATAAATACGAACTGTTGTAGCTCAGAAATGTTCTCCTTTTAATATTTTTCTCTAACTCATCAATATATAAAAAAACCTTATGAAATGAGCTATTTGTATTGATAAAGTATATTTATATTTCAAAGTGACACTCTCTGTATCTGAATCCCCACTGCGATCGCATGTAAAATATACTGCAACATCTGCTGTCCTGTTCGGCTTTCGACAAAGATATACATTGATAATACTAAGACGCATTAATGGAATTTCTATTTACATGTCATCCTGCTGATTTACAATGTTTGTATCGAATTACGACTGATTAAACATTCGGACTCCAGCCTGGTAGATGTCTAGATAGCATCCTGACAGAGCCCATTTTTCACTGGGTAGTTACAGAAAGGAAGAAATGTCTTATTTGTTTAAAGTCAATAGGCTAATCCTATTACATTTCATCGAACTACAAAGCGAACGATTGTTCAATCATTCGAACCCCCGCTTGGTAGATTCTGAGATCCTGGTATAGCCAACATTTAGATCTTAGTTATAAAATAAAATAAAATAAAATAAAATATAGAGTCGTTTTCAGTGTCAATATTGACAGTGTTATGAAATATAATTATTTAAATACTTCTGATTGGTTCATTTGCTATGCTTTAAGATAAATACATTATGATTTGAGTGGCATCCTAAACGGTGTGATTTGTATGGTGTTTTTTTGTTTGTTGTGTTGTTGTTTTTCATTTAATTGATAAAGTGATATATTAACTAAATTTTTAAAATATATCTTTGAATATTTGATATATATTGACACAAACAGAACTAAAGTCAATGGCTTTTATTATTATTATTATTATTATTATTTTAATGTAAATCGAAAATTATTTATGCTAGATTCGGAACTATTTAGAATTTCAGAAATATGTGTTTCATAAACTCTCTCTCTCTCTCTCTCTCTCTCTCTCTCTCTCTCTCTCTCTCTCTCTCTCTCTCTCTCTCTCTCTCTCTCATATTCAAACACCTATCTGATACTCCTACTTAAATAAAGAAAATGTCGTTTCTTCAGAATCTTAATTGGGTTTTTTTCCAAAAATATTCTGAAAATAAATAAATAAAAGTTTTACATATTCAAAAAAATATATATATGTAATAATTAAAACTTTGTCATTTCAAATTTATTTCTATACTGTCATTCATAAAGAAACAATTATGTTTACAAATGATAAACAAATGTATCAATCTAACATATATGTGACTAGCAGGTGTCCTTTGAAGGGATTTCCTAAGTTTTCATTGGTTGATAGAACTTTATCCAATCAGGCTTTTGTAAGCAACCCGGAGGTAAGATATACCTAGTTACTTACTGTCAATGAACTGAAAAAAGAGGTCAAACGACTCATAAAGTAGGCTAAAGTCACGTGACAAAAGTGACCCGGTGCGGAAATATTTTAGCGCACTTCTTGTACACGCACTCCATGATGTGTGTGTTTGTGTTTGTGTTTGTGTTTGAGTGTTTGAGGTTAAATTTTAACCTTCTACTCAGTTAAGAAAAGCTGTCACTAACACACTAGTCATTGATAGAGTTAACTTTAGAGCAGAATAAGAACAATAATATTTTATTTCGCAGTTAGGACAGGACTGGATTGATGTCGGCAGCTACGACTAGTCACTAGTGAGGATTGCAGCATCACCACGGAAGGTGTGTGTACAAGCTGTTGCCGTGGCTGTTGTTAAGGATTTCCTTCAAAGAGGTGTCGAACTAATTCATTCGTCCTGCGTTCAGATGAATCGATAAATTCGGTGATCAAAGAACTGATAACGTTTTGTTGTGAATTTTATGACGCAAGCCAGCAGAGAGCTCATTTTTGACAAAAAAGATTTAAAAATCATGAAACAGTTTCTAAAAGCAGCATAGCCCCTAAATCTCTGATTTAAATTTACTCTGCGGTTTAATATGTAAGAAAGACCTCAAGAAGGTTAACATCTTATTATAATTATTTAATAATTTAATCCTATTTTAGATGTTTTAGTAACAAAAGGATAATCTGAATTTATTTCACTGACTATGATGAGTATCTGAATGAGTCAAGAAGAAGAAGAAAGATGAAGACAGTTTATGTGGGGCGTAGATTGGAAGGGGCAATAACACCAAATGACCACAGAACAAATTGTTATTTTTCACAAATAGTTCCCTCTGACTCTTTATCTATAACTCATTAAGTCTCTCCCTCTCTAATACTCTGTTTTACTTGTATCCTTTTCTTCGTGCGATTTCCAAATCTATTAAAATTTAATTAGTAACCTAATACATACAAAATTATTCATAAATATTTAATAATAATATAATGTTAAGTGTATTACCATTAAAAATATCCCCTGCAGTGAAACCCATTACAAAGCAATATTTTTTCGTACTGTTAATTCAAATGTTCCTGAATTAAAACAAAATTAAAAATAATAATTGTGTTGTATATATTTGTTTTTTAATGAACCATGAAGCTGTTATATATTTTGATAATAATAATAATAATAATAAAAGAATACACGTTTATAGTTCCTGAAGTAATTTTATTGAATCAGTGCGAAAACTTGTCATTTAATTATTTATTGTTCGCATAATAATTATGACATGAAAAAGGAAATTTGTTTCTGATAGTCTTATTAACTGACAGAAATGAATATTTTATCCTAAAGGAAGGGTCACATCAAACGTTCTTTTTTCAATAAACTAAAACAGGATATAATCCAATCCTAGTATTAATGAGGATTTAATTATGGGATTGATAAATGCTTTTATCCTGCGATTAATCATGAATCTACAGTCCTTCCTCTCTAGTATTAAAATAATAATAATAATAATAATAATAATAATAATAATAATAATAATAATAATAATGATGATAATGATAATGATAATGATAATGATAATAATAATAATAATAATAATAATAATAATAGACAACTGCATTTGTTTCAGAAGTAAGGCATCTTGTATGAACTTTCTATAATCAGAAAATAACCATGTCTTTATAATTAAACGAAATGTTACTTAAAATATACTTCGTCTAAAAACAATATGTAAATGAATCCTTTTATTTTCCTTTTATATCTTCATACTACGATAATGAACAGTAAGCTTTAAAAACGGGTCTTTTGCATCTATTATTCGTTTCCTTTTCAATATGACAGTGTGTCGTATAAACATACTTTAACTGACGTACAAGGCCTCTAGACATTGCTGTTTAGATTTCGTGTCTTATATATATATATATCATAATCATGATAGATGTAAGAAATTGTGCTGTAGAATTGTTTCTTCATTTATAATGAAAATGTGCTTTTGAAATAATAATAGTAAAAAAAAACACACATATACAGAGAGAATGCCAAACAAGAATATAAAAAAGACAGACATGCACGTAAAAAGACACACAATTATATGCACACATACAAATATAAAAAGACACATAATTATATGCACACCTACAAACATAAAAACACACACAATTATATGCACACATATAAACATAAAAAGACATATAGACATACAGACACACGGAGAAATATATATATATATATATATTTTAAATTACAAAAACATACATACATAAAAAGAAACATACATGTAGACATAAAAAGACATACATATATGCATATAGGCAAGCATAAAAAGAAAAGAAGAAATGATGAAACAAGAGGAAAGAAACACGAATAGAGAAATATGGAGAAACAAAATGATATATAAATATATCGATTTTTCTTTAGAGTTCTTAAATTTGTAATGAAAACAAATTACTTAACAGACGGCAAACATAATAAAACAAGTACATGTTCGTTGAATATATTCAGTGTAGAATATGCAGCTTAAATGTTAATATGAATTAAAAAATATATTACTCATTTGCATTGTAAAACCTCATAATGAACACAGACAAAAAGTAAAATAAAAACAATAAAAATATAGATTTTTTTTTTTTCAAGGGAAGCAACTACCTATAATCCCATTCTAAGTCAAGTTATCTTCCAGGAAAAATGTGCGATATGAGATTATATTATTATTAATACATTAGAAATATTCCTAGTAACATTACAACCACTATTACAAGAATCGTTATCGGTTACCATTAATAAAACTAATACTGATTTTATTATTACTGCCACTACAACTTACGTTACGTTGACAGCCATAGAAATGATACTAATACAGGCTGAGCATCCATTAGCTGTGAACTTCTTGTCAAAAATGTTCCGAAAATTAGTTTTATTAAACAATAATGCTAGCCTTCGCGTTCAGTACACTTAGCGTGGAGTTTCTCATTCCCGATAACTGTTTGTGTAACACAAAGTCAAGACCATTTACTTCATCTATGGGTATATACCGTGGTAAACAACAGTAATAATATTAAATGGGATTTTTCCACTCCCACTTTTTTCTCTTTTTTTCTTAATTATTATTATTATTATTATTATTATTATTATTATTATTATTATTGTTATTAAAAAGACTGTTTTCTGTAGATTTTTATAATTGCTACACTAAAATATAAATTAAAAAAAAGAGCATCGTTAAAGGAAATATTTATTACCTTTTTCTTCTTTTTGTATTTATTGTCGGTCTTTTTCTTACTGTTTTTCTTCGTTCTGTTTTTTTTTTGGGGGGGGGTGTATTATTATTATTATTATTATTATTATTATTATTATTATTATTATTATTATTATTGTTGTTTTATTGTACTTTATAAAACAAAACAAAAACAAACATAAATTTTTAAATATTCGTTCTCTTCGTCAATAACACATTTAAAAACACTGTAATCGCACAAAAGCATGCACTCAGTTTTTGGCATTTTCACTTAACATGAGTAAACTATA
Organism: Chrysomallon squamiferum; assembly: GCA_012295275.1. Lineage (NCBI taxonomy): Eukaryota > Metazoa > Mollusca > Gastropoda > Neomphalida > Peltospiridae > Chrysomallon > Chrysomallon squamiferum. Next base: position 18,855,649 of record CM022671.1, read on the forward strand.
CACGTGTCATCTGAAAACCGAACGGCATATGACAGTTTTATTTATTTATTTTCTTGCATTTTTTGTTTTATTTTGGTTCAAAATAAAGAATTTCTGTTGCCACTAAACCTGACTGCAGAGAGAACAGGTAAGACGAAAATAATTTTTGTGCCAAATTTATAATTTTCTTGCATACTTACATACATGAACAATCATACATACACACGAATATACATATTTACATATATGCACATAGTTGAATATGTACTAACACATACATACATACATACATACATGCATACAAGCATTACATGCATTCACATACAGGTTTCCTTTATTATTTAACAAACCACTATATTAGAAAATCACCGTTTGTTTAACTGCTTAATTCTGTTTCTTATATTAATTTGCTTTTTATTTTCAGTTACATGTTGTACTTTAATTATATTTTCGATTTTCAATAACACTTATAACATTAATGGTGTAATCATAGTTTGTGTTGTCTGACCTTTGTGATCGATTAAACTGACAAACATACATTAGCGTAAAATAATATGACTTGTGCAACACCATGCGTCACTTTTCTGAAGTACAGTGTATTTAGATTATTATTTTACTACTGAATATTTATATATGACTTATAAAATTGCATATACTTGTACGCTTAAAGTAAATAAACTACTATTCCTTAAACCCAAAGTGAAATAACTATAACAGAGTGATATGCTTTCTAAGTAATGCTAAATATATGCACATTTAAGATAATAAAATATCAGAATAATAATAATAATAATAATAATAATTCCAAATAAAAAGTGTTAGCAATGTATAACAATACTTTTATGCATATTAAATATTACAGTAAAATTTCTCGTTGATGAAAAATGCCTTACCGTAATTGTCATAACAAGGAAACAAATCATGTTTGAATAAGTATCAGACTGCGCACAATATGAAGATTTAATTGGAATAAATTGTCTGGCTCACTAAATACTCTCTCTCTCTCTCTCTCGTTAATCTCTCATTGTACACATGTAAATGCACCTGAATATTTTTCAGAAATCAAAATGCTGTCTGGAGCAAACACAGTTATAATATTTGGTGTTCTGCTTCTTATTGCTTGGATTACTTCTGCAGGTAATATGATATTCCCACACTAGCGTAAATTTTGTTCTGAAGTATTAATTGTAATGCACTGAAAGTAAGACATTTTTTCAAGACACTGATTTTGTTTCATTTTGTTTATTCGTCTGCTTTTTCAGCATGGCCAAACACTGATCTAAGCACTGTTCGCATCCAATACAGTTTTGAATGTTATTTTAGTTTTCTGAATTTTTTTTGGCAATTACATATGTAATATTGGTATACTTGAGATTATATGTTGTTGTTGTTATTATTATTATTAATATATCGTTTCCTGTCTGTATTAATAAAAACGATAACGGTGTTGAATCTCTCTCTCTCTCTCTCTCTCTCTCTCTCTCTCTCTCTCTCTCTCTCTCTCTCTCTCTCTCTCTCTCTCTCTCTCTCTCTCTCTCTCTCTCTCTATCTGACAACCGCATATATACACTTAATCAGAATCTGTGTTTAAAATAAAATGTATTATTAATGTGACTTATTAAAGGTCGTTACGTTGAAATCACTACGGGGGGAAACCTAACCCTTCATCGCGCCAATGACTTCGGGATTCCCATCACTGGAAAGCATATTCTAACGATGGACATCAAAGGCTGCAAAAGTGCCTACTTCATCCTGTCAGAGACACTCAGAGTGGAAAAAGACAACGGCAGTCAGTTATACATGGCTGCCCTTGGAGCTGGAAGAAATGGAACTATATCTGCACTAAGTAATTGTTTAAACTGCAAATCGGAGATAGCTGTGAGAAAGAAAGTTTTAAACTGTACTTCATTCAGAACATTTATCACTACCTGGGATGGGAAAGGATCTCTGCAAATCAAAGAAGGAACCAATATATCTGCCAAACCGTTCTTGTCGTCTGCTCAGTTAGGAGCTCTGAAACCTAATTATCTCCACCTGTTATCACCTTACAACAAAGTTGTATGGAAAATATATGTAGGTAAGATACAAAATTGACCTCTCCCTACTTTCTAGTTGCTTTTGATATATGTTGTTATGGGATTTTATTTTGTATTTTATTATATGATCAAAAGCTTGGGAGGGGGGAAATAAAAAATAAAAAAATTCATAAAAGCAATACCTTATAGTCGTAATCTTCTGTATTATACTCATCATCTTCATTCACAACATTATCCATACCGTCATCATTATTGCCATCATTATCACTTTATTATTATTATTATTATTATTATTATTATTATTATTATTATTATTATTATTATTAATTTCAGAATGTGAGGATGGTAAATATGGGAATCAGTGCTTATTTGACTGTGGACACTGTAAATATGGAATTAGCTGTAACGAACACACTGGTAACTGTCCTGGCGAGTGCGAACAGGGTTGGACAGGGAAAAAATGTGATCAGGGTGAATATCATAACAACGTCTTCCTCCACAGATTGCAGATTAGATGTTAATGAAATGATAACTTTACACTTTTAATAGTAAAACGATTATCACTACCAACGTAGTTATCATTATGTTTTTAGGTCTACTTCTAAATCAGGTCAGTGAATAGTGGCAAAAATATATTTGTTGTTCAAAAATTATTTTATCATTATTTATAGAAAACAGAGTTATTCCTGTCTTTTAACATAATTATTGATATGTTATGTATGCATGCGTCTCATAGGAATGTAAATATGTATGTGTACGTGTTGGGACGCATTTGTGTGTGTGTTTGTGTGTGTCTGCGAATGTGTGTGTGACAATAATATAGAAGATTTAATATGCAAGGTAGTTACTATATGTAGAAATACTTTAAAATATTTTCTTCTCTTTCTCTCAAGTGTGTCCAGCAGGAACGTACGGACAAAGTTGCAGTAAATGTGGAATGTGTGAAGGTGCGGTTTGCCACTCCTTTACAGGAGAATGTCCCAAGGGCTGTAATGAAGGGTGGACTGGGCCTCTGTGCCAAGACGGTTTGTAATAATCATTTTAAAAATTTGATTTGTAACCGTTTTGGTCATTTTTTCCTTATTTTTTTTTTTTTTTTTTTCTTTTCTTTTCTTTTTTTTCTTTTTGTTTTTTTTTTTTTTTTTTTTTTTTTTTTTTTAATATCCACAGTTTTATCGACTGTTCATTTAAAGCGAGTAAAATTGTTGTTCGAATATTTATTGGATGTTACTGATCGAATATTTCATAATTCCTGACGTGAAAACGTGAATTTCTAATTGAATAAGATTTACTTTAATAACATAATTAATGGAAAATGTGATAAATAGAGACAGAAAAGATGATGTTAGAAAATCCAGAATACTCTTGATGCAACTATATATTTCAGAACTAATTGTAAATATCACGTTTATCGAATTTCTAACTTTAGTTATTTTTGCAGTGTGTCCTGCTAACTTCTATGGAAAGAACTGTTCTTCACGTTGCGGGCACTGTGCTTACGTAACTTCCTGTGACGCAACCAATGGAATTTGTCCATACGGTTGTCTTTTAGGATGGAAGGGTAAAACGTGTGACCAAGGTAATGAATAACTGTATGAAAGAATATTTCTGCAAAGATGATTCAAGTTTGCTGACATTACAAGCAACAGAATAAAATCAGCTATCACCACTTCACAGTGTGCACAGGCTAATTATTTAAATTTTGTTTTAAAAAAACCAGGGAACTGTTATTCATGTAGGAAAATCTTGTAACGTAATCATTGTGTAACATAGGAAAAGCTTTCTACCTAGTAATAAAATGACAATGACGATGATGATGATGTTGTTGCTATAATTAGTAACAACTGTACCAGAAAAAAAGAAAGTTAGTGTTTGTAATGACTAACACAAATACTACATAATTATTATTTTAACTGCAATTAATTATTTCTTTATGGTACATTTTATTTTCTTCAGCATGCATTCCTGGGAGTTACGGAAAGGACTGCAAGGTGTGTGGTCACTGTGATGAAGGCTTGCCTTGTGACAAGAAATCTGGGGCATGTCCGAAAGGGTGTAGTCCAGGCTGGACGGGAGACAGATGTGACAAACGTAAGTTACTATTATAGTTTGCAACAATAAACTTAAGATATGCTAACATAAGTTCACCTTAACGAAAGAAAAGGTAGCCGCAACTAATATATTTTCTGGTTAGCAGCATCTTATATTTTATCTCAGAGAGTAAAGACGTTAGTTACTAGAACATTTCTTACATTCCACTCTGTCCATTCGATGCTCTGCTTGAATATAAAACACAGCTTCAAGTTAACAATCTCTTCACCTTCACTTTTATACCTTGGTAAGAATGATTTCTTGATATAAATTCTCAACATTAATGTTTCTGAGATACTAGATATTGGCTCTAAATAAATTAGTATAAATTATTCAGACACATATTGTACATTAATTTTCTATGTATCCAGGTTGCTCTCCAGGAACGTATGGTCAAAACTGTAAACCGTGCGGTCAGTGTCGAAATAATGTCATTTGCGACAGTTTCAGTGGACATTGTGCTTTTGGGTGTGAGGCGGGCTGGGATGGTCCTAGCTGTGACCAAGGTAAATTTAATAGATTGTATCATACATTTTACTGAAGAATTAATCGTAAAATGCGCCAGGTTGTAATATCTGTAAGCTAATTGTAACAAATACATGGTGTTGCAGTCTATGTCCCACCATTATTATAATGCTCCAGACCACACTAACCAATATCCCCAATTCTCACATACAGCACTTATACACACATACAGATAAATGTATATATATAAAAAAATACCATAAATCAAACATGCATCTCTTCCACCTTTTATATGCAAATACTGTCTTGCAAAATAACACGCATATCATCCACTGTATTAATATATAATTTATTACGTGTGATACAGAATAATAAAACAGTAGGTGCATACTCTTATTCTGGTATATTCATGCTTTGGTTTTCATCTTATTTCTTCTTCTTCTTCTTCTTTTCCCCTAAAACTAATAGCTAAAGCTTGTCCTCGGACGACGTATGTAACCACGAGACCAGCTATGTCTACAGCGTCATCAACTGAAATAGCGACGAGTAAGAAAAGTACAGTACAATAACAATAAGAATTTCAAATTTCAAATTTTAAATAATTAAGTAGTAAATGTTCGTCTGGCTATCGGACTTATTCGGCTAAATAATGAAAAATAAAGGCTAAAAATGGTCGGGAATTATATAGAGATACATGCAGATTTAATTCCATTTCAAGAAATATAATAAATGAGCTCTTATACAGGTTTACTTTTCAAACGAACTTTTAAATTTGTACATAATTTTATGTGTTCAACTTATGAATTGCTTTAATTTTATCTTTTTTATTTTATTCATTTATTTTTACTTTTGTTTGTTTGTTTATTCATTATTCAACCATTCATACTTTTTAATAAAATTTTCTTTTTTATCTGCAATGATCAGATGCAAACCACAATTCGACTTTATCCAGGAAGGCTGGTTCGTGCATGTTATTACTGGTTTCCATCCTGTTCTTTTGAATCTGGGAATTTTGTTGTTGTTGTTGTTGTTGTTTTTGTCATCATCTTTTCTTTCATTTTCTTTCTCTTTTTTTTCTTTTTGTGTATGTGTGTGTGTTGTTGTTGTTGTTTTGTTTTGTTTTATTAAGAATTTTGGTTTTAATGGACACAGAGAGAAATTAACTACTTAAAAGTTATCAAAAAATATTAAATAATAATAAATAAATTATAATAATAAAATTACAAATGCAAAAATTATAAATAAATAAACAAAAATTTGAATAAATTAACTGTCCAATAATTAATACATTTATATGGAAAGGTTTCTGGATTATAATTCACACTTATAATTTGTATATATCAGGCAGTGAAATCGGATAATACAGATTAACTTTGATACAATATAACTTTATTATTAAAAGATGAAGAGTAGTGAATAGAACAGGTCTATAAAATAATCTCAAATAAATAAATAAATAAAACTTATATGTAATTGTGTTTGACAAAACATCAAATGACATTGTAAATAAAAAAATCTATTTCTTTATATACATAAGCACATTTATTTATTTATTTGTTTATTCACACACACATACATATCTGCAACTTTTTGATTTTTTTTAAGGTGCAGTTATTGCCATTGTTTTCGGAATTGTTCTGGTTATCCTTATTCCCTATGCCATCTTCATTACTGTACTATGGTAAATAATCATTACAGATTTCTTAATTTGATGCACTTGCAAAAACATATTTGTTAAAACTACGTGCAGATGTTCACTGACTGGAATAAGATGCCAAATGGAATGAAAAAAATCTTTTTATTCAAATTTGTCTGGTCATATGTACATATGTACGTTCATTTAACAGGACTATGATTTCACTTTTGCAAATCTGCTTCTTTTTTTCTTCTTCTTCTTTTTCTTTCTCTTTCAAAAATAATTTGAGATAATGAGAAAGGTTTTATCTAAATAATATATATATATGTATGTATGTATGTATATGGAAACATGATTGAAAATTTAAATAATCCTACTTCGATATCTTATTTTAATTTACATTATAATGAATTTTCTTATTTTTAATATATATTTTTTTCATTACTTTTTTTTCATTTTCCTTTTTTCCACCAGGTGCCGGTCAAGAAAGTACGGTAAACCAGTTTATTATGATAAAACAAAGGCCGGCTGTTTTGACACAAACCCTTACTGTACTGTACTAGAGGAAACACCCAACATACACTGCAAAGACAATTCTGAGATGTGAACTTTTACACACATAAAGAATGAAAATGTTTATTATGATATATTATCTGATTTTAACAACGAAATGACTGGGAGTGCAGAAATGAATATGTAATCTTTCGTCTCTCTCTCTTTTTTTATTCCATAACTACAAGACATAATTAAGGTTTTTATTTAAAAGATATTTTTCCATTCAGGAATACATTTATTTAATCGGTGATGCGCATTAGGTTGTTGTTGTTTTTTTTGTTGTGGGGGTTTTGTGGTGGTTGGTGTTATTGTTTCCTTATGTTTTTGTTTTGTTTCGTTCGTTTGTTTGTTTGTTTTTTCTTGCTGATTGTTTTGTTTTGTTGTGTTTTATTTGGGTTTTTTATTACAATAAAATCTGATATTTTTGTTACTATTTCATTTTTTTTTTTTTAAATTAATGACAAACTAAACGAAATATACAATGAAAGCTGACGAACTTTGAAAGAAAAGAAAAAGAAAAGAATCGAAATTAAGAAACAATAATTATATCAAATATACAACCATATATTTTGAAACCCGTAAAAAATGGGGGTGGGGAGGGATAATGAAAGCAAAATGTTTTGTATATGTGTGTATGTTTAAGGGACGAAATCAGAAGGTGGAATGAACCTGAACTTTAAACATCCATTCTTCACGCTCATACACCCTTTTATATGTACAAATTTAAACTATATTTATTCTTTTTTGTTTTAACAATTATGGTAAATTATGATACGTTAATAAAATGAATTTAATTCAGGTGATAAAAGTTATTTTAATGAATCGAATACAATATATAAACAATTAGACCATCGTCTGAAGGACTCAAAGGAAAACAATCCTATAACAAAACGTTAAATAAATACATATGATGAAATATCGTTTTTATTAACGGAAGGGAAACAACTCTTATTGTCGTACTTGAAAATAAATTCCAATATCCGGAACAATTATTAAATCGGGAAGTCAAATTAATATTTAAAAACAGAGCAAAAGTACGTCAGTATCTATGGCAATGGCAAGTACATGTACCTAAATAATTAAATTTAAAAATTAATAAATAAATAACATTCCTGCTAATATTAATTGTGGAAGTAAATTTTAATACTGTATTTTTGTTCTGTACAATATACAAATTCGAAAATCAATGAATAAATTAATCAAGTGATTAGTCAATGCATCCTTCTACCAAAATGGTTTAATGCAGTAAGGGAAACAACTCTAAAACTCTAAAATAAAATTAATTTGGTAATGGTTACAGAATTTGGTCTATAGTGTAGTGAAAAGGCACTTGCTGTGTGTGTGAGTCTGGTGGAGTCAGTAAGAAATGTACTGTTAACCGTTATTAGACAATAATATGATCATTTCCATCACAAAAATCCGTTCTTTTTAATAAACACACACACACACACACACACACAAAAATCGTTGTAAAGTGTGTGTAGTTATGTATCTTTTATCCTCATATTTCGAGGGGTGAAGGCGATTAAAATAAATTGAGTAAAAGATTTTTATCTCAGAAAATGTGTTTAGAATAACTATGGGTCATCAAAAAAAATAGCTGTGGGTAACATTAGCTTCTGGAGTAAATTTATGAACGAACTATGAATTGCAGATATGAAAACTGAATATATTTAACTGAAAAACAATTATTAAAATAAACAGAAAAAAAACTTTTCGTTTCTTGCTTCAGTTTCATTCTTACTAGTTACCGAGATAAGCAAGGATTCTTCAATATTCTTAAAACAAACAAAAAACATGCATTTATATCATTTAATTAAATATGTAATAAAAACAAATATTCGGTGTCATAATTAGCATACAAAATAAGTATTTATTTACTTTTAAGCCTAAGCTTCTAATAGCTTTCGGCCTCATCGTGTCTAAAAGTAACGAAACTTCAATAACTGATTCAAATCCTGTGTGCGAACAAGCTTAAGCCCATTCCTGAGGACATTTTATCATTTAAGCATTTTGTGATGTAGAGATTCCCGTTTTTAAAACTGAAGCAAAATTAAAAATAATAATAATAACAACAACAATATTACTTCTCAACACTTGTTCATACTTAACGAATTAAAGAAATTCAAACATCCCGCCAAAAGATTACAGATGGCGCTGCTGTCAATTTAATTCTCCACGCCTTCTCGTCCTTCATGCTCAGTCAGGATCTATTTTCTGTATGTCTGCGCACTTGCCCCAGAAAATTAACTAACTTTATTTCATTAATTCTTGCTTAATTGGTAAGTGTACGATTAAATGAAAATCGTGTTAGTTTGTGCCATTTTCGAGCTTCAAATCTGTTATTCGATAAGTTTAATACATAAAATATTAGATGTGTAAATAGCAATGGCAGCAGCCAAGTATTTGGTATTTATTCCTTGTTGCGCAGACTCAGTTGTGTATCCGCCATTTTGATTTTCCATTCTGAAAACTCGAATGTTAAGCGTAAATCTATACATCCATTTGAATACGTTGATAATTATGTTTATGTGAAATTAAAGTTAAATATCTTTACTTCTTTGGTTCAAAATTTTAATTGCATATAGATGTACAATATGCAGAACCGTTCATATTACTATATAGCATACCAAACGCTTGATTGCAGTGAAAAACAACGGCGCAGTCGCATTGTGGCTATGTCCCAAAGCTCCTAAAGTAAAAATATCTGCGCATTTGACAGATGTTTGTTAGAAAAGCGACTAGAATCGCGCATCGACTATCATGTGCTACGAGATAAGAGCTAATTATGGTTAAATGACCATTTTATTACATCATAAATATATTTTTTTTATTTTTAAAGGCTCATTCCATTTTCATTTTTTTTTTAATTTTTTTTTTTTTTTTATATGTAACATGCTTAAACATAGAATTAGTTGAGAAGTATTGTTTACGTTTATTTTTATTCAATAACTGATTACATTTTGCAATTAAACTTTTGTATTTCACAAATCTTAATTTTTACATCATATTATATATATATATAACAGCAATAATTGTCCACTTCAAAAGAAATAAAAAAATAAAAGTAGTAATGAAAATCCTCTAATAAAGACTTTCTGTTTTAAAAATATCCTAAACTTAATTAATATGTATTTTTTGCAATATTTTCTTTATTGGTGTAATATTTATTTACTAAGAAAAATAAAAAGTGTATATATATTTGGATAGCATGGTTTATCTCTCTTTATTGAATAGGCACTTGTAATTCAGAATAATTAAAAATATAATAAATGATATTTTAAAAGTTTGATACGTTACACGGTGCATCATGTTCTGCTTTTAAAATGTTTTGATGTAACAACTTTTGTTTTAATAAGGTTTTTTGTTCTATCTTAAAAATGTATTTGATTTACTTATTTTTGAAAACATGCATTCAGCAAATCCCTATATTTTTATTTTTTATTTTTTATAGCTGCTGTTAGTTGTAAAGTATCCAGAACAGGGAGAATTTTAAGATGGATACCCCAATGTCAACTCCTTTGCAAATGTCCACTGGGACAATAACTATTAATCAGTCACACATGAATTCTGATGTGATGAGTGATGGCATCAGTGAACCGAGTTCACCAGAATCTACAACCTTTGATCCTCATGACCTATTATCAAATGCTGTATCAGATGATGTAACTGCTCAACTTGCAGCATCAGGTTAATTTTTATTTCTTTCTTCTTTTTTGTTGTTGTAATAATATATTTAATATTTAATATTTTTAAGTGAACAATAACAAATATTAACTTAATAATTTTGTTTTGAAATGTTATTTTGAAGGATGTTACTGTAAATTGTAAATGTGCGTTGGTAAAACATGAATATTTACATTTAGAATTTTGTTCCTAAACTAATTCAAGACACTATCCTTTCAGGTTTAATAGGGAAAGCTGCAGCTGCTGCCATTGTCTCGGCAAAGAAACGAAAACGAGCCCACCATTTTGAAACTAATCCAGCAAACAGAAAACGACAGCAGACACGACTTTTGAGGTAACTGCTTTTCTTTTAAATCAACATACCTTATTGTCTGAAAGTAATAAACTGCAAAGTGTTTTTATTAAGTTGTGATTCAGATTAAAGAATTTGATACAGAAAGTTATGTAATTTTAAAATATGTTAATCCAAATATTATAAATTAAAAAAAAAACTTTTTTCAGAAAACTCAAGGTGTGTATTGAGGAGTACACCACACGGGTCGGACAGCAAGCTGTAGTTCTATGTTGTACTCCTGGCAAAGCCTCACAGTCTGGTGTTTCACTCAACTCATATAAAGTGTTTGGTTCCCAGCCTCTGGAAACTGTGGTAAGTGATTGTGAACATACAAACGTGTATTTAAAATCCATAAGATACACATTAAAACAAATTTCAGATTATTAAGTATTAAATTACATTGACAACATGTCATGATAATTATATAGAGATGCTGAAATTGCTCAGGTAACCATTTTGTAACCTATTTTCAATTCTTGCAAATTTTGGTGAAAAATATTTTACTCATTGTTGAAAATGCCATGAACTACATCAACAGTGTGGGCCACTGAATGATATTCTTTCAAATTCTTGCTGCATTTGGATATATTGGCATAAAATTGGAAACGGATGCATTTTGCCCCATTTGCAATGTTCACTTTTCTGTGGTATTTAATTTAACAGTTTATAATTATTCCTTTCAATTTATCAAAGACACGTTAAATACCTGTAACTTAAAACATTATGCTTTTAACTATATATCTAAATTTCTTAAACTTCATTATAAAAAACAGGTTAATATTATGTTTATATGGAGTGCTTTTTATTCAGGATTTACCACACAGCATGATGAAATACTGTTTGAAATCTTTGTTTTAAATAATAAACTCTTCATAACTGCATTAAATAATTTATTTCACTCATAATTCTTATTATATATTTTTATTATTATGAATGTATAAAAATAAAAAATAAATTTAAAAAGGGTTACACAAATATTTTTACCTTTAAATTTGTGCATTCCTGATTATATTTTGACTTTCATAACAAAATGGTAGGTAATTGTTATTACTGTATGTATTAAATTTCAGTTAAATTAAACTGAATTCAATAAAATAGAAGTTGCTGTTTGATGGGGTATTTTTTTAATGAAAACAAACTATCTGGTAAATTTATTTTCATCATTTGATTTGTTTTTTGTTATACTGCTTTTAACTAATGTTTTGATTTTTCATCATAGATCCGGAACTGTAGAAATATGATAATGCAAGATTTAGAATCAGCCTTAGCTGACCAGGCACCAGTAAATGCTGAAAATTCTGGCATGCAGGATTTGCCTCCCTTGTCAATTGATGGCATTCCAACTGCTGTTGATAAAATGACACAAGTATGACATAGAATACATTAGATTTTATTTCTTTTGTAATTTGAGTTAATTATTTTTAAGACACATGCGTTTTAAAACTGTTTGACTTGATGGTAAATCAAATACATGTGTGATTATAATGATATTCAATAATGCTGCTTGACAAATTTCCATTTGAAAACAAAGTTTACTATTCAGTATTTAAAGTCTTTGTGATTGAAACAAATCATTTAGTTTCAAATAGGTTGAAGTTTGAAATAATTTTATCATGTGTAGAGTGTAGTTAAACTAAAATAAAAATCTTATACTATTTAAATTCATTAACATCTTTGTGGCTGTTTGTAGGCCCAGCTTCGAGCTTTTATCCCTTTAATGTTGAAGTATTCCACTGGTCGAGGCAAGCCAGGCTGGGGAAAGTTGGAATACAGGCCAGTTTGGTGGCCCAATGATCTGCCTTGGGCCAATGTCCGAAGTGATGCCAGATCAGAAGAGGAGAAACAAAAGGTTCATTTTCTTCAGAACTGAGAGAATTTAATGTAAAATATTATATTTACTGTGACATTTAATTGGTTATTTACAACGTTTAATATTAATAATTAAAACTTGGTATTTATGATACTATTTAATTAAAAAAATAAGTAAATTATCCTTCGGACAATTATTATAATTTAATTAAAGTGATACCTTGTTTATAAGTATAACTAACTTAAAATCAATACTTTCTAGGTCTCATGGACTGAAGCGCTTAGAACAATCGTTAAAAATTGTTACAAGAACCACGGTCGAGAAGAACTGTTACATGCATTCAGTGAGGATATGTCACTAAGCCATTCACAGGCCTCTCAGCAGCCAACACAGTACAGTGGTACCATGGTCCAAACTGTTAATAATCCAGATGGAACAGTTTCTTTGGTTCAGATAGATACTGCTCATGTTGGTAGTATTGTTACTTTACCTGATGGCACTCAAGCTACAGTTGTTCACGCTGTAAGTAATTCTTCTCTTTGTTTAATTTCTGGTATATACAGGGTGATTGAAAAGTTATTACCTATTTTAAACAGTTCATAATTTTTTAATTTGCAGTTACTTTTTTCTCTATTCCTTCATGTATGTTATTTAATATATGAAAATTAAATCTTGTTATTTTCTTTTCAGATTAATTATTTTGTTTAAAATTAAAAAACCCTATTAAGATGCAAAGAAAGTTGACTCTAAAAGAACATGCCCAGGTAGCATCACGCTACAAAGTTTGGAAGTCTGTCATTCAAGTGCAAATAACAGATTTCCAAACTTCATAGAGTGATGGGCACGTTCTTTTAGAGTCAACTTTCTTTGCATCTTAATAGGGTTTTTGAATTTTAAACAAAATAATTAATCTGAAAAGAAAAACAATAATACTTTTAAACAAAATAATCATCTGAAAAGAAAATAACAATCTAGATTTAATTTTCATATATTAAATAACATACATGAAGGAATTGAGAAAAAAGTAACTGCAAATTAAAAAATAATGAACTGTTTAAAATAGGGAATGACTTTTCAATCACCCTGTATATCTAAATCAACAAAAATACAGATAAATGTATTCGGTATTAAATATATTAATGTTTCATATTGGCAAGAAAACAACATATATACATTAATCTCTTTTGTGTTACAGTTATCTCAAATGTCTCAGTTATATAACACAATCTGGCATGAAAAAACCCCATAAAACCCCAACATCTTTGTTCAGTGTATAAAAGAAATGTTGGGAAATAAAATACACTAATAAACTGTATTTAATTTTTGTTTGTGATTCATATTTTTCAGATCAATGATAACCAACATGAAGCCTCACAGGCTGTTCAAACATTGGCTGAAGTGGCTACCAGTCAAAATAACATGGGTGCTCCTGTGGCCACTGTCATCAATCCCACCATGGGTATGTTGAACCACACTGCAGGCTCAGCAAATGCTCTTCCAACAACGATAGGTCAAGATGGAAATCAGCTCATTTTCACTGGAGAAGCAGCGTTAGGCTCTGTTGACTGTCCTACAGGTATTTTGTTCATTGAATATACAGGAAGTATTGTTAGATCTGAAAAAAAAATGAAGAAAAAAGTATACTGTTTGGATTTTATACTGAATCTCTTAACTGAATTAAAATTAATTATTTCTAAATCCACAAATTAAAATGCTGGCTTATAATGAAGCACGTTTAATTTTACATATAGCAATCAAGATGACATATGATTGGTCTTCAGCCATTCTAGTCTTCATAGATGTCATTTGTATGAACTTCTTAACAATTTGTTTACATACTTTTTTCTATTTCAGGTGTAATTACAATTCCAGTTTCCCTGTATCAAATAGTCGGTGCACCTGGTGTAACATACACTTCAAACCATATTGACACCAGTCAGCAGAATCTCACTGTTTCTATGGATACAAGCCAGATGTCTTCAATGCAGCTACCAACTTCATCCATCAACGATGTTACAAAGAGTGAATTAACTGTGTCTAACGTTGAAGTTATGCCAATCAATGAAAGTTCTTGACAGGCATTTTAATGTTACATGTTTGTGATGTAAAATCATGTGTATACATTTGTATATGTGCATAGATATCTTGAACTTTTTAAATATCAACCAGTGGTGTTTTTAGTCAAGTTCTCTTCAGATATCATTTTGAGAACAAAATGAATTGTAGACATCAAAAGTGCCAGACTTAGAACTTGTTATAAGTTCAGATATTCCAAAATTACAATACAAACAGATACTTTAAAATAAAATGTTTAAAAAAATATATACATTTTACAAATCCTAATTAATTTGCATTTGATACTCCTCTGCCTGTAATACTGTTTTAGTATCCTTACCCAGAAATTTTTTTGAACAGCCAAAATAGTAATATGTCACAGTTTTCAGATGGTTCAGCATACAAAAACTTTATTTCGTGCTTAAAATTATGAAAAATAGTGTATTATAAGTAAAAGATGTATATGAAATATAAACTGATTGCATGCCATCTCTTTATAATCCTAACTCTGAAACACTTCTAGTCTCAAACATTTCAGGTGTATTGTTAATTTTAAACTATTATTAATTTTACAATAAATACTTCTTCATTGGTATTATACTTTATCTTTATCTGTGGATAAAGTACAAATGATAAAATGTTATCAAATGATTAAATTGACCTATTATGACAATGAAAAATGTAATTTGTTGAGAAAATACTATTTGGAGAGATTTCAATTAAAAACATTTATATTTCCTACTTATAGAGCAACTTTGTTAATTGGGAGTGCATATATACTCAGTTTGCTAATAATAAGTATAGATATTTATATGATTGTTTCCTTTAATTTCTGATAATGAATTCAGTAAATGTACTATGTACTCTAAATTAAATTAAATTGATTGGTTAATAAATTGGATAATTGTTGAGAATTATTACATTGATATGTAAATACTGTCATAATTTATTCAATTGCACAGTATTGTACACATTCCAGTTACATTTCATGATGCACAAAAAAAATGTTATCACTTTTTTAAAATATGAAAATAATTTGTCTAGTATGTTGTATTTACTTATAAAATTATTAACTGGTACATTCACTAAATGTGAAAGAATGCATTTCGTGTTTTTTGATTATTATTATTATTTATTTATTTATTTCCTTATCAATATGGTCAGTTGTTTTTGTGGTTGAAGTAAAATTTTTATGTGTTTGTATCAAATGAAAATAAAGTAAAGTGATTTATATTTCTTTACACATACATTTTATGTATAAATGTGTAAAGGAATGTCATTTTCTAAAAAAGATGTTTAATGTAGGTGATACTGTTGCACTTGAATAACTAATAAAACCATAAAACTGACAAAAAAATGGATAAATGGATAAGGAGCCAGAAGAATGAAAATATTTTTGACTTTGAGATTAAACTTAACTTTATAAATGTTTTTGTGAATTAAAAAAAAATATATATATATATATATATATATGACTTTTAACATGGTTACATTCAGTTAGCAAGATTTAAAAGAATAATTGACATTTTATATTAGTAAATGGTTGAAAAACAAAAACTGTATTTACTTTTTAAGACGTTTAATAACTTGATGACAGAACTTGTCAGTTACATTATAAATGTTTGATTATTTTATGTGCAATATTTCCATTTTATATCTGCTTATTAACATTAATTATTGTGATACTTAATATACTGTTAAGAATTGATGAAATATATTTTAACCATAAGCTGTGATAGCAAATTGGAAAAAAAAATGAAATGAAAAGTCGTCTTTTTGAGAATTTTATCTTAAAATTTTTTGCAGGAAAATGAATTGATTTTAAAAAATGTTAAATAATTCAGCTGTTCCAATTATAAATTATATTTAATTTATTTATTTGTTTTTTTTGTCTCCAGTTACTTCTATTCTGCATGTTGTTGAATGTATGTACCAAAATAGAAATCACAGCTGGATTGTGAAACTGCTCAGTGTTTTATAAATGATACCACATTTCAATTGAAAGTTGATATATATATAACTTTGTACAATGAAACAATAAAAGAGATTAACAAAATTAACAGTTTGATGTTTTGTCTTCTTATGATATGATAGTTTGTTCTTGAAATAATATTGCTCTGATTTGTACTCTGTATATAATTTAATAACAGTGGAAACAAATTGATGAGGAAATTGATATAATTTAGATGTCATGGTAAATTACTGTGATGGGTTTCCATGTGGTGCTATTTGTGTTATTTCTGTTTCCTCATGACTGGTTTATTATAGATTGTGGTAGGTCATTTTCTGTCAGTTGATTGATTTTACATGACACCAGGTTTCCTTTCCCATATACAAAAGTTGTGACATCAAATAATTTAATATTAAAAAGTGATAAAGAAAAAATGTATGGGAAATTTGTGTGCAATAATTTTCTTTAATTCTTTTTTTTTTTCTCTTTTTTTTTTAATCTATTAAGAATATTTCAGCAGTTTGGCTAATAATTATCTGAGTGGTACTGCTATGTGTAATAGCATGTAAATGCAGTTTAACAAAGGAAATTAACAGATGACCATTTACTGCTTGTTTGACAATTTTAACAGGCTAATTCTGAATTAATAAATTTTAAAGAAATAAAATTTGACAAAATTAAATATTGACATAGGGTCGTTTTACAGACATCACTGCTAATTTAATATGTTTTAGCCACAGTTACTGCTTTAGTTTAAATTTTCTATTAACCATTTGCATTTATAATAGAGTAATTTTATTGATCTGTTTCGAGTTGTTTCCTCTTGTGATAGACGTCGCTGCAGTCTAAACATGGAGGTTGGTTTAGCATCGAAAAGAAGTGGTGTCCCTAAATTGAGGGAACTGTTGAGACGAAGAAGAGATTCGGAGGTTCAGTTTTCTTTTTATATTATAATATTGGCATGGATACCGCTAGGAGCAGGTCAGCCGGACCCCGAACTAATTTCTTGCGTTTTCACCAGCTCTCTACCTTTAGAAGCTACCAATGCTGAATGCGCCGATTGCCCTAGCCCAGGCAATTCTTATTTCTTCAGACACTGAGACAGTCACAGTGAATCACTCAATTAATGAATTATTGAAAATTACCGTATTTGTCCCATTCATTTTATAGAGAAACAAAAAATTAACAATATATAGTTGCTTACAAGTTACATTGTAATTTAGAGAATAAAGTTTTGACTGCATGGAAAATACCGTCTTTCGAAAAAATTCACATATTAACAATTCATTTATCATCTTACGTCATATTCATACTCATATCGTAATACTGTAGTGTAAATAATTTTGTTGTAGCCATGTCAATAGGGAATAATGGCCACTGAAATAATTTAAATCCTGCTTATGCAGTAACTTGAGTAAGCAATATTTATATTAGGTATGTGGATAAATTTTTCAATCCCCACTAATCTGAAAATAAATAAGACAGTTGGGTAGAGCTTGTAAACCACTTTAAAATGATACCAAGATCAAGTGAATATGTAAAAAATTAAGGAAGTAGCAGCAATTTTAAACCCCCTGATTAAACGCTATATAAGTCATTAGAGGTTTGTGACCAAAAATAGTAATATTTTAACATTTTCCCCTCTATCTTCAGTGAAGACCAATGCCAATCTCTGCTATCGATTATATTTGTAAAAATTAAAAAGAAGTTATTAATTAAGGTACCAGCAACCTAACAAACAATAATTTATGTGGACAAAAAATTCAAACACTACCAACTTCAACATAAATAACATTGCTGAAAAGAACTCTTAAAAACCCTATAAAAGACAACAAACATCATGTGATTCTGTTATGTATTAAGGAAGTTACAGCATTTTAACGTTTTCAATTAACACTAATTAATTGTCCTAGTATTTAATGCATTTGCATTACAATGGCATGACCAAAATCCTATTGTTTTTCACTAAAATGCATGTAACTTTCTTAATAATGAAATTTTATTAGTGAAATTTGGACTGAAGCTATTAAAAATGCAAGCTATTAAAAATCGAGGGTAGAAATCACTTCAGTTTCACTCGAATTTTCATCCGCCATGTTTGATTTTGAAGCCATTTCGATGTTACAGCTCCTCTTTCCGGCGTGTGTAATTTTTCACATATAATAAAATTAAATATTGTTCTTCGCCTCCATCTACCTTAGATTATCCTCCGATAACGAAAACGACCGATTTTAACGTGTTGAATACGAAACAAATTTTCGAACTCTCCTCTGAAATGAACCAATTGACCGAATTGAAAAATTCGAAAACGAGTGAGTATACAGGAATTTCCCGCTAATTATACCATCAGGGATAACCGAAACTCCCAACCCCTGACTAACGAGAAGCGATTTACGCAGAGACACCACTTGCCATCGGGGAAATCCCGATCACACGGATTTGGCAGAAAATGGCGTACGCAGTTCCGGCAGAAATACACATACCTATTTATATGAATTAGCTATTACTATTTGTATTATAAATCATGTTGATTTTACTATAACAAACTTACCAAAGACAAGAGTTACTAAATAAAACTCTATAAAAATTATTTTTAAGTGACATGTAGTGGATTCAACTGTAATATTTTATTAGTATATATGTGCATGATCAAGCCGACATCAAATGCTAATGCAGCATTAAAAAGTTTGCTTCTTTTTATCGAAAAATTAAAAATCTTAAAATAGTAATATATTCCAAAAGAAACTTTGAATTCTAAATGTTTTTTGTTTGCTTCTTTATTATTAGATTTGCTTGTGTAGTCAACAAAATGAAATTTATGTGCATTGCATTACTATTCTGTTCCCTTGAAGCAGAAATAAATATTTATCACATGCACACACACTGACAGTGATAAAGATTCAAAACAAAATTAAAGGAGGAAAATAAAACTATTGATAATTATTTTATTTGCAGACAATGTCTGAGGTACCTGATATTGAATTTGTGTATGATGATGCTGATCAGTATTCCACAGAGATAGCAGGTATCTATTGGTTGTGTTTGTTAAATAGAAAAGAAATTATAACTGAATTTATAAAAAGTACCATGATATTAACTTATGATATACTTACACTTCTTATAAGCTAGATCAGAACTTCTTTTTTCAATTTTTCAGGTTTTTTAGTGTAATACAAGAATAAGTAATTATATTAACTATCTCTTCTTTTTCTTTCTGTCAGCTTATACATAAATGTGTGTGTGTGTGTGTTTAGATAGATAGATAAATAAATTTAT
The DNA here is from genome assembly GCA_012295275.1 of Chrysomallon squamiferum. Lineage (NCBI taxonomy): Eukaryota > Metazoa > Mollusca > Gastropoda > Neomphalida > Peltospiridae > Chrysomallon > Chrysomallon squamiferum. Next base: position 18,875,524 of record CM022671.1, read on the forward strand.
TATGCATTATTATACATTTTTCCCAGAACTCTACAGCTACACTGAGGAACCTGAATTTGAACAGAATCAGTTATGTTATGAACAACTTAGTAGAGATCATGGTATGTTCTTTGACAGATATATTCACTGATACTCTTTTGCACAGTGAAATTAGTACAGTATTTAAACACCTTTTCTATTCTTTTTTTTTCTTAATGTCTTTGATCCATTTTTCATTTTTATTGTATTTGTATCATTATTTGAAGGAGGAGTATGAGTTTTTATGTATTTTTTTCATTTAAATTTACATATTTACTTTGTAACATAAATATCTCTTCTTACAATTATGTCTAATTTAAAAATTAAAAGTTTTTTTTTCTTTTTTTCAGGTGTTTCTAAATGGACTGCTGCCTCTGACAGTTCAAGGAAAAAATTTATTGTTTACCTCCAGAATGAACTTGAAGTTGCCAACAGAACACGACGTATGAAGGCCGTTCAGGCTGTTTTGTACTTAGTTCAAGGTATGAACAATTTCCATAATTGCTAGGGAATAAGCCCACAAGGCTAAAGCTTTAATTATCAATATAAAATTAACAAACATGCTTCAAGAAGTAAATATACAGAAAACGTGATTATATTTCAGTTAATAATTCACATACAGCAATATCAAAGACATAAGGAAGTCATTTTAAGTTTATTTTCTGTTTCAGAATATGAAGTATAAAATAAGATACACAGTTTCCAAACTAATCCAAGAATTAACTTAATACATCATTTACATGTACTGACTGTTATTCCAGTTCATTTTGGTTACACCCTCCAAAATACTACATTTCTTTGATATCATTATTCTAATACCCCTAGTACAAAGAATTGCTGTGTATCATTGTTATTTGGTCCCCACACATTTCAAATGAAATTATGAATTATCACAGCTGTCATCCGTCTATTTTCTGTTGTCTGGAGCATTCATTGTTTGCAATACTTGTGAACCCAAAACTCCATTCTTTTTCAGTAAAAATTATTAGTGCTTTTTTGTATGTTTGTTTCCACTAGCTATCAGTACAGCAATATATTCTTCTTGTTGTTTTTTATTATTACTAATGTCCTATATTGGGATTTCATTGACAGAAAATGCATTGTCATGGAAGTAAATTGTTTTGTATTTTTTATTTGTTTTTAACAGGGGTATTTGCAGAGTGTGTGTGTGAAGATGACCAAATGGAATGGGCCAGAAAAAATGTCCTTTTACTGTATGAAGCTGGACTTTTTATTTCCTTTGTGCAGTTACTTGCTATGGAAATAGAGTAAATATTTCTTATTTTGAAATTATTTTGTTTTCTTTTTTGTCGTCAGTTGACATTTTGTTTACAATAAACAGACAGGTGTGGAATACAAAAGTTCATGCCTTGATTAAGACATGTTAGAACAATTTAGAAATTTTTATACTGAATTCCAATTTGTTTTTTGTTTAAAAATTCTAGATTTTTTATGAACATTCCTCGAAACTTAGACGGAATATAATATATATTCTAACAAGAATTCAAACTTAATATTTTCAGTTTAGTGATTCATTAAATGTTGGTTAAATGTTTACCTGTTATTTTAAATGTCCAAAAATAGTTTGCTTCTGCAATTCATTAGGAAGCCATAACCATAAAAATAATGTCAGTAAACATTTGTTATATAATAATCAAATTGAGGTTAATTCATTGATCAACTTTGACTTATTAAACATTATAGTAATACAACAGCTGCAACCCAAGCTTTGAGAAAACCAGCAGTGTCTGTAGCTGATAGCAAAGAATTGAGGTAAAACTGATAATTTATTTCTGAATTTTGCAGGGTTAATAACATTTTATCATTTCAGTTTCCTCAGTTTTTCTTCAAATTATAAAATACCAATAAAAATTTGGTGGGTTTTTTTTTTAATTCTTACATTCTTTACTAAATATAAATATATTTTATTTTCACAAAGCTATTATAAACAGATAAACAAATTTATTACAAAATCTGTGTGGTACATTATAAATGTTAAAATCAAAAATAAAATCAATTAAAATTTGACCTTCGTTTGAATAAATATATTTCATCTTATTTTAACAGGGCCATTCTGAATGTACTGTACACAATCGTTGAGACTATGAGGTTACCAGGTGAAGAAGAAACAGAAAGTGATAGAGAGGCTAGAGACACATTCAAATCAGAACTTAGTAAGAATTTTGTTATATGTACAATATCTAAGCTAAATATTTGTACAATATATGTACTGAGCTTAACAAATTCAAATTGTGTAAGATTATAACTGATACTAATAATTATCCATGTTTTTTGTATAAAACCTATTTGAAATTTAAGCCTGATAATTTATTGTTCTTCCAGATCAACCAGTTATAGGAGAAGATTCTTTAGCAGTTGCATTGTTCTCCATGGTAACCAGATTCTGTAGCGGCTGTTCCCCTCACTTTCCTATGAAGAAAGTTCTACTGTTATTGTGGAAAGTTGTACTAGTAAGTGGTACTAACAGTTTATACAAGTTGGTAATCAAGAATTTGTGTGGTTTATGTTATCTCTGCTGTTTCATAGTTTTGTAGTTATCATGTTTTCCAGTACTCTGACCATGATGAGTCAAATTTTTCAGTTTACTACTAGTTAAAAAATCAAGTGTATTTTCAGTCTTTATTTAACAAAAATAATGGCTGTTATATTTATACACATTAAATTATGTTATATGAAAATTTGATGCTTACTCCTAAGAAAGCTGGTCTGAGAGGTGTTGGATTGAAGACTTAATCTTTCTTCATTTCTTCAGCAAGTAACAGCAATAATTTTGTCAAAGTCTGTGTTTTATTTATAAATATATAACTATAGGTTTCACTGGGAGGGTTAAAAAATCTTCAAGATACAAAGAACAAAGTCAGAGAAAAGCATGGCCTGCCACCTTTACCTGAAGATACTTATGAAGTGTGTAAGAACATGAGAGCTTCATCTCCTCCTGCTTCAGCTACAGATCTTATAGAACAGCAGGCTCCAAGGAGAGGACCAAGAGGAGGTAAAAGAGTAAGTATTTCTAGAGTGTAACGGTTTTATCTTGTATTAAAGAAATGTTATCATTGATAAATGCACTGAAGTATTGTTTCAGTAGTCATTTAACTGTTCCTGTTGAATTTAAGTAATACACATGTATCTATATATATATAAAGAAATATATACACACATATACAAAATGGTGTATTATCTGTGTTGTTATTATATAAATGCAGGCTTCTCAGTTCTCAGCTGATTTTGTATGGTTCAACTTCTAAAGTAATATAAAATGGTGTCTTGAAAATAAATAAAGATAAAAGTGAATTATATAATATGCAGATAAACTATTAAAAATGCAGAATTCTGAAGCTTTATTTGTATAAATCTTTGGTTATCACAAAACAGAATGCATCTTTGTTTGTTATTACCTACAGCTTTCTTCATATTTATAATAAATGTTACATTTAGAAAGAAGAATTGTGTTGAAGGTACATGTAACCAAAAATATTTGGTAATTGTGTTTCACCTTCTGAATAATTTTCATTTATAAATCTTTTGACATGTTTCCATAATTCTCTTCCTTTTTACCCTTTCTGATTAAAGCATGGATGTTTTTTAAATATTTATTACTTCATAAAATTAGTACCTACTAAATATTTCTTCTTATTTTTAATTACTATTGTTATCATCTTCTTTGGAGTTCTTTTTTATTAGCAAAAAAATATTTTACTAATTGCAAGGTGTTCAGTTTCAAACATTTTAAACTTAATCAATCCTTTCTGCTTTTTCATCAAAATCTTTAATCACACCCTTTTATAAGATCAGTTTTATTAAATTCAAAACTAATATTTTCTTCTTTGTATGTACAGATCTCTTCATTTAAACTGTTATTTGCATACTTGAATGTATTTTGTTCTTTCTTATATATTAAATTAATTTTAATGTTCGATTTTTTATTGAAAAAAACAAAAATATTATTATTACTTTAAATTCATAATGGATCCACATTCTTAAAAGAAGTCAAACTATTGGCATGTCAATTGCATTCATTTGTAATTATGATGCAAAGGTTTGAGCACATGCATCTGTGCACATGCGCAAATGTATGTTGTGAAAAGAACCAAAACATGCAGATTTATTTCTGTTTTGTAAGGATCATGCACATATGAGTTTTTTTATGGTAAATAACTGAATTGTTCCAAAAAAAGTTATACTTGATAAATATAAAAAGTTTAAAGTAAAATGTCATAATTCTCATCTGAATGATATGTTGTATTTAATTATTATTATATTGATGAAAATGTTTTGTTTTTTGCAATGTTGGAGATATTATGGGATTGTTATTAATTTTTTATTATATATTTGTAAAGCATGATTCTATATAAGTATATATAAATACATATACATTAGCATGTTTTTGCTTGCTAGCTCAAAGTTACTCTTCTTTATTTTATTATGAAGATAATCATTCAGATTACTAAACTTTTGTGCTTAATATTACATTATGCTTTTTAATATATGATATAGTTTGTAGTATAATGTAAATAGGTATTATTATATATTCTACATTGCATGGTTAACTAAACATTATGGCTTAGCAGCCATTGATAAGCTTTGAGACTGCAAGCAAACTGGACCTGGGTTTATGGCTGTTATTTTTACCTTCGCTTGCTTCTCTAACCTTTCTCTCTGTGCTGTTTCTGCTTTTCTCTCTGGATTCCTTCATCGCATCGCTACAATTTAAGAGTTTGGTCAAACAGAGTAGTTTGGATGATCCTTTTGAGAACGGCCCTGATCGAGATGATGAGTTAATGAGAGAAATTGACCCCATTGAAAATGGAACAGATGAACAGGTACCACCCACACCCCCTCGACCCTCTACACCTGTTACCATTCAGAGATCTTTGCCATGGAAACCAAAAGTCAGGTATATTAATCTGTATTATAAACTATTTTTTCAATTATGGATATGAATAAAATAATTTTATAACCTTTAATAGACATGTAAAAAATTTAATTTTAGTAACAACCATACCTATTTTCTTTTGTCATTAAATTCAAAGAAAGCAATATTTCACTGTCATGTAAGGAAAAATATATTTAATGGTAGACAAACAATTTACAAATATTTATTATAAGAATTATTCATTCAAAATAATAATTACCATGTTATGAGACAAACAAATCATTCAAAAAAAATAATCTTTTTTCAAATGTGCTATAAAATAACAATCATACTTTAATAGCATGAAAAAAGGTACATTAATGTATTATTCTGTATTATTTGATCATTTATTTTTAGAATTAAAGATCTTGAAATATTTTTGGAGCACACAAGAGCCAAGTTTGTAGGCTTTCAAGTTAAAAATGACCATACATCTCTAGCTGGTCTTCCTCAACCCATACATGAAGGCGTCAAAGTTCTTAAACAGGTAAGTTCGTAGTAGTTGAGAACAGATTGGTAAAAGCTCTGAAGTAATATTTTTATGAAGCCTAATATTGTTCAGGAAACTTTCTTATAATACTTTAAATCAATTATGTTTTCTGTGACATCTTTTCCTGTTATTTATGTCATAGTGTTTTATTTACTTCTTTTATTTCCAGCATTTGTATATCTCCCTTTCTGAAATTCAAATTAAAAGAGAAGAGGAAATTGCCAAAAACCCTCTTTCAAAGGTAAGTGTTAATTGTTTTGTACTATATATTATAATTAATTCAGTAGTTTGTCACTTTGAATTTTTCTGTTAACACTGAATTCCAATCTTAATTAAATTCTTTAGTTAATAAAAAAAATGTTTACATTTCAAATAAACATTTTTTTTTTTTTTTTTAAATCTAAACAGTAAATATATAAAAATTCTAATGAAACTGGTCTGTGATTAGACAAAAATAAGAAAGTAATAAAAATTAGAGTAACATTAGTAAATGGTTATATTTGTTTAAAAAAGCATGTAATTATTTATTTTTCATGTTTTCTAGCCTGAAAGTGATCTTACAAACTGCCCTGCAGAAATACTGTATCAAGCAATGTTGCCAAATCTGCCTCAGTACATGGTATGTTCAACTAAACAAAATATTTTGCTTTCAGTCACAGAAGTGTAATGGCTATTTTTAATTAGTATATTCTTATTCATTCATTAGCCATCTGATAAAATGTTATTGTTTCATAATCCATTCAGTGTAACATTTTTATAAGTTGCCTAATAATACAACATAGGCAAATTGGGTTATTAAGTCATTATATTTGGGGTATAACATTTATCAGTGTTTTGTTATACATTAGTGATTATTTCATGTGTTAAGATATAGTCATTAAACTCTTTTAAAATGGATTGATTTTAGTATTTGTCTTAATATTTAAGTTTAGGACTTGCTATTTAAGATTTATTCAAATATCTTTTCAGATTGCTCTGCTTAAACTTCTGCTTGCTGCAGCCCCAACATCAAAGGCCAAAACTGAATCAATAAACATCTTGTCAGATGTTCTACCAGAAGAAATGCCGTAAGCATAATTGTTTGTTTTAGTTGTGAAAAACAAATACTTTATTTTACAGATTGTTTTTCCAATTTGTTTTTGTATTGTCACTGCAGTATATTTTTTTAAATATTTGTGTTTTCAGGACAACTGTACTGCAGTCAATGAAGCTAGGCATTGATGTCAATCGTCATAAAGAGATAGTTGTCAAAGCCATTTCTGGTCTCTTATTAATTCTGCTAAAACATCTGAAACTTAACCATGTCTACCAGGTAAATCCACCTTCTGTTACATTCTGCTGTAAACTGATTGGTTAGTTGATATCACATAATTACATCAACCACAGAGAGGGTATCAACATTTTAATTCATTTTGTGAAAACTTACACAAGGGTGCATTATAATGGTATGAAATTTATATTTATTCTGTACTTTCCCAATGTTACATTATGATGTTCCAGTTTTTTTAGGAGTTGTTTTAATATCAATTTAATTTATTTACTAAATCTTTAGTCGTTTAAATGCAGCTATTATGGTTTTCAGTATCTGATATTTCATACTTAAGTTTCTCAAAACTAATGACAGTTTTATTAGTTTAACCCAAGAATGCATGAATGGCTTCTTTGAGTGTAAACCACTGATGTTTGTGAGGCTATGAAGGAGCTTTTTTAGATTATTTTTTTCGAATGAATTTTTAGTATATAGACTGCAAACAGGCCTGCCATGCATTTATTAACTTTTTTAAATCGTGTTTTCTAGGATTAACTATAAATTTAATGTGTGTATATTTTATTACATTTGCTTTTAATTTTTACAGTTTGAGTTTATGAGTCAGCATTTAGTGTTTGCCAACTGCATCCCTTTGGTCCTCAAATTTTTCAATCAGAACATACTGTCATATGTCAGTGCTAAAAACAGGTACAATTATTTAGTGCCATCTACACAGGAAACTGAAATTCTTATCTTCTAGGAGTTTTTTGTTAATTTATTTTTTTACCTTAAATTAGCTTGACTAAACCTGTAAGAAGTAAATATATATTATAAGAATATTGAAAATCATCTGGATTTAAAAATGAAATATTATATGTTTTATTTAATGTTAATTATTTTTAATTTTTTTTTTATTGATTTTCACAAACATTTACTTTATTGTTTAGTATACCAGCTCTAGATTTCCCTAACTGTGTTATAGGAGAACAACCTGATCTCACAGCAGAAAATATAGTAAGTATTTTATTCACCCTTATAAAAAATTATAATCCATTGACAGTCAGTTTTCTTGTACCCTATTTAAAATCAAAAACTAAATATAGTTATTTTAAAATTTGAAATGCTATTTTATCACTTTATGGATAAACATACAAGTTAAATAATAATAACTTTTATTGTTTTACAGGAAAATGGAGACAGCTTGCCTTATTGCTGGCGTAACTTGTTTTCCTGCATAAACTTACTACGTATACTGAATAAACTAACAAAGTGGAAACACTCTAGAACCATGGTAAGTTATTTAGTCTTATGTTGGAGAAAACAAATGATCCAGTTACATTTGTTTATTTTTTTTTGTTTCTTTGTATTATTTTGTTAAATTTATCTTTTATTCATTCTTTTATTCAGCAAATATTTTTCTATTTTGTCTTGATTTAGTTTACAATTGCCAAGAACAAGACATGCTGAGTATTTATAAGAGTGTTAAAATGGATATTATTACTCTTGATATCATTATCAGTGTTGTTTTTACTTCATAGATGTTGGTGGTTTTCAAATCTGCCCCTATTTTGAAAAGAGCTTTGAAAGTGAAGCATGCAATGATGCAGCTGTACATACTGAAGCTGCTAAAGATGCAGACTAAATATCTTGGTAGGCAGTGGCGAAAGAGTAACATGAAAACCATGTCAGCAATTTACCAGAAAGTACGGCATAGACTTGGAGATGATTGGGCTTATGGAAATGGTTAGAGGATTTTTTTATTATTATTATTTGTGTCTTTTGTTTTGTTTCTGTTAAGTAATATATTTCATTTAGATAATATTGTGTTACTGTACAGTAATTAAAAGGCAAAATTTTAAAATGACAGAAAAAAATATGAATCTTTTAGATGTGAAATTGTTAAGAATTCAAGAGAAAAACCTGCCAAATCTGTTTAAATGATAAGACAGCAGTTCTTACCTTAGTGTAAATCTGGAAACAAATGTTGTAAAACAACAGGAATAATTCATCTTTTCATTTCATATAATTTTATAGTTTCTTTTTCTTTTTCTTTTTTTAAATTCTTTTCTTTTACAAATCAGATATGGATGCCAGACCATGGGACTTCCAGGCAGAAGAATGTGCTCTGAGAGCCTGTGTGGACCGTTTTAATAATCGTCGATATGGCAGTAACGGTACAGACCCTGACTTCAAACCAGTTGATAACTGCACACTTAGTGTTCTTGGTGAGTCTGTGGAACTGAGTGATGAATTCAAACTGAATTATGAACGCTGGTTGGAGATGGAAGTTTTTTCTAGTCAGATAGACTGGGAACTTGTTTTATCACGGTGAAGAAAATAGTGCTTTCAAAAACGAAAATGTTGCAGAGTGATCACAGTATATTTTTGTGATATGTGAAACAGGTTACAACTGGTTCAACTACATGTGTTCTACAGCTGTTATAACTCAAGATTCATAAGTCTTGTTTCACAAGAATAAGACACTGCACTGACAGTTTTAGAGATGTAGAGTGCTTGTTAAATATAAATCTTAGATTTTCAGGGTCTTCTGTGTCAGATAGAGATACAGTATATATGTTACAGAACTGTGACTTCTTTAAAAATAAAAAAATAAAAAATGACAATCAGACACTAGTTTCACCTTTTCTTATGTATAACATACCATATTTTTCTCCAGTAATAAAACAATGAGCTTTCCTTTTGGAGATTTCAGTAAATGTCAGATATTTCATCAGGTATATATTGTTTAATCCAGTTAAATTCATTTGTTTTGTTTTTGTTTTTGTTTTTTGGGGGGTTTTTTATTTTTTATTTTGTTTTTATATATATATTTATTAACAGAAAAACTAGATCTCCTTTGTTGTAAAATTTTATATTTGAATATGCATGTAACTGTCATAGGAGCAATTTTTATTTATTACTATTATTGTTTGTTAAGAATCTTTATTTATTGACAGTCTCCTGAAAACTGAGGAGTTTTTGGACCTAGTAAAAAATTCAGATTGAAGGTTTTTAGTTTACTGAGTTCTACATTTCAGTACTTGATAAATCATGGGACCATGGAAATTATTCTGATTTCGGGGGAATTCCCAAATTTGTGATTTAAATGACAGTCTGGTTAGTTTAAAGTGTTATAACATAATTTATTTCAAGAACAAATAGCCTGACAGATACAAATTAATTTACATTAGTATTGTTTATTTTATAGAATTATATATTAAACTAAGAAATCATTTTGCAAACATGACTGCATTTATTTTGTAAAGTATGTGATCCTTCAAACTTTTTTTGTTGTGTTGTTTTAATTTCAGTTATAGACAAAATTGGAACATGCTTGAACTTTATAAATTACAAATGAAAAGGGATTTATAAGGAGGAAAATCTATAACAAATAATTTAAACTCCTAATGAAGAAAAGTTGTTTTGTTTAATATTTTGCAAATGAAAAAGGACAAAATTTCCAGTGCTTTTTTTTTTTCAAATTTTATTTATCTACAATAAAGTATTTCATAGGTATAATAAATATAATTATATTAAGGAAAAAATATAGTAAATCAGAATAAAAATAATCATGTATAAAGAAAGTTAAATTACAAAAATACATATAAAACAAGTAAATATTACTACGGTTTAATGTGTAAGATATAATTATAAAATTAAAGTCAAGTCTTTTCAGAAACTATACTAAAATAGTACAACTTTTAATTTACATATGTAAAACATCAATTTATAAAAAAAAAAATATTTTCAGAAATAAAACCTAATTTGTTGCAGAAAGTGTCTTTAAATATTCATTTAATAAAATAATTTATAAAGTGTGCTTAGCTGCTGTCCTAAAACAATTCAAATTTTAAGTTTTCATAATCTACATTGTGTAAAAGGCTGCTGCCTAAAAACAGATTGTGAAAAAAAAAAACCATTATTAAAACTATATTTGTTGTATAGCTTATCACTATGCGTAGATTGCCATTTTTTTTACAGACATAAAATGTTATTTTTAAAAATATACGCAAAAATATGATTAATGTCAATACTGTATAAAAGGTAAAATGTGAATTTATCATTTGTTGAATGTAACTCAAATACAAATGGAATAACAATATCACAGACTTGTGCAGGCTTTGGCAAGATAATACGGTTTTGGCATATTTTCATTCTAGTACTTGGCCAAAACTAATTTGCAAATATTAATTTACATTTACCAATTTCAGACTTTCTTTACCTTAATTATAAATACAATTTTTGATAAATCAAAAAAATCTATAAGCTACAATATTCACTGGTATAAACAAAAATAAATTATAATATTCCTTGTTCTCATTTTTTTCCCCTTTGAATTTGAAAATAGATTGTAAATTTTTTCATCTTTAACAACTTTATGTTATTCAGATGAAAAAAAGATAATTTACTAGAACAGATATAAACTAATCTTTGGCAGCTTAGACAAATAAATTTGATTTTGGCAACAGAATTAACATCAAAACAGGATTGCATATGACAGGTAAACAAGAAAAATAATTATCTCTTTCACCTTCCTTTGAACGTCAATTATTGTTATTTGGTTGTTTTTTCTGTTGTTTTTTTGTATCCACTAGTTCGTTTTAGGACTAAACTGTTCTAGCTGTTCAATAAATGAAGGTCTTCTAAGACTTAAGAATGTGTCTGCTAGTGCACATGTCTTAATATGTCATTCACTGTCAAATATTCAATGTTCTGAAAAGGAAATAGTCAAAAATTCCCAAGTTCCAGGGACATTATTTTTTCTTCTTTCCTTTTTTGCCTTTTCCTTTTCCTTTTCCTTTTCCTTTTTTCTTTTTTGATCCATCAGACCAACCAAATCCTCTCTTGTCTAAGGCATCTGGTGCATCATGGGCTATATAGTACAGATTCTCCATTGCAGGTTGGCTAAGAATGTCAACAGGTTTCTTTTCATATTTTAATAAACTTGCAGAGGTTTTACCAGATTTTTTCCCACTTTTTTTTCCAGACTTCTTTCCTGACTTTTTTCCAGATTTCTTTCCAGATTTTTTCCCTACTTTCTTCTTTCCCACCTATAATAAATGGGGGAAAAAATATAGCATTTTAAAAAAGATAAAACAGGAAGGGTAAAAAAATATTAAAAAATAAAATACGTATATAATCAAATTCTAAAAGTTGTATTACACTTTAACCCAGTAATAATAATCAGTTATAGTGATTAAAAATATTTTTTTTAATATTCCACATCTAGTTTAATTAAAAAACTCATTTGACCAAAAATGGATTAATTTTAACTTTAATTCTGTGTTACTGGCAGAACTAATAATTATACAAAATATATTTTCCTACCATTATTCCTGTAAGTTCTGAAGATAAATGTTCAGGAACCATTCAGACTGCCTATTAGAGGTAATCTGAACTAAAGAGTACCAAAATAGTCTTCCAAAAGGGTGTCATATGTATGATAAATACTGAAATTAATGGATAATTTTCTTCATATATATATTGCACACACACACTAATGTACACACATACAAATTTCAAGATAATGATCATTTAAAAATCTAAATACATTTTGTAATTATTATTATTTTTCTGACAGATTCAATAAATAATATTAATAATAAATAAAACTGCTTTATATATATAAAAAAAAAAGGTAATATAAAGTTCATTATAACAATGAACCCACCTCTATATAATATACTGTTGCCAACTATATTTTTACTGCTTCTTATTTATTTATTATTTAACTAATAACTGTTATTTTAAAAATAATAAATAAACTGTGGTCACAGTAACAATATTAATAATTAGAACAACAAACTGTTTTGGTCAACATTGTAAACTACAACTAAACTTCAACGTATCTGAAGGCTGAGTAAATTATAAAATAGTCACACTTTCCTTGTAAAACTTTAGCTAACTTCAACTAAGTGTCATAAATAATTAATATAATAATATCACTTGCCATAATGATCTTTTATAGTGGGTTAAGTCAACCGAGTAAATAATTAATGAGGTTTCTCGGAGCTTATCATTCCAGCAGTAGCCATTTGAGTCCTTGTTGTCATAGAAACGATGATAATATTATTTTTATAAATAAGGCAAATAGATCTTTATTAATATATGCTGTAATTTATTGAGTTTAGTTTAACATTATATTGAAAATAATTACTATAATTTACAAATTTACAGTAATTAATTTTTACACGGAAATGACGCACCTGACATTTCCGGTTATGGCGCAGGGACCATTTCAAGGTTGTATACATCAAAAATAATTGTTATGTTTTCATTTTCACTTATTTTTAAAAAATAGGGATTTGTTTCAGGTTAATATTATAATCATTGCTGTTTATCAATATCTGTAATGCTGTTTTCAATATTGATATCTTTAATCATTTGAGATTAATATGTTATTTAATGATTCAAAAGAACGATATTCCACTTCGAAATCTTGTAGTTTCTATACCATCCATGTTGTCAATCATTTCGCTAAGTAGGCGTGGCACGTAGAAGAAAACAATGCATCATCTGCTGCATGTAACCTGTCTGAATTATCCATTAAAAATCTTGTTTGTTTTATGTTTTAAAAGTTGTATATATTAGTTATAGCCTGATCATGATGTAAACATTACACGAATAATTAAAATATAGCCAAATAATTAATGTACGTAAATTATAAATCCCTTAACATTATCATGATTATGATTATATCAGAATAAAATTTGCATGATATTTTAACTCGTAGTTTTCTACCTTTTTATATGTGTCAAAAACATGTTTTTTTTTGTACAGTGGTGATTTTAGAATTCAGTTGATTTCACTCAGTAAACATTCTTTCACCAATTAAACTTACATAATGATGCATGCTGTTTTAAGGGAATATGTATGGTGAAAATAAAATATTATTTTTATATTACAGAATGGAATCTTGATGGAATTAATCCCTTATGTAACCATAAAAACGTTAGTACTAGTTGTTTGTTTTTTTGTTTTTTTAATTTTATGACATGGTTATTTTTTTTTTTTTTTTTTTTTTTTTTTTTTTTTTTCATTGTATCCAATTTCTTGAATATCTCCAAACCAGTATATTTATGTGACTATGTGTATGTATCTGTATACGAATTTATGTATGTATGTATGTATGTGTTTGTATGTATTGTGTGTGTGTGTGTGTGTGTGTGTGTGTGATCATTCAAACTACTGGGGTTCTGTTGTTTCTACAAAATAACAAAGAAATTAGTCTGCATTTGCATATTTCAAAAATAGTTTTAAAAAATTATGTTTTGCATTCATATTTTGAAACAACAGAAAAGTTATATAAATGTTATAAGAAAGATTTTCTTTCAGTCATTTTGTAGTCTTTGTAATAGCTAAATTAGTTAAATCATTAACTTTTGAATTCATTTAGTACGTCTGTCCATTTGTTTATATAAAACAGTATCAGTTTATTATTGTTGAATGTACAAAGCAGCTTGACATTGGCTTAACTATTTGTTTAATTAATTAATTTTGTTTCTTCTTCTTTTTACTCTTTTTTTTTTGGAATAAATACTTGTTTATCTGATAAATGTTAAATGATGTTTTTGTTTCTTACAGACACTGAATTTCTAAGAATTTACACAAGTGTTTATCTAAACAGATGATGAGTATTTATCATTAAAAAAGAAAATGGAGACATCAAGACAACTTGAAACACACTATCCTGATACATCGAGTCAGAATGTTACCCCGGTTATTTCCCAATCCAGTCTACCTGCTGTTAACACACAAACATTGAATTTATATCTTTTAGATAGACTTTTTAATATGCATGAGAGGCAAGAATTTTGTGATCTTGTTTTTTATGTCAACGGAGCTAAGTTTTTCTGCCACAGAATTGTTGTGGCTGCCTGGAGTCCATTTTTGTACAATCAGTTGATGGGGCAAGAGGTTAAAAAAGAATTCTTCAAGCTGCAGTTTGAACATCTTGATGTTTTTGCCAGTTTTGTTAACTACATGTATTCAGGCTATATTAACCTCGAGGATTCCAATCTTCTGCATGTACTTCGATTAGCTACAAGTTTCCAAGTAGAGCCTTTGCGTTTGAATTGTGAATCGGTACTTAGATGTAATCTTCATGTTGGCAATATCATTAGTACCTACAGCATGGCATGCAAGTACAAGTTATTGGCACTAGAAGAGGATACAATTGCATTTCTGCAGATGCATCTTCCTGATGCTGTCAAAGAAGGAGGGTTTCTCAATCAAACTGCTATACATTTTAATACTTTTCTATCCAGTGGATCTGTGCAGAAGTTAAAACCAGAGATCAAATTGTTTCTGATAATCAGTTGGCTCTGTTATAATGTTGTGGAAAGAGAGCAATATTTTGTTGCCCTGCTCCAGCACATAAACTGGTCAGAAGTAGCTAATGATTTTCTTACTGAGATAAGTCAAACAGAAAACTTTTTCACAACAAATGAATCGAGTTTATATCTTCTTCTTCAAACACTGCATGCATCTTCTATATCTTTGGGACCATATACTGAAATATTCCCTGAATTGAGAGAAAAATACTTTGACCTCTTAGGTCAGGTTGTTAAAAATAGTGTTTTAGAAGTGATGCATGAAGTATTTTTTCCTATTCCTATCACACAGATCTCCAATCCTCAAGAAAAGCCTAAACTGAACAAAGTACATAATAAAAGCTTAAATAAAAGTGTACAGACAGTTATTCTATCAGAACTGACTGAAGTTCAGAATTCAAACACAGATTTTTGTGATGTAGCAAATAAATATAAGACAGAATCTATCAGCACAAACATATCTGCAGAACAAGATTCAATAGTTAAATGTGCCAAAACAAAAAACAAAAAAAAAAAAAATTAAATGAAACGGTGTCTAAAAGAAATGATTTTGAAATGAATAAAAGATCTGAATTAAAAGTACCACCACTGAAACTGCAGCGATCAAAGATAAAAAGTATCAACCAAACACAAAATGTTACTCAAAACAAAGAAGAAAAGATAAGTGAAAATATTCAAGAAAATAAGATTGATGAAAAATTAAGTAATAAAAATGTGTCTGAAAAATTAGCTCTTAAAAATAATCAAAAACAGAAGCCTGCAAGAAATTGTAAACAGAAGAAATTGTATAAAAAGGTTCCTGTAGAGAAACAAAGTAAAGGCAGCACTAAAGAAGATGAATGCAAAAAAGAAGATCTGGAATCTTCAAATAGGGAATCAAAACCTGAATCCATTACTGAGGAATATATTGATGAGGTCTGTATTTCTTCTGATGAACATTCAGAAGATGAACAAGATGATGTGAACAAGGGAACAAACAGTTCTGTCAGAAATCTTCCCAAGCCCACTCAGACCCAACTTAACAAGACTTTAGTGAGGCAGCTCAGAAAACCGAAGATGACAACATGCAGACGGCTTGGTCGACCAAAACGATTTGGACAGCAAACAAAACACAGGGTTTGTAAAGAATGTGACTATGTTGCAGCTAATGATGAGAGAATGGCATGCCACATTGAGAAGGTGCACACTGTTGGGACCATGTACACCTGCTCACTATGTAACTATGAGTGCAAGTGGAATAAAAATTATTACAACCACATGAGACAACATTTCACTGGTCCACCATTTTTGTGTGATCAGGAGGGATGTAAGTTTCAGGCTGACAGGATTCAGTTACTCATTCAGCACAGAGCTAGACATTTTGGTGACAGGCAGTTTGAGTGTCAAGAATGTGGAATGCGCTTCCTTTCAAAAAATAATCTCCTGGCACATAAGAAGACACATACAGGTGAGTGTATATACATTGTTATTGTTTTACTGATAGCAACAACATTGGGTCTGATATATATTTAAAGTAATACGGTTGAACAATGATTTATTTTTTGTTAAAGTTATTTTTTTGCAGGAATTATATTATTATGGCATTGATTTATATTTGAAAATATTTTAAACACTTTATGTATGGTACAACACAAAGCCACAAATAGTCTACCATTATCATGACTATTTTAATAAATACATTCCTAATTTTATCCGTAATTTAACAAAATTATTTTTAATTATATGAATATTAAATAGAGAAAGTGTTGTATGATTATTCCCAAAGAAATTGATTGATTGATTTTATCCCAGATTGCTAATTATTCATTAGGCTGAATCTAAGTTCAGTGTAGATGGTACCTGGACTTACAAGTGCCCCAACTCTTTCCGAGTTACGAGCAGTTACCCAGTTAATTATGTGTTTTGAGTTGCAAAACAAAATCCAAGTTAAGAGCAAGCTTCAGATATGCTGCTGCAACAAACAACATAACATCCGCCCAGCATCCCACATCTAACTCATTTACATCACTGTTGAAGCATCTCTGTGGTTTGTACTCATGTTTTGTGCAGTATTTTGCTATATTTCCATGGATCCTAAGAAAGTGAGTGCAAAGGACAGTGCTAAAAAGAAGAAGCAGATGATGTCCATTGAATTAAAGCATGAAATCATATAATAACATGAGCGAGGTGTGCATGTAGTCAACTTAACTAGACACTACTAATGTAGTACTTTTAGTAGAAGTTTTATATTACCATACTGACGCAATAGGAATCGATAAAGGTTATAATTCCAGCCAAAGGCGTTAAAATAATTTCTAAGCTGTGGACTTCTGTCCATGAAAAGATCGAGAAACCCTAACTCTGTACACTTTACTAACCCAATTTATTTTTTTACATTCCCTTTTATTTTCATTTGATACAATATTTGTCATTTATAAATACATTTTTTTCTTATTTAAAAACATATTACAAAAACATTGGGGTGGTTTGTGGGCTGGAATGGATTAATGTTATTACAATTAATTTCAGTTGGGGAAACTGATTTGATATTCGAGCAAATTGAGCGATGAGCTCAGTCAGGGAATGAATTAAACTTGTAAGTCAAGGTACCACTGTAGTTTATTTTGAATTATATCATACAAATTTGATTTTGATTCTGGTGTGTATTTATATAACTTCAGCTCCTTTCTGATGTGTAATCTCTCTGCCTTTAAAAAGTTTGATATTTGTGCATTACACAAGTTATCACATAAAATATCTGTGAAGATTGATTATAATAAAAAAAATTGTTCAGTGATTTTTATAAAAATAGAATACAAAGTATTTCATAAAAATAATTATTATAATTATTAATTTCTTCAGATAAGATGCTAAATATGGGTAAATATGGTAAATATGTGTAACTGTAACAAGAATATTAAGCATTTTGTTTCTATTTTGTTGTTTCTGCATCAGATTTTCCATCTTTTCTTCATAACCTTCAATCTGTGTGTTGTTGGGGTTTTTTGTGTTTTTTTAAGTAAATAATTAAAATAAGAAATGAAAAATAGAAATAAAAGAAAAAAATTAAAAATTAAAACTGATAAAAAGGGTTTGATTGAGTTGAATCAGCTTTAAGGTTGGCTGATAATCTGGGTCAAGCAAGACACTTAAAGCATTTCTAATTTTACACATCTGCTTATTTATTCTTCTAAAAATATATTCCCAACTGTCATACAGTACTATATTTAGAAGTTATTTGTCAGGTATATTTATGAATTTGGGTAACTGTACTCATAAAAACTTCTAAAAGTAAATGTACTTGTAAAGGTGAAATGCTAATTGTTTTTTGAGGTTGTTTTTTTTCTTCTTTTTTTTTTTTTTTTTTTTTTAAACAATATTTTATTTGAAATTTCAGGGCTCAGACCTTTTGAATGTAAAGTTTGCCAAAGATCATTTGCAACCAAAAACACACTGTCACAGCACATGGTTGTCCATAGTGATGACCGTCCATATCTCTGTGACACATGTGGTTTTAGTTCCAAATACCAATCTCACCTGATAGCACACAGGAGAATACATACAGGTAATCACAATATTACTTGCAAGACATGAGGGTGATACAAAAAATATACACTTGTTTTTGCCTCTGAAAACAATTAAGAATTTATCACAACTAAAACCATTTGAAACAAGTGTATAAAACTCAAGTGTTTTGATTTGAATTTGAAATAAGTCACTTAACCATTCAGAAATATTCTCATACTGTCATAAGTGTAGAATCTGATAATGGCTCCAGTTTCCCAATGATAACTTCATACCAATGTGTCTGTTTAAGAGACAGTTTATCAATCTGTAAATCCATCCATTATTCTTCACATTGTTGTTTGTCATAGTTTAGTTCATGTGTTTATTTATTGTCTTCCTGCCTTCAATTTCTGAAAATATTTTTACAAGACTAAGCAAATGTTTAGCTATTTTATTTTTTGTCTTTCAGGTGAAGTGTTTCACTGCCAGTTTCCACAGTGTTCATATTCTACACCAAAGAAAAGCCAACTAAAGGGACACATGAGGGCTCATTTGGGAATCCGACGTCATGTTTGTAGTCAGTGTGGCAAGGCTTTTGTTGAAAAATCTCATCTTACAAGACATGAAAGACTCCATAACAGTGAAAAACCTCACAAATGTTCACAGTGTGATTACCAGTCAACAAGAAGAGATAAACTTCGAGAACATCAGAAGAAACATGATGTTGAACATTCAGTTTTTAGATCATCAAAATTAAAACACCACCAGCGTAGGAATTACACTGAATGGACTCCAGCACAAGTTACACTGGATCAGAATACAGCCGGTGATGATGTTGCCAATTCCGAGTTGATGAAAATTGCTCAGATAGTAGCTGGTGAACATGGTTACCATAGGAAAATACCACCTCCATCCAATGAATCTTCAGCTTATCTAAGTCACTATGCAAACCAGAATACATCTCAGCTTGCTCAAGCCCAGACAAATCATCAGATCTGTATGATTAAAAATGCCATGGTGTCACCACATGAACAGCTAGTATCTTCAAACATTAACACTGCTGCTGTTACACAATCTGTAAATGTTTCCCACATAAACAGTGGCCAAATTAGTTCTGGAACAGAGGTTCAACCAGCTCAACATTACATCCAACAAAGTGGCAGCCATAATATGCCTGTGGCCATGGCTGATATAGCTGGATTAGTTTCCATGACTACTCCATCAACTTCAGGAGTAGTCACTGCCACAAATGGTCAGCAGATGCAGCAGGAGTATGACAGTCTAGGAAATTTTATGACTTACTTGTAATTTCTTAAACTGACCAGAGTTGGTGTACTAAAGTGCCAAATAAATGTACAAAATGGATATTTTGACATGTGTCTTTTTATGTCAGTAAACCGTTTTTTATTACCTTACACAGTAGGGCCCTTAACCATACCCTAATAGGGCCTCATTCCAGCTGTGGAAAGTTTTCTCAGTGTTTTCTGTGTTTCTTTAACTTAGCAAAATGGTCCAGACTTATTTATTTAGCCATAATTTAGGTTATACCTACATGTAGAATCTGCTGGTAGCTATTTTTTTTTATTTATTATAATATTTTGTATTGTTGTACTTTTAAGATATAGTTTTTGAAAATGTCAATAACACTTTTACTATTTACCTAAATAGCTTACTTCAATATAGTTTAACATCTCGTAATTAACCTATATATATCCTTAAAGTAAGTAAATATGTTAACCATTCATTTCTACAAACATTCCTAACAGTATTAATTAAATATCTACTGTTAGTTAACAGTAATCCAATTTATAGAAATCACCTAACAATTAATGATCATAAGCATGAAACAAAAGGAATGTCTGTCAGGGAAGTAAAAGACAAAAGAACAAAAAGACCACAGAAAACAAAGAGAAGACATGGGTAGGAGTGAGGAGTTGGCAGCCATTATTAGGCAAATATGTTGGTAAATATATTTTGCATTATCTTTGTTTAAGTTGGAAGCAGGGAAAAATGGTTATCCTGTTTCTGTATGCTCTGTTTGATTTGCTGATCAATTTGATGTAATCTGTATATGCTACATAGAGATTTTGAGTTATATATTTATTTCTAACAAAACCTGTTAGGGAAAATTAAAAGAATTAAGAATTGTAGTATTTCATTTAATGCCAACTCCCACATCCTCAACCACTATATAATAAGTATACATGTGTAAAATAAATAATTATCTTTGTAATATAAATACTGTGTTTTGTTCTGGTGTTCATAGTGGATACTTGATATTACGTATAGTTTATATCTGTCATATACGCAAACATACGTATCTGTTATAATCAATCATCACAGTTTCTTAGTTGCACAGTCAGCAGGTCCACCAAAGGCACAAACCCTAGACAAGAAACGAGTCATATTTGAATAGGGTTGTTAGCACTTGAAAGCTAACGCCTCTTCTGCATTGAGTCCCATGACACTTTTTCAGTGAGACTGAAAAGAAGAATTATATTAAATTATCCCATAATTTTATTAAGAAATTAAAACATAATAATTAACAAAAAATTAAAAAATAATAATAATAATGACAAAAAATAAAAAATATACAAAAAAACAACAAACAAATCTTCTCTTTTTTTTTTATACAATTTTTTAATTAATATGAAAACAGTATCACATAAACATCTGCTTGTTCTGAGCAGATTATCCTTTTGAATACAAGATATACATTTTAATTTCTGAAAAGACAGAATATATCTAGTATTATATTTGTAACACAGTGGTTAGATTTTTATTAGTAATACAGTTTTGTTTTATATCAGACTGCCTAAGAGTCATGAGAAAACAGTAATGTAAATAAATAAAAAATAAAAAATACATTGTTCAGTATTCCTGAAAAGTAAACATACTAGTTTCACTCTTAAATATTTGATCTCATATTAAATTATTCATTTCTTCACTCCATTTGTGTTATTACATTTCTCTTTCTGTGGATCAGAAATGTATCATAACATGGTTGTTATACTAGGAAAGTAACTATTTTATTTCATTTTTTAAAAGTTAGATTATTTAACTTTCTAGGTTTCAGGGAATAAAATGAAATACAAGTTATAACTATTTATATTTCATCAACATTCTTTGTATTTAAGTAACAAATGAAAACTGCACTTGCAATTAACAAAGGCAGTGGGACAAGATGGTTGTGTATTCTACAAGCGTTCCGTTATTGTTGATTTGCTACATGCCTATCATTCCTTACATTAAAACACTTAATGCTAAAAGTTTATTCAGAGGCTGATAATGTTTATTTTTAATAAGCCTTTTTTTTTTTTTTTTTTTTATGGGATGCGGGGTAAGTTTCACTCATGAAGCTAAGTATATTTAAGCTGAAAAATAAATAAAGAAAGAAATAATAATAAACATCTGAAAAAAGAACAGTTGACACAGATAAGGCCATATATGGTTAGATTGACATGCCAAATGAAAAACTAGCAGTACAATAAGTCAGAGAGCATTCATTTTTGAAGGTTTAAAAAATGATTTAACAAAACATTAAACAGGTGATCTGGCTTTTGAAGTAAATGTAATAATTCTTTTTCTAATACTACTGTAAATAAAAATTTGAAGTGGATTTTATTATAAAGGAAAAATTCTGATTCAAATACATTAGGGGAGTATATAAATCCTTAAATCCATTAATTTTAATTTTAACATTATAGGTCTACATTACAGGTTGCAAAACATTGTGGAATGATTGACAGAAAAGGAAATGACCACCATTTGGATGCAAATGCATATGTTCCTGTCATATTTAATATTTTCTAGATTACATTAAATCAAAAGACAAAAAAATGTATAATGTTGACAAATACAAATTAATGAAGAATTATCAGATGAAAATGGTTATCACAGTTACCACAAACAGCAAATGAATTTACTGCTTATCTAAGTCACTGAGCAAACCAGAACACATCTGAATTTGCTCAAGCCTAGCCATATTGTTGGATCCGTATGATGAAAAATGTCATGATGTCACCAGTTGAACAGTTGTTGTCTTCAAACATGAATGAAAAAGCTGTCACACAATACATCACATACAGGGATATTCTCAAACAATGTATGGAATTCAGGAAACAAATTATTTTTGTCTTATAATTTAATACAATAAAATCAACTATACTTTATCAGAAGTATATTAATAGCAAAACTTTTTATAAGCTTTAATGTTTAATTAATAAGTATATTCAGCACAAACTGATCTCTAACAAATACTTTCAGCACATTTTTTATTAGGTGTAGCAAATACATTTAGATGGCACATTAACAATATGTAAATATTCATGGCCAAGTTGTATCATTTCACTTTCTTTAAACTTGTTTTGTTAATTTCTTCAAAATAATCTTTATTTTCTTACTGACAAAAAAACGTCTGAATTTTCTTTTGTGGTTGTTCTAATCATTCTTCATATATCCATTAGGAAACTTTTAAATCATGAACTTTAATTACAAATATGTTTATTTAAATATATATATGATGTATATCAACAAAGTGAAAAATATAATGTATAGCTTACTTTCAAAAATAATTCTAAAGAAGATAGGCAAGTTGTTCTCTATGTTAGTGATTGCAGAACAACTGTAGCAAAATAAACAGTGACTTGGCAGTAAAAGTATATTCCTAAAGTAAATGTGATGTTTCATAGGTCAATCCTCATAAAGTTATCTGTGACTGCTTTATCAAAAGCCATTGTGAATATGCCATACGTAATTAATTGTGAGCTGTTCCAAGTTTAAACCATTTCACGTATGATTTATATATAAATATATTTCAATCTTAATTATATTAATACATTTTTGATGCTGCTAACATCAAATAAACGATAGTTTAATTGCTACAAAAACAAAAAAATAAAAAAAATATGGAGTTACCTCTGTCACGACAAACAAAAATGAACTTTAAAGCTAACAAACTTCAATCAGTGTGCGTTAACTTTGTTGTACCGTACACGGTACAGATGAAGAAAACAGTATTTTATGCAACATGACCAAGTGCACACACACACACACACACACACACACACACAGAGAGAGAGAGATATGTAGTAATAATAATAATAATAATAATAATAATAATAATCGGAAGAACTTCAAAAAGCTATGAACTTTACAGTTTACTTCGACAGGTTCTGTCTTTCTAATGTCATAGAATATAAATTATATATACACTCCTCGTGCCTTTTATTTTTATTTCTTATGTGCTACAATATCCTGTTTAACCATGAGATGCGACCTACATTATTTTTCGTACAATAAATTTATTTATTTCTGATAAATAGATGTGACAACAGGGTCCTCGTCTAATTCTTTTTTGAATCAGCTACACATAGCGGAAGCGAAGTGATTATCATCACGTGACGAAGTACGGTCAAAATGTCGGACGTGGATGTGGAGAACGGTGGAGAAACAGCTGGTTTAATATCACAGTTAGATAGAAATCTGAGAATCGGTCAGAAAATTTCTGAAAGCGAACGAACGACTAGAGTAAGTCTGAATTATTTATTATATTAAATGTTCATCTTCCATTTTACTTTGACGGTTCATTTTGAGTGAAATATTCCTTCACGTGTTCGCTTTGTGACTTCGTTCCGTTCAACTCAATAATATGACGCTTATTGTACAGCTCATTTAAGAAGTCACGTTTCATGAACTGTGCGTACGTTATTTAATATAATATTCATACGGAATGGATTTGATAACCAACTTTTTATCGTTTTGGTTTCTTCACATTTGACAGTAAATAAATCGAGGCATTTAATGAATGATTCATTCATATTGGTATACAGTCTATTTTAAATAAATATTTTCTTCAGTGTTACTGTTATATATTTTTTTTTTTTTTTTTTTTTTTTTTTTTATTTTTTTTATTTTTTTTTTATTTTTTTAAGTATTAGAATGAATATGAATGGTATTATAATACTTGTTAATAGGCTTGTTAAATACTTGAAATAGTTGGAAACTGTCCTGCATTGTTATTGAATGGTTCTCCTCTTTTGCCCCAGTAACCCTAGACATCCCACAAATATTGACACAACATGTACGGGCTTAGAATCCACATCCTGTCTGTGTCTTTATTAACTGTGTCATTTACCTTCAGCTAATTACTGTGTGTTAATTCTTTTTGTATGAATATATACACAGAATATATATATATTCCATTTAGTGTTGAATTGGTACTACCTGTATAACAAACCCAGAATTAAAATAGTATCAGCATGCTGCAAAATGATTTATAAATAAACAAAATATTTTAATAATTCAAAGTTAAAAAACATTTAAAAAATAATAAAAATATTCTGCTCTGTAAGCAGTAATCATATACTCTTCAAACAGTATTGTACCTCCTTTAATACAGTTTTCATATTGATCAGTCATACCTTATATGCAACTTGATTATCTTAAGAAGTGGTTGTACAAATTCATGATAACTTTTTTCTGTTCTTTGATAATGATATTATAGTAGAAATAAATGTAATGGATATACTGTGGACTCTGTCAAAACTGATTTTACTTAGCACCAATGAGATATGTCGTTTTAGACAAGAGTGCCAGAATGACATGAAGTTGGAATATGTTTCATTACAAATTTTACAGTTAAACATCTGTTGAGTGTCTGCTAAAAAATAGTCTGTCACTGATGACAGGCTTTTTTTCTTTTTTTTTTTCTTCTTTCAAAGCAAACTATTCTGTCATGTCCAACATTGGTTGCAAAAGTCTGCTTTTTGGTAGTAGCAGCAAAAGATTTAATTTATCATTTTAAAAATATCAGTGTATGAAAGTTTGGTCATTGTGTGTATCATCAATCCATTCATTATTCTCAGCCTAAAAGTTGGTTTCATACAGTTGTTGGTAATTTTTACTATATTTTAAAATATCAAATACTGTCTGTCTTCATATTTTAAATTGTATTGCCAGGATTCACTTGAGGTTATGACATTGGTAAAAATACTCACCTTTTTCTATTAAAATTCACCATACATTTAATCAGTAGCAAAATCAACACTGCTTTTTTTATTTATTTTTTTATAAATATATCTCTTGGAAGATGAAAGTATTGATATATTTCCCACCATTATATCTAATGATCACGTGAACACATTTTGCAAATGGCCAGCAGACTTGCATTATTTCTATCTAATTATATTTATTAATATATCAATTATATGAATAGCTGCAAAAATGCATTGATTTATTGTTGTGATTAGAGGGTGACAATAAACAGTTATTTTAAGCTTGTATACAAATTAAATTAATTCAGCTGGACGTGATAAATGACTGTACAAAAAACTATAAAGATTACAGTTAACAAAAACCAACATAAGCAGATGTCTGAGACTCAAGAAAGCAGGCTGCAAGTAATCATGAACAAACATAAAAATAAAACTTTTGCTAAATAATTTTATCTCTTATGGCATGAGTTTGTATACAGTATTTTGTTAAATACTCTGTTTTATTAAAAACATACATCAATGTTTTGATGTAAATTTTTGATTTTATGTTTGTGACAATGGCTTGGTTATGTTGTCTCATTTTGCATGTGTATGTGTGTGTGTGTGTGTATACACACACAGTAACACACACATACACATATACATATATACATTGTACTACAATGATTTAAATGGCTGGAAGTTATCATTACTATAACTTCAAATAGTTTTAATATCTCTGTTTCCTACAAACTATACACAAAGCCACTAGTTATATTTTTCTTTTTGTTATCTTACATAATCATTTGTTGTATTACTTAGACAGATAGACCTAAACATGATTCTGGATTCTAATAAGAATTTCTTATAGTTTTTTAAAGTAGTGTGATTGTTAAATCTTGAAATAGAAAGATATATAAGATTCACAGATTCTAGAAGATAAAAAAAACTCAGAATTAAAATAAACTTTTAAGAATTTGAATTAGATGTTTTTAGTTTAACATTCTTGAAGCATACTTGTAATTGCATAGATGTTAAGGAGCTTCTAATTCTGCTAAAATCATTCTTTGATCTAAAATACTGAACATGCCATCTTGTTTTTATAATTTACCATGAACACAATATCTATTGCAGACTTTATACTCAACTAAGCTGAATTTTCAGATTTCTTGAAATGGTGAAAGACAATTGAGGCTGTTCTATATAGAAAAGATATCAATAAACTATTTAAAAAGCTTAAGAAATTCTAAATATATTTTATTGATTCACTTTTAGGTTTGGACAAAATACTTCATATTTTATCAAAATTCTTCATTGAAAGATTCAACAACTTTATTGAATATTTTGTTGAAATTATCCCTTGGAATACAATTTGTAATTGTATATTGATTATAAGCATAATCTATTTGTTAGATGAAATTGTAATTTGAGCATGTGTATAGGTGGGTTTATCTGAAGACCTGTAAGTACAGTTGTTTATTGTTTAACAACAAAATCTTTTAGCATCTGCCTTTAAAGAGCCAACAAGAACCTCAAAAATATTCATATATTGAATTCATTAAAAGATATAAAAAAGAGGGAAATAAAGTAAATTCCTTTAATAAAAATTCATGCTAGCATCTGAAAAAGCTAAGTTGCTAAAGGTGAAGGTCTAACTACATCTTACAGAGATTGTATCCCATTCTAAATAAAGAGTGTGTTTACTTATTTTTATTTGTTTCTTATCTAGGTTACTTAGATTTAACTGAAGTGATGTGTTAATTATTTCTATCTGTTATTAGGAAGGTAGAGCTGAAATGATTGTTGAATTTATACTACCTATATAAACAGGTAAAAATTTAATGATTTGGTTAATTATTTTTTCCTAGACAGATTTAAGTGGTTTGTTAAGTATTACAATCTCTCTTAAAAATGGTAATAATTAATAAATCATTTCAGTCACTTTTTATTCATAAGTAATGTTTTTAGCATAGAATAACAAATTATTTGCCATATTAAACTATTATTCAGAATATTATCTTTCTGATATTCCAACAGTTTTATTCCATAATAAGTATTGTCTATAACAAAGAAAAATAAAGAATTATTTGTTATGATATTGTTATAAGATATTCCTGTTTTTCAACATAAATGGCCAGACAGTAGATATTATATTTATTTTTAAAAAACATTTTAATGTTTTATAATTTTCTTTTTTAATCTTGTCGTTTGAAGATAGTCTCACTGTTTATTGGACTGCTTATTTTTGCCCTTTTTTTCCTATGGCTTAATCTGGAACAATCAGATAAAAGAAATTTAAATTTCTGATTTACTGTTATTGGTATTGTGTAAATAACTTGGAGTATGACTGTGAGTAATAAGGTAAGTGAGTAAATTACCTTTTATATACATATGTCATCCTTTGAACTGAAATCACAATCATTATTAATATTAAAGATAAAATTATGGGTTGACACTCGTGGCTAAAATAGTTACTTTCCGATTCATAACTTTTAATTTTTTTTTCTTTTACCATTAACATATATATTTTATATTTATGTCCAGAGTCCTTGTTTTTCCCAAGGATAGTAAAATTAATTTTTTCTACCACCAGTTTCTAGTTCAAAACATATCAGTAAAAATGCTGAAAATGCATTCTTTTTTTTTTTTTTTTTTTTATTGCTCAGTCATTTTGTTAATCATTTAGCTGACATATATGTATATGTATATTTACATATGAATACATACACATACTAGGTTTGGTTTTTGCATATATTACAAACAATATTTGAGATATCAAGTTCATATTCTGTGACATATAATACAGGAAAATAGTTTTCAGCATCTTTGATGTGTTTAATATTCATATATTCAAGTAGCTTAAAATAGATGAAGATAAGTTTTACACAGTTAAAATGACACACTATCTTACAGCAGTATGTAACTCAGTATTAAATATGATGGTAGGAGATAACAGTACTGAATAGATTTCTTCAGATGGAACCATCCACTTTGTCCCCTAATCATAGCCTTTAGGCCCATTTTATTATAAATTGGCCAAATTGAACTTAGTCATGCATGTGGATGTTTTGCCAAGTGCTGTAAGGGTAGAAAAGAAAATAACTAAATATTACAATTGACAGAAACTCTCTTCCAGCTGTTCATCATTACATACAAACCCATCCACTGACACAGTAAGAGAGAGAAAGAGAGGAGGAGGAGAGGTTTTATATTGATATAAAGTTACCATTTGATTTTAACCCTCAAAATTCTTCTATTGATGTTCAGACACAGTAAATACAAATATTATTCATGTGCTGCTTTCCAACATCTGCACATACAATGTTAGTAAACCAAGGAATGTCTTACTATTGGTCATCCACACCAGTTTGACTGTAATAAATTTTGAAGGTCAGAGGTCACAGTTGTAGCTGTCATCATTTTCATTGCACAGTCTGAATCCAGACAGATAATTAATTTTGTGTTATAGATGAAAGTCATACTCTCATCAGATGAATATTTTGGGTATTTTCTTAACAGATGAACTTTTATTCCTCACTTATGAAATATAAATAGCATATTAATTTAACCTTTTTGCACAGCCAGAAGAAGTTCTCATGATAGTCCCTTTGCATCTGTCTCCATCCTCTGTTTACCTTGTTGAAGTTTTGTTGATAATTGTCATCCAGTAATTATCATCAATGTCAACAATATTGAGTATTGTTTCAAAACAAATTTTTTTCTCAGATTTAAAGAATTATTGATTTGTAAAAAAACAAAAAACAAAATTAAATTTGACTGACTGCTTCGTCAAAACTAGAAGCAGTAACTACATCTATATAGAATTATTTTAACAAAATTAACTAAGTAAAAATTCATACATGTCATAACTTTGTTTGGTTCATTGTGGTCTCAGACTTAAATTATTACACATCCAAGCTGATTCACTTCAGAATTAAACCATCAGATTATAACTGATTATCACACTACCCTACACATTGTGAAAACACAAACTTTGGCTATTTTGGGCTAGAAAGCTGAGCTGCTAAACTAGAAATTAGTCCCATGGTATTTGGATTTCTTCCAAGTAGTATTATCTAAATAACATCATTCTAGTGTGAATACTAAGTAAAATGGAAACTGAACTTTTTTTCTTTTTTTTTAAAGCACATTTCTCCAGGTTTTGTATAATTTGATGCTTATTGTTTCACTGAAAGTAATTGTTTATTTTTAAAGTTAAGGAAGAAATACTTTATTTAATGATGAACCCATTGCATTTATTATCTATTTTTATAGTAACCACTTTCACATAATTATGCTAATAAAACATAAGTGTTATGTTAATTAAAAAAAAAAGAGAACTTTATATCAGATAATTATGATCCTTCTCAACAGTTTCCAATAAATAAATAAATAATAATAATTATGAAATTAAATAAAAATGGTCCGAGATATTACAAATATCATTTCCTTTTCAGTTTGATGTTTCTAGGTTACAGGTGTCAGTTTGTTTCTTTAGACTTCTTATGACAAAGTGACAAGGAAACTGAACCAAAATAGTGACAAATGACATATATGTGTCTCAGCCCTTTTCACAGTAGCAGTTTTTGACAGGAGTGGTAGAAATAACAATTCATATGATAAAAAGAACAGAAAATTAATAACAGTAATTCTTTGTGTGTCTTCAGGCATAATTCATACTTATTAACCTTCTGACTTCTTTTTCATGCAGTGCTCTAAGGTTGTGTTAACTGTCTTTTACAAAGTTGTATGAAATAGGAAGATTACTCGTTATGGCTGTAATAAAGATTGATCATTTTTCCTTAATATATTAACTGATTGTTTATCTATTAAGACAGTTGAGTTATAAATCTGTTGAATTAATTCTAACATTATTGTATGTTTTATTCAAAACAATTTAAAAAATATATATTAAAACAAAATTTGATATTAATGTTTTCCTTGAATGAAAAAAAAAAGAAAAAAGAATAAAAATAAACTGTGAGTAGGCTTAATATTATTGCATCCAAAAATAACTGATCCATTTTGTCTAAGCAGGACGTATTTATCTGTATATTAGGATGATGACTGCAGTTTGGTCATGTTTACTGTAGATCTTAGATATCAGAGTAACCTACACTAAAAAGCATATTGGATATTCATATTTTTATTTATTTATTTATTTATTTATTGTGAGAAAGATACGGTTTTTATATTATTTTTTTCTTTCTTTCATCTGTCTTTTATGTGTGTGCTGTGTAAAATCATGCTATGAAGAAAAGAAAATATAGTTCATTTTTAACATTGAGTAGATTGGTATGAAACATTGTACAAGTCATGCTACCACTATAAGTACCTTTGTGCAAAAATGTCCAGTTGGCTGCTAAAATAACTTCAGATATTTTCAATTATCTGTTTTCCTAATGTTTTATTATCTCTTATCAGTTTCAAGTAAACCAACATGCAAAATCAATAGCAAAAGAGAAGCACTTTAAAAACATACAAGAGTTAACTTGTGTTTTTGTAGTAGAGTTGACCGTTTTCACAAAACACGTTTTCAAATTGTGAATGTATTGATTAAAACATATTACAGATGCAGTGAAACTCTAAAATAATTGGTTACCATTTTTGTAGAATTATGTTAACACAAAATAATTGCTTTGTTGAACTGTTTAGTACTGAAAAATATATAACTGTAATTGAATGTTAATAACAGAATGATATTTATCCATTGAATTTTTGTTGACTAAAGGTATTTTATATACATATAATTAAACTTATTTTATCTAGAATGCCATATCCATCAACAATCATGCATTCATCTTTAATACTGAAACTGAACTGTATTTTTTTGCATTATAAATAAATACTTCTTAAAGAAAAAAGACTGTTAATATATTTTTTTTTTTTTTACAAGATGTAATATCACTGAAACTCCAGTCCACAGTGATAACAACTATTAAATCTTTATATATTTTCAATTTATTAAAAAAATAAAATAAAATAAGAAAGTTTTGTTTGTTTGTTTGTTTTAAATAAATGAATGAAATTGTCACAATACCTCTTTAAATATTTATTAACTGTTATGTTAGGTATCAGATATAGGTTTCTTGTATAATAATAAGAGAATAAATATACTGCAACCGTTAAACAATATTTTATAAGTGTCTTATTATAAAAAAAAGAAAGCACAGATTACAACTGTAGATAATACAGTCATGGATATTGAATGGATTTGCACTTACACACCAACAAGGATTGATTATGTGATTTCTAATGGCTCAAACCAGCTACATACAGTTTCGTTATTGTTACTGTTTGAATAATGTGTAAATATACCATGTTTTGAGTTTGTGTTAATTTAGTTTATCCTATGAGTATTACAGCAATTTTGTCAAGATAAATACATTTAAGATTTAAGCTAGTATTATTGATTGAAAATATACATTGATCGAGTGCTATATCAAGTTCTGCTACAGATTCTTTGCAGTAGACACATAATTACAAATACCTACAGAGTGCAATAAAAGTAAGACACCATTTACTATCCAAATTGCAGGAATAAAACAAATGTAAAATCAATCTTCGTGAGATTTGAAACACTTGATAAAACAACAAAGAAGCAGACATTTGTTGATTTGACCTTTCTTAAAATAAACCCAGAATATTAATTTTGTTTTCACAATGATATAATTGACCTAGTCCTTTTAGTTTGAACAAACAAAGTAAATTTTGCTAATTACAGCATCTAACAAGAAAATAAAATCCAATTTTGTAAATATTTATACAATAAAGAGTAATATATTTGTGCTTCATTCAGGTTATTTCGAGTGCTACACATTTTCTGTATAATTCACACCATTAGCTAGGTTCACACCAAATGAATGAAAAAGCAATTTAATATTGTTGTGTAATAATAATAAAATAGATTGTTTGAGTTGTTTAAGTGAGAAAAAAATACAAATAAACATTAAGATGTAATACGAAAACTCACTTACTTACAGCTGAATTCTTGCAGAATTCCAAATACCAGTATGAATCAGTTGGTACAGTAAAACAAGATTCAGTTGTCCATGAAGAACAGTCATGGTATTCAGGCTAGACCAGCTCATCTAAAAGAATAAAAAGATAAAAATTGTTATCTGCCTACAATTTACTAATAATTTTACAGTTTACTTATTATGTGTTTGATTTTTTAAAATCATGGCATTAATTAATCAGATTTGTATCCTAATATGTCTTAACTTTCACATTCTTTCATTTTTATATTTAATTTAAAACCATGGTTTTCTTCTTCTCTGTTATATTAAAATAATACTACATACTGATACATGTTTTATAATTACATACTTACAGTCCATTATTATATTTCTGAATTTCATTTGCTTATTGTTATAATTATTTTATTCTTATTTTTCTTAAATGAATCTAATCCATTTATAAAAATAATCATCATCATCAACATCATAACTCAGACAGACATACACACAGATACACAGACACTAAATGACCAATAACAAAGGGAAAAAACAAAAACGAAATAAATATAAATCAGTTGGAGGTAAGTAGTACACATGCATGCGCACACACATACACACAGCTTTTAAATGATGTCTCACAAAAAAAATGACTGTAAGTTGTGATTTCTTACTACACCATTACATTATACATGTTGCTTAATTTAGTGTGAAAGACCCAGCAAGCCATAGGAAAGTGATGTATTATAAGATAACTGGATAAGCAGCCTTCTTTTTTTTCTTTTTTTCTTTTTTCGCTCACTGAAGGTACTGAAACAGTAGATGTGTGTCACCTGTAGCAACCTAATACACTCACATATCGTCAGGGAATGTGTTTTTATTTATTGTTTATATATTAGTGATGATGTTGATGCCAGGAAAGTGGAATGTTTCCTCAGCACTGTTTCAGTGCAGATGTTGTTAACAGAATTCTGTGTTACTTTATTCGAAGTTGTTAATAACAAGCACAACTGAAATATATTATTACTTACAACATCAGATACTGTTTCTCAAAAGAAAGTTATCCTGAATAATTGTCAGGAGAATTTTCGTTCTTTTGTTGAAATCGGCCAAAAAAATAAAAAAATATATATTTAACAAGACCTTGTCATATTTTAATGTTAATGATTATTAGACAACAAACTCTGATTATTTTTATACGTTGATGACTTTGGACCGATTATATCAGCTGCTCTGATGAGTTTTTCTTATTAAAAGCTGTAACATATTTATTTTTTTGTATACCATCCTGTATAAAGGAAGTTTGAAAAAATAACTTAAAGACAATGCTATGCAGGAATAATTAAAGAGGCACTGATCATGCAGGACATTGTTCTAACAGCTAAACAATTTCTGCTCACCCTCCCAAACTATTCTGTGTACATTTGTAAAAATAATATAATACTATGCATGTAAGAAGTCCAGTGCATCATAATTTATTTTTATTATTATTATTGTTAATTTATTTAATAACAATATTTTTATGAGATATACAATGTATTTCTTGTTTTCTGCTAATTTTTTTAGCTTGAACAGATAAATTTATTTATCTCACTTACCCATTATGTTAAATTTAAAATGGATAAAAAACAGTAAAGATATAAAAATCTGTTTGTTTTTATGGTAGAATAAACCAGAAAAGACTGGGTCTCAAGTAAAATACAATAATAATAATAAAATAAAACCAAATTTCAGAATACTTGATCTTTTATAATTTTCTATCAATAATGCCATAGTTTTGTAATAAAAATAAGTCTTTCTTTGAGATTTCTAGTTTATATTTGTTAAATACCATTTAATTTTATTTTTATTTTTTTTTATTATTGCTACACTAAAAATTTTAAAATATTGTAAATTATTTCTTCAGTGTCTTTGGTATTTGTATTGGTTCCTTCTTTTTTCTGTTTGTAATTATATATTTATAGCAAAATAATGCATTTGCTAGACCTTTTACCTAAATTATAACTATCATAGTGTTTATGCAGCAAAATTATAATAATATCAAGTATCCACAAGTAAGTTTAAACATTATTTACCAAAGACATCATTAAACATATCATTTCTCTGAAGCCTTTGATGAATAAACTTTGTCTTCTGTAGTTCTGTACAGACCCTGTCTTGATAACGGTGTAGTCCTTTTTTTCTTTCTGACTTAAATATTTTTTCCACTGCCATAAATGTAAAGAGCCCAGTGTATATGATTTATGGGGTACTATATAAATGCACAAATTATTATTAGTGGTAGTTTTTTAATGTTTTGATACAATTGGAAAACAACAGACAAGACTGAGTCTATTTTCAAAGTTCATTTTTTCTTGGATTTAGTAAGAATGATTTCTAATTTATAAAGTAATGATTTCAGTATAATTTGCCAACAATTCTTTGGTTAAAAAAAAAAATGTATACAGATTTTTAAATTTTGTGTTTTTAAATTATTTAAATGAAAAAGATGATTTATTTATTAGCATTATATTTTATGTTATTACTAATCAGATAATCTATTGAAATTTGAAGTCTGAACAAAAATTGTAGTACCTTTTCTTTATGTATAAGTAATCGGTTTTATTTAGGATTATTTTATATACTTTTTCTGTTTAAATGAATATTTTCCTTATTATTTAGTGATAGTTAAGTGTGTGTGTGTAAATGTTTATGTGCATGTTTCTGTCTATCTTTCTATATCTCTATCTTTAGCAATTTATTTTGATCTCTATCTATTCAGAATAAATAACCTAATAATGTCTTTTAAAAAAATGACATTTTGATGAGATTTTTTATGAATAATAAATTATCCTGATTTGAATATGAATACTGTTTCAAGTCATGTAGTTGCTACTTATCAGTGTGGCACATGAATAGATACAAGCCATGTTCACTCATAACAGAACTGGCATCATCATAAAGCAATTTATTATAAAGTTCACTGTTATCAGTAACATATTACACATATATCAACAGTATTTTTCTATTTATGGAATTAAAATTTGTTGTTTTAAGCTTGTCTGCATCATATATTTTTAATTTGGTGTATTCAATAACCACTTGGAATTACAGATTGTAGCCACAAAAATTATGATAATTTCATTCTGTTTAAATGTTTTTATTGTAATATGTATGTAGTTGTCTTTAATAATTTATAGAGAAAATTCATTTTTCAAATCTACAGTGAAAGCTGCCTCAACTGGATCATTTCAGATGTATAATTTTAGTTCAGTAAAAACAAATATATGTTTGGTTAATCCTTCAAACATGGTAACTCTAATGACAAATAACAACACATAGAAAATAGTCCCACAGTGTGTATAATAATAAAGTACTGTGCTATTATAAATATATTATTCTAATCTTTTGAAAATGGAGAGAAAATAATACAAACTCATCTATATGATGAGTGTATATTTTACTGTTTCTATACCTGAGAAATATCATTCAGCATGTTGAGTTAGTTATTTCTTTAAATATGAAATGAAAAGTTTATTTTTATTATTTATCCATTTAAATCCAGATTCTTTGTTCTTTCTACTGTTTGTTGTTATATTTTTATTTTTTATTTATTTTTTATTTTTTTTTACTACTTCACTTTAAAAGGAAGTGGAAAAGTGACATTCCATATTTCATCTAAACATCCATTAATTATACTCCATGAAAAAAAATAAAGATACAAAGTGACCACAGAGGGAGTAAAAATATTTCAAAATACATTTTAATCTTATGTGAATATGTGACAAACCCTTGACTCATTTAAGATATACTAGTTGAGACAAGCAGCAACATGAATATTCATGAGCTATCTACTGATATTTACATGTTATTTAACTGACCAGTTCCTGGCAGCTGTCACACAGACTTTCATACTGAAGCTTATTTATGAAAATTGCTCGAAGCTCTTTGGATTGGTGTATTTGTTATATACTGGTTGTCATTTACTTTTCTCTCTTTCTGCATCTATTTTTTAAATTATTGTCGATGTCTAGTTAAATCCTTTTTAATCTGCTGTTTCCAGTTTGTGTCAAGTCTCCATGTGACAGACTTGATGCATTTACTGGCAGGGAGACTGTATTAATTTAATAACAGCATTTCCATCCACTTAATGTTCATGCTTGATGGTGAGGGAGTGTATTTTCCTTTGTAAACACCATAGGTGAAGTGCTGTTTTAAAACAACTGCTCTGGATTTTGTGCTTAACAGTTGTGATTTTATTATATTTTTATTTATTATTTGTTTAATTTCTGTTTCAAAAAGTGATAAGAGTAAATAACGTCTCTAGGAAGAAACATTATGTGTTTCTTTGTGACAGGAAATTATTTTGTTAGTTACTGTCATTTAAAATTTATAATTTTCGCTTGAGTAGCTGAGAGATTTATTTTTACCTTCCATTACTTTACTGTGAAAGAAAGGAGAACATCACTGAGAGTGAACCTGTGGATTTCACTATTGCAGAAATTCTGCACTTTTGTGTGAGATACTTTCTGCACTTCATTGTGAGAGAACATCTTCACTTCATTTGTGAAAGGGAATTGTTGCACTTCATTATCACTCATTTGATTAAACCTTTACCAATTCAGCTGCTGATTTTTTAAATCAAATTCTTACCTTTTGGATGGTCTTTTCCATTTCGTTGTCAAATCCTGGTCCACCACTCTTTCCCTTCATAGTGAAACAGAAGAAGTGAAATTACAAATTGTTGTGAGATTATTTGAAGTGACTTTTTCAATTTTCTCGTGAGACTGAACTGACAACATGGCCAATCTTATGCCACTGCTGAGTCGGTCACGTCGTCCTTCAGCTGCAATAGAAGAAACAGACGTTCAGGTGATATCAAACTAATATCACTAATACCACTAATATTATTATCTTCAGACTAAGACATGACAATTCAATGGATATAGCTTTCATTTTTTTTTTGTGTTTGTTATATAATTCGTTATGTGTCCACTAATATAATCATGTGATTTATGTTCGTACATATAATATTCTTATCTGTTGGCATTTCTTAAAAGCATGGTATAAAAAATTTTAACATTTACTAAAATAAGAACTGAATTTTTTTGTTATGGTATTGTCATTTCAGGCAACTTACTTGACAGTATTAATTAATTTTCTTAAAATTTGGTGCAGATGCTAATAAAATAACTATCAGTCTTTTGAAATCATTCTCCTCTAGATTTCACCAAGTCCATCTCTGATTCTTCATCTTATTTTTTACCCACCATCCTATGATTCCTAGTTTCTTTTTGCCTTCCAATAGAAATACAAAAGAGTTAGTTCAGTTTTCTTTTCTGAAGCCATTCTGTGAAGACAGGGACGAAATAAACATTATTAGAAAATTACTTTGCCAGTGTGGGAAATTCAACTAATATAAAATTCTACTCTGTTGTTTCTGAATATGTTAATTATCTAAAGAGAGCAAAGAGATGAAAACACACATGTAATCTCAGATTAGTATTTTGAATCTTTTGAAAATATTTTATCATTTTTTTTAAACAATTAGGTTTTCTTGATGATACACAATGTATTTAACAAAATTGTTGAAAAACCTCTGATCCAAAACAAACCAGCAAACAGAACCACACATTTTTTTTTATTATTATTATTTTTTTTTTTTTGAAAACCTATTAATTCCAGTACTTTTCAAATTCCTCTGAATAAAAATCTGAAACAAAACATAAAAAATCAAAGCTTTAATTAAAATTTTAATTTCAGCATTTGAGAATATCTTAATTAGAAGCATTTATTTTCTCCTGCTTCTACCATATTTGACACTATCATATTAATTTTTCTGTAAAGAAGGTACAGAAAGCACAGAAACTCAAAATAATATGTTATCTTTGTGATAGAGCAGAAATATTAACATTTTAATTAAGATTAGTATATCTGGTTGGAGATGAAAATTAATAAAAGTGAATGCTATTCATTATAAACATGTGTGAGTAGCATTGCATTACCTCATGATTACAATTCCATTTCACAAAAGTTCAGTGACTTAAAAGCTCTAGTGATACCTGTAACACCTGAATTAATCCGTTCTCATTAGCTTCACCTAAAACCTAGGGGATTATAAATATATAGTCAATCAACTTTTTGTTTATAATAATAATAATTATTATTATTATTATTATTATTAAACATCTTTTAAATTATTAAAAATAGAATGTTATGAAATTGGTGTTAGAAACATTAATTCATCCTCTTTCCAAAACATAATATTGAAAAAAAAAAAAAAATTAAAAATTATTTTTTCATTTGGTTATTTTTGATTTCAGCGTTTAAAATATGGATCAGGCCAAAAAAAGAAGGTATGTTTTAAAAGAATGCTTGGCCTTTTTTCAAAAGAAAAACAAAAATCTATTGTTTTGTTTGAACTTTTCTGTTTTTGCTGCTTGTCGTTTTTTGTGAACTTCATTATTGTTCTTCACATCTTAAAGTTTGCTTGCAAAAAGTGCTTCAAACCTACAGTTTTTTTCTTATAAATTCCTTTATACTAAATACAGTTCTATTAACTTAACAGCTGCTTTGTTAATCACACACAGCATGTTATATAAATGATAAAATAAATAAATTTGGTGATGGAAAACTTTAATAAAATAATTTACTTAGTTGGTAACAGTTCAAAATAATCATTAATTAATTAGGAAGTTAAAAATTATTACTAAGCAATATTTATAACTTTTAGTGTCAAGAAGTATTACCAAGTTATTGCCATTAAAAAACACTTCAATTTAGATAATCTCTGTAGTTTCAAATATATTGATAATTTTATGTGCTGTTGTCCACAAAATAAGGAACTAATTAATACATGGAATGAATGAATGAATGATATCACATTGTATTTAAAAATAATTATTTGTGTCAGATACTATTTTAAAATTAAATATAGGCTCTTAATTGGGTGGTTGTCTAAATATTTTCAATACTTTTTGAGATTTTTGTGGGTTTTGGCATTATTGGTTTTGTTTTGCTGTTGCAGTGACTTTTGTTAGCATTATGTAATTGCAAAAGATATCAGAAATTTTAAACTGGAAAGATAAGTAAATGAAAAAGTAAAATATCAAATTACAGTTTAAGAAATGCATTAAAAGACCCTTTTTTTAATTTTATATTAATATTTTATTTATTTTTAGTTATTAGTTTAAATTGAAAAAAACAACACAAAATAAAACCAAACCAAGAATAATAGCATCCAAATTTTAAGAAATGTAAGAAATCACTAATTTTAATATAAATGAGTTTGAAGTATAAGGTATCAGCCTTTCAGAATACTGCTTGGAAATTGCTCAGTTTCAAATGCTGTGTATGTACTGTTCTGTCTTTGGGAAATTCATTTAAAATACTTTGCTTCTGTTTGATAATTGCCATTATATACCAAACATATGAATGAACACATTAACCTTTAATGTTGCTGAGTTATTATTAAATATTCACTAATTCACTCACTTTTATAAAATATGAAATCCAGGAATTTTTTTTCAGTTCATAGAGGAGATATTTATCAAGATCATGTTACTATAAATTACAAGTCTAATGATGTACAATGAGAAAATCAATACAAACACATTATCAGTTGACCATCCACTCTGTAACAGAGTTGCATAATTAAATGTGACATTTAGGTTATAAGGAATATACAACACAAAGGCTTTCTACTGACTCAGTTGGTATCCTGGTTAACTTTCCCCTGAAATTTTTTTTTTTTTTTTTTTTTTTTAGGGTCGTAGTGTATATGGTTAGAAAAAAATAAAATAAAATTTTCAAGTTAAAATATTACAGATGAAAAACAAAAATTAGTCTAACTTAAGAAAATGTATTGACTAATAATAATAATAATAATAAAGTAGATCATATCTAAAAGAAAGCATATTTCTTTATTCTAAATTATTATTAAAGTGGTATTTCTCATTGGTTATATTTTAGAATATGTTACATATAAAAAGAAAATATTGTACTTGGTGTAAGAAAAATTAAATAATTATAAATTAGGATTATTGTTATATTTACAAATTTATTATGACTAATAATAATAAAAAAAAAAAAGTAACAAAGATCACAGTTAAATGAAATATAAATATTCTAATTTATTATTAAATGGTGCTTCTCACATAGGTATATTATAGATTGAGGAGTCATGTAAGAGAAGATGAAGGGCTTATGTAATCCTTTATAACTGCCTGACTATTTACTAGGAGAGAATATAAATTTGCATTTAATGACATTTAATTAATCAACTTTTCATTCTGAGTTATAACTTGGCTTAATATTTATTTGGCCCACAAGCTCATACAGATATAATTCATGTATGATGCTGGCATTTGACCCAGAATGATAGATTACTTATTTTTGATTCCTTTTAAAAAAAATTTAGAAAAACAAATCAAGAAAGAGAATCTGACTGTTTATTTTTGGGGAAAATATTAAAACTACAATATATTTAATAGATTAATAACTCACTAAATAACTAATTTAATAAATAACATGTACATGCGAAGTATAGTCAGTACAATTAATATCTGATCCATAACATAATTGTAAGTGTACTGTAATTTTTATTTTATACATTTCTAACCTGTTATATAAGAAACTGTTTTGATGCATGTTACACAGAAGACTAAAGGAATACAGTGAATGATAGATGTACTTTATTATTATTATTAAAAGTGAAGCAGTCAAAAATGAAAGTATTTTTAAAACAGACAGTCTACAAAAAAAAAAAAAAAAATTTTTAAACCCCTTCTCTTTTTAATCGCAGAATCTTTACTTTACTGCAGCTATTTCAAATAAACACTCATTCTAATTTTCATGGTTTTTTTAGCTATTGTTTTTGTTTGTTGTTGTTTGGGTTTTTTTGTTGTTTTTTATTTAGAATTTATTTTTCTACTAAAAAAATTCCCTTAAAATAGTGCTGCTTTCTACTTTCTGTGCTGGCTTCATATAGCATAATTTTTAATATTTGATAATAAAGAAGAGTTTGTTAATATTAAAATTAATTAGGCAGTCTTATTGATTCTGTGAACCCACTTTGTGCTGTAAACAATAAAAATATTCTTTTAGAGATTTACTCAGAGATGTTCATCTTGTAAATATGTCATTTTGTTTTGTTTTCAGAATTTATCAGTCATGAAAATAATGCTGGTTCCAATCGGAACATAATCAATTTTTTTTTTTTTTTGTGATTATGTATCTGTTATTTGTAGCAGTCAGTAGTTCTGCCCAGATTATTTGTTTGTTTTTTTCTTTTTGTTTTATGTATATATATATATATATATATATATATATATATACATCCAATGTTTTTTTTCAAAATGTCATTTCAAAACACACATTTTACATAGATCCATTAGTTAAAATATTTACACATAATGTTTAGTACATAATGTTTTTCTTTAAAACATGAAAACACAAATATAATGAAAAATATAAATTTGTTTAACAGATTAATAAACAAAATTTAAAAATTAATATGTATATGTGTGTAAAATAATAATACAATAAAATAACATCAGACTGAAAAAAAGTAACCAGAAGGAATTCAAATCTAAGCAGCTTGTTATTTTTTGCTTAATTTAAAATTACCTTAAACCTGCACAATATATATTTCACAGAATTATAGTAATTTTCAGTTAAGCAAAAAATAACAAAACTTAGATTTGAATTCTTTCTGGTTACTTTTTTTTCAGTCTGATGTTATTTCATTGTATTATTATTATTTGTACATTAAATGTTTGCTTTAAATGTGTTTTTCATATTACATTTCAATTCAAAAAATTTTTTGTAGGTATTCATGATATATTTTGCATTAAGAATACAAGTATATGTTTTGTTAATCATTCTTTTTCTTAATAAATAAAAAGAATGAACATATGAAATACCTGTTTTTTAATCTTTGATGAAGATTTTAATATTTTTTCAGTATATTTTTTATTTTTTTAAATTATTTTATACAGTTTGTAAGCAAGGATATAGATATGCAATATATGATAAAAAGTAAATTTGAATTATTAATTTCCCCTTATAACTCCACAGTCCATTAATAAACAAATGAAAGATCATTTTATATATTTATCAAGACAGACCTATAAAAGTAACATTTATTAGCACAATAAGGATTATATTTTTTTAAATTCTAGAGCATAAATATTAATTTATTGGTACTTCAGATATGGCACTTTTACTACAGAGTTTTAATGATGACAGTTTTAGATCTGTTTGTATCCTCAAAAGGTTTTCAAGTTCTTGTTTAAATAAGATAAGGGCTTTTGACTCAAGGTTATTCTACAGTAATCACTTTTAAAATAGAATATTATCATGGTAGGGTCACATGAAAAAAATACTGCTGAAATGTCAGCCATGGTTGTAGAAATAAGCCCCAAAAAAAGAATATGACTTTGCAAAGAACATATTCCTCTACATTTATATTTAACTAAAGCTTTATGGACATTTTTGATAAATTTGGACATATCTGAAAACAAATTCTGAAAAGATTCAACACACTGCTTTAGCAAATTTGTTTTGAAAATCATCTAACTTTGACACACCATCTAAAGTACTGTTAACTTTGTTTAAATAAAGTGCATATTTAGTTTTATTAATTAACACAAGGTATCACAGAAAATCAAGTCTGGATATATGCCCTATATGGCTTGTCCCAGAATATTGTAGAATATGATACTGAGTTAACATCAGATTATAGTAGCACTGTGTTTGATATGGTCAAATTATTTTCTGCTAATATTTGACTTTGGTTACATTCATATTCTCTAAGTTGTAACCGAATATTATCAATAAGAACTTGCCTTGTTTCCAACAATGAATCTTAAACTTTCAGCCAGACAATTTAAAGTGAAAAAAAACATGAAACAAGAATGTTCCTTTCTGATTTGTTTTAATTTGCTCAGGATTATTATTATTATTATTTCTCTTATACAATTTTTAAAATCTATTTTCCTATTTCTCAAAAATTTATTACCAGCAAAATGCATGGATCATAAATAAGTGTCCCAATTTGATCAAAGGTTCAGATTGTCCCAATTTTTGTGCATTTACTGTTAATATATTCTCAGTGAAATGAGGTGATTTACCTTTTCTTTCCAGTGTGAATATTATAATTCCTAAAACATTTAATAATTTTTATTGAATTTATTTTTTTTTTTATTATTATTTTATCATTATATTTAAAAAATAATAATAATAAACATATAAATAAAAATGGAAATAAAAATTCTGAGAAATATAACTCTTCACAGTTAAAATCCTTTGAGTTATTTCCCTTTATTTATAACTTCTTTTTTT
This sequence comes from Chrysomallon squamiferum, assembly GCA_012295275.1. NCBI lineage: Eukaryota > Metazoa > Mollusca > Gastropoda > Neomphalida > Peltospiridae > Chrysomallon > Chrysomallon squamiferum. The sequence goes on from CM022671.1 coordinate 18,919,285, forward strand.
TAATTTTAATTTATTATTATTATTATTATTATTATTATTATTATCTACATTTTCAAATTAAAACAAAAATAATTAAAATGAGTAAATAGAATTCTATTGTTGAAATTGACATTATTTATTTATTAATTTATTTATTTATATTACCACTGATTTAATAAATTCTATATTTGTTTCAGGAGATAAAATTTAATATAACCCCCAACCGTCCACGTATAAGAAGTCGATCAGCGTCACAGTCATCAACAGACAGTTACAGTTCTGGTAAGTTTGAAAAGTCTTAAATGTCTAATAACTGTCTGGTTTTTCTTTCAGTAAATACTGAATTTGTACATAATAACATTTGTTAACCCATTTAATCGAATTATCTATTAATATATTCTCTATGTTATAAATAACTCCATGTAACACATTTTGTGACTTAAATAAAATGTTTTGAATATTTTATAAAAGCTTGTTTCAGCAAACAGAAACTTCCAAGTCTTTTGTTTTTAAAATATACTGTACATTTTAAAATTTATATATATATAATTTTTTATTATTATTATATCACAATTTTTTTTAAAACACAATTTAATAAATGCCGTATCTGGTATATTATATAACTTGAAAAATACTAAATAAAATACAAGAAACCAAGAGAGACAAAAGTATATGTGAGAGAAAGAAATAGGCTGTTATAATTCTAAATATGTTCGTTTTTTTTTTTTTTTTTTTTTTTTTTTTTTGTTCACATTTGGGCTCAAAATTCACCACTTTGCATTGTCTTGAAGGACTTTTATTTTGTTATTTATAAAATAAATAAATAAATTTAGTATATATTGTATGTAGGAATGTGCTAAACAAAAGTAAATTAAGATTACTTTTTACTAGTAGTATTATAAAGTTATTTTAAAGGGAGAGAATTCTGATAAACATAAAATGAACTGCTGCTACCCCATAGTATATCAACATTTTTTGATGAAACAAGTTTTTAAAGCACATGCAATCATTTTCTACTATGATTTCATCAAAAGAATTGAACTGTTGGAACATTTTGTAATGTAGATGCTCTATGGCTTCTTTACAGTTCTTTTTGTTCATTAGATTTCCTTTTGTTGTTATTATTTTTTAATTTTAATTTTTAACTTATTTATTTTGTTATTTTTTTTTTTTTTTTACACATTGAATCAGTTACATTTAAGAACTGGTAACAATAAATTTGTAAATACGAAATTGTATAAATACCTTATCTGACATATAATACATTGTTTCTTTATTATGTGAAATTTTGGTAAAGTAAAAGAAAGATTTTATTCACATTTCAACTTGGCTATAAATTCACAAATATAATTCCTCCCTCAAACTACTTATCACAGTATAAATTTATAGAGAAATATATATTTTAGTAGAAAGATGAGGTGATTGCCATAAAATATATTTTTGCTAATTTGTATAGATGAAATACAAAAGGAGTAATAAAGGAACACTGGTTGTGAAAAACATTCCAGACATTACCAGATTTATGGGGTTTTTAACATTTGCAAAATGTTTTGTTTATAAATATCCAGTGTTTCTTTCAGACCAACTGTTACCAGCTCTGAACATTCATTATTTATTCACTTACTAATGTACATAAATAATGTACACACAAATTTTATGTTTCTTGAAAATGAGTAATTATGAAATAATGTGTTTCTTATATGAATATATTCTGGGATTTTTTTTTTTTTTTTTTTTTGTATATACATGTAGATGGATTTTTGTCTAAGCAGTGGCACTGTAACTAAGTTACAAAATACGTATTTTGTATTAAATATTTTTTAGAATCAGTAATAATGTGCTTTTTATTAATGTTTTTTTTTTTTTAGCATTAATTATTAACTACCTTAATATTTATTTTATACAGAATAGTATACTCTATTACATCAGCACTGATTTAAAAACAAAAGAATTTTGTGATTCTTTTTTATTTCAAAAAACAATAAATACTTAGTTTACAGTGTGGGTTATGGTGTTTTTTCTGTTTTTCTGTTTTTGTTACGCTAAGCATTAATACAGTAACTAAGTAACAAAACACTTACTTTATACAGACAATTATATATACATCTATTACATTAGCACTAATTAAAATTGAAACTGCATTTAACATTTGTTGAAAACGAATAATTACTTACCCACAAATCAATGTACAGCTCATTGTTAAAGTGGTGACTATGCAATGGAATAGTGTTGAGCTGCATACAGTGATGAATTCAAAGTGGTCTTCTGTGAGAGAGGCTCAGTATCTGTGCTCATATACCAGCTGCTATGTTAAATAGAGATTTTGGTGCATAGAGATTTTATGTCTAAAATGTGTTCATTATAATTTGCTTGTTGTTTCTTTTTACATGAAATCTATTTGTATAGTTCTCTGTGTGTGTGTGTGTGTGTGTGTGTGTGAGATGGTTTGAGATGTGTCATAAAATATAAGCTAGAAACTATTAATTACATTAAAAAATTACTAAAACATCACAGAATAAATCAGTATTAATATAAAGGTTCTGCAACATTAATATTAATACTTGTAAAACATTAATAATTTATTTTGTTTTTGGTGTGGGATTTTTTTTTTTTTTTTTTTATTATTATTTTTTGTTTGTTTAAAGTTGTCATTAGATAAAAAATAATTCCCACTCCACAGGTTATTGTTATTTTCACCATTTTACAGGATCGTAAGCTAAACAGTCATGTGGTTTTAAAGGCTTGTTGGTGCAAAGAATCTTTTAAAGACAGAAAATCACATCCATAGCCTTTCTTAAAACTGGTAATTGAAATTGAAAATATATATGACATTCTAAGTTTTACTATAAGGATATATATATTTTTTTTTTATCATATAATTTACAGATTTTGAAAAATATGATTTTAAACAGAAAGAAACAAAATAATTATTTAAAGGAGTGTTTTTTATATATATATATATAAATAAAGGGAAAGGGAGAAGTTAGAAAGAATCAGAAAATAAAATTTACAATAAAACAAAAACAAGTAAAAGGGAAGACTGTATCACTTGAACTCTAAAAACATATGTCTGTATTAGATAAATGAGATAAATTTAACATTCCTCATAGCTCATGTTTGCACGTTTGTTAAATGAACGTGATGTTTTATAAAAACATAAGCATTGTAAGATAAGATTATTTATGTTACAGTGGGGGTTTTTTTTTGGAATACATCATCTGTCATACAGGTGTTTTTACCTGATGCAAGGTATGTGAAAGATGTTAGTGCTAAGGTGGACAGCTTTTTCATTGCCATTTTGTTTGCTAAGAATAAGAAAATTTTGTTTTGATTCAGAACATTGTTATAACTATAAACATGGTGTTTTTGGAGCATTAATATAATGGTAGTAGTAACTAATTTTTAATAAGCAAAGGGTAATTATTATAGAATAAATGAAATTACATATGAGCAAGGAAAGGACAAATGGAGTGGGGAGAGAGGATGTATATAATTTCACATTGTTTTTTCTGTGTTTTTAAAATTTATTTTTTAAAAATCACACAAAAAAAAAAACATTTTTTTTTTTTACTATAGAATATTTTATACACACATGCATACATTAAATTGGACACAGCAGATATATAAAGATTCTTGAACTCTGTATAATTCCTAGGTAACAGGGTGGCCATTGTAATGCCAGTCATTCTTTTTAACTTCCCTAGTACAACAGCCAAGAAAATTACAATTTTTATATCTTTCTGAATGCCATCACTTCTTATATAAATGTGTTAAACCTTTTCAAGAAGATTTTAGTTACCTCAATTTGCCAAATTTATAAGATTAACTAAATTGCCTAAATGAACCTAGTAACTTTTGAAATAATTTTTTACATGTATATATATATATGCCTAGGAAGTGTTTCTATCTTTACAATAAAATAAATATTTCTAACCAGTTTGTATCCATGCAGTTTGTATATTTTGTCAAACTATTCACATAAATAAATGAAGATGATGTTGCATTTTGAAGAAAGCTGTTATTTACATTCGATTAAAATACAATGAAATCTCAGTGTAACATATTAACCTATTCAGTTAAGTCACATTTATGAACAATGTAAAGATTTGTGATTATATCAATAGTTGTCTTGACAACCATATTAAATTTTCTAATTTCTTTAATATTATTTTTTAATTACTATTTAAAAAGTTCATTGATGTTTTGTTTTTGTGTTGTTGTTTGTTTTTGTTTTGTTTTGTTTTTTTGCATTTTTATTGTTTTTTTATTGTTTGAAGCCTATAAATAATTTTTCACATTATATTTTTCTTTGCTATTAATTAAATTCTGCATTATGTTTAACCCTTTTGTTTGTGGATATAATGTTTCATGAAAGAAAAAAGAGTTGAAATTACTTGATGCCAAAAAGAGAAAAAATTAAAAATTGCTACTAAAAACATATATTCAGTAAGTGCTGGGCAATAATCTTGGATATTAATAAAAGGAAAAAGAGAAAAAGCAATTGTGCTTTTGTAAGAATATTCTTAAAGTGTGGCTGATTTTGATTTTTTTAATAAAATACAGTCAGATCAATAAATACCAGAAAAATTAAAAATAAAATGTTTTCTTTTATTTTTTTTATTTTTTATTTTTTGTCATTTCTAAATTTAGGCTGTTAAAGAATATGCTACAGAATGATTAAGCTGTTTACTGCAATAAATGGCAAACTTTTTTTCTTGGAAATAATAAATTTAAAAAGAATTAAAAATAGGTATATTTTACTATCATTCATTTAGAAAAATGATGTAAATTTAACATATGATTGATTTTTTTTTTTTATAGATTGTGTATAATTTGATTGTTTTATTTATTTATTTAATAATAATAATAATAATAATAATAAGGTATTCCCAACCAGTTAGTAGATGTAGTAACATGAATTTAAAGATTCTTATTTGCAATTCAAAAACTGGATGATATATTTCTGATGAAGTCAAAGAATTTATGGGCAGTAAAATCAGACATATTAATGTTAAAACTTAAAAAGCTATTGTTAATACACATTACCATTAGTCCAACTTTATACGAGGTAAATATGATAGGCTATATTAACTTCACATTTACTGATCTGGCAGTCATTAATTGGAATGTGTAATTTGAAATTTTCCAGAAAACTGCAGTTTCAGCTTCCTGTCAACAGTGATGTTTTACGGCACTTCAAATAACTTAGTTGATAACATCCATTTTCTGTAAACTGATACGCACCAAAGGCAATAATAAACCTATTACATAAGTAAATGAAATGTCTGGTATAGCCATTCATCTTATGTTAACAACTCGTGCTGTTTGATATTTTATTATAATTTCAGCTAATATGTTCTTACTTCATGTTTCTGTATTGTGTTGTGCCATAGACAGATTGCAGATAGTCTGCAGTGACATGAAGGTTATTTAATAAGTGAATCATTAATCAACAATAATAAACTGAGCTGACACATTGGAGGCCACACTAGACACTAGATTAGTGATGGTCAGTCAGTATTAATTTACTTGGCAAATGTTAAAAATCAGATATCACAGAAATGGCATTCTGATCCTTTGAATTAAGTATTATAGCAAAATATCCATGTTGATATGTTAGCATTCAGTGTAGTGTTATCACTGAATGCTAATTATAGATCATTGCATTAGACATTTTTCATCCTAGAATTGCTCAATGTCTAGAGGTGTCTATATCTGCTTGTTATATGATGGATATAAAAGTCCCTGCTGCCAACTGATTTAGAGGAGACTGCAATTTGATGGCAGCTTTTTTTTCTCCAAAGCATGTAATTTGTTCTTAAAAACAAATAAAGATAAAAATAAATAAATGAGTTATAAATAAATAATCATCTTTGTTTATTTATAAACATGAAGAAATTTAACATTAATGATCATGAAGATATGTACATAGAAAGACTGTATGTATGAGATATATATATAGATATAGATATATGCGCACCATGAAATCCAACAAAGTAATGACTTGTAATAAAAACCTATACTGCTTTTGTTATTTCGACTCGAAATTCTGTACAGCTGACAAAGTCACTGAAAGTTGAGTGTCAACAGAAAATCAATTACTTTGTGAGTTGGTACCATTTCCAATAGGAAGATGTGTAATCAGCACCATGATTTGACCACAGTAATGGGCATTTATTTGAATGCAGTCATCACTGAGTGAGAATAACACAGTGTGAAAATTCTGCAAAAAGAAATGTTGAAGGAAGTACTTGACTAATTTAATTTTAATTTAAATTTAACCCACATAAATTTAAGAGATACCTACATAAACAAGTACATACAAGTACAAACACACACTCACACATACACACATACACACACACAGAGAGAAAAAAGTAAAGGGAAAAACATGAAAGATTTTTTTAACTATTTAAAAATGTTATGTCATTAAAAAATTATATTTCTTTCAACATGCAGATAATTACAATATATACAATGCCAGTATTAATAATAATAATAACTGTATTCATAGGTTTACAGATTTTGTTTTGTTCAATAGGCATAAATAATCTCACTTCAACAATTAATGACATTATTTTTATTATTATTATAGTTAGTTTTTTTTATTGTTAAATAAATTAATTAAAAGAATTTAAATATTAAGTAAACATTTTTGCTATTGCTAGTATTAAAAAAACATGTTAATAAATAGAAACAATGATTGTTTATAAAATAATGCATTAATAATCTTAATGTCATACAATCCGTATATCACATATATCTTATTTTAACACGTTTGTAATTTAATGCTAGGTGTAAAAAATGATTTCTGACTAAATTTTTATCAAAATGACTGTGGATTGTATAAATTTCAGAAAAAGTAGAGCTTTCAAAAACTGATTATTCAGAATTTTAATACATTATTTTATCAAGATGAAATCAGTTTTGTTAGTTTTTATATTCTTATTCACTATTTAATCATTTAGAAAGTAGTAAATAAATAAATAAATAAATAAAAATTATTTGAAAAAATATTTTATATTAGAAATGTACCCAATTTGTTTTTGCGTTAATTAAAATATTTCATTTCTTCCCTTCACATTAATATGTATATATGCATTTCAGCTGCAGAAAGACCAACAATAAAAAACAATATCATTGATGCTAAAAAATAAAATAATGTTAAAATAATAATAATAATAATAAAATTATAATAAAATAAAATAAATTATAAATAATAAATAGAAAAATTAAATATTGAAAAAAGTATTGTTTGTGTTCTTTTCAAAACTATAAACCAATATATAATAAAATATATGCATGCATGCATACATAACAAAAAATATATAAAAAATTAAGAGAGAAACTAAATGAAGAAGAAAGGAAAATGCTTTTGTCTTCTTTACAAAACTAAAATATACCTGTAAACTATTAAAATAAATAAGAAGAAAAAAGAAGAATGTATGTTTAATAATAATATATATACATGCCTCATCGGTAACAAAAAATATATAAATAAATAAGAGGAAAAAAAAAAGATTAAATGAAGAAAAATAAATGATCAGTTTATGTTTAACAATTATACACTGACAAACTAACCTTTCAGTGGTATTTTCTGAAGAAGAAGCTCCCCAAGCAATCTTGTATCAATTGACTAACAACATTTATCTCAAAATCTTGTGCCAAAACAGGACACAAAGTCCACAAGTGCTGCTAAAATGACCCAACTCGATTGCTGCTTTTTGCAGCACGAAATATTGCATTCATCTATTCTGATGTTATAGTCTTTTCCAGCAAACAGTGGAATAGTAGTCTTAAAAAATAACACAGCTTTAGATAGTCTGAAAAAGAATAATTAAATATAAAATAAGATTACAGTTTTGGCTTCCAAAGTAATAATCTGTTTTTCTATTTTTTATTTTTTATTAATTTTTTCTTTATTGATTTATTAAACTGAAAATACTAACTTTCGCTTTAATTTAAAAACAATTTAATTCAAGAACTCTTCTTCACAAAAATATATTTTTTATTGATAAAACAAATAAAAAAATTAAGTAAAAACATGCAAAGACAAATTCCATATTTTTATTCACTTAAATGTAAGAATAATCATAACATAATCTTGAAAGCAGCAGGTTGTATGACTGATCTTTATTCCTGTATTTTCAGTTGTATTGATTTAATTGACTTTCTTTTGACTCTTCTCTTTTCTTTCTGTTTTTTGGTACTTAGAAGTACTTAGCAAAAGCATAATGCATATGCTTCCAACTAAAGCCATATTGATTGTCTGTTTTAATGATTTATAATGAAGTGATGTTTAGATTAGTTTGTGAAATGATGATGACATTACAGTCAGCAATACTTGGAATAAATATGTTTAGCTCTCTTGTTATTTTTAGATTACATTTATTACAGAAACATTTTTTATTTTTTTTATTTTTTTTTTTTTTTTTTTTTTTTTTCAATAATTAATATAAACAAACTTGAACAAAATTAGTAATAATAATTATAATATTGATTTGATACTGCTTTTTGGTTCATTTGAAGTTATTCTATATAATAAAATGTTTTGTATATTATTTTAATCAAATAATTAAAAAATAATTATTATTTTCTTTCTTTATATATTTTGTATTATTCATTTACATATATCACTTTGTTTCTGCTTTTAATCATTTAATTTCATTACTCGTTTAATGTTTTTATTATAATTCATTTTAAAATACAATAATTTATTATTTATTATCTTCATTAATATTGTGGTTATTTTTTTTAATTGCAGACTGTTTTTAAAAATAATTTTTATCTAATAATAGTATAGTTTAAAATTAATACCCTAAATTTTCAGTGTTAAAAGCTTGTCTGTAATCTAATAAAAATGTTAGATATTTTCTCAATGAACATAGACAAATTCATTTTCTTTCTGGCAGTGATATCAATAAACATTCTTTAGTATGTACTATACAGATGTCACCTAGCAGTAATTGTAAAAACAACATTTCTGTAATATTTCGTAGTCTAAAATTGAGACTCCAAAGCTGAATTTCAGTTCATCTATCATTTAAAAAAACATTTAGAAAGTTTCTTGAAGAATGTTGAAAAATTCACCTTCTTTCTGGATATTTTTTTTTTTTTCAAAATTTTTGTGAAAGAACAGACCTTCAATTCTGTCAGTGTAGCTAAAAACATTCTTTGCTATTTTCTGAACAGGATGTGGTTATTAATCATTGTAAAAACAATATTTCTCTAATAGCCCAAAATTAAGATCCCAGTGCAGATTTTCAGTGTAAAAAGTGCATCTCTTATTTAATATAGTTTTGGACATTTTGCCAAAGATATAGACAAACTCATCTTCTTTCTGGCAATGATATCTACAAACAGATATCTATCTTTTATTCTGAGCATGATGTGGCCTAGCAGTAAATGAAGTTACACAGTATCAGAAGCATTCATGCAACAAATTACAAATTCACAGCATGATGTTTCACTTGTTTATTAAAAGTAATATTAAAGCACGTAAACCATTGTCAGGTGACAAGATTTTTAACCTTTAAAGATTTTCAAAATGATGGTAGTATGTAAAGTCTGAAAAGGTGACAGAATTGTGGAAAAGTTATTGCTGTGGCAAGTTTAATTTTGAACTGTTCTGGTTGATTTAAGCTAAACAAGGGACTTTTTTTTTTTTTTTTTTTTTTTTTTTTTTGCTTTATTATATTTATCTTTTGTTTATTAAATAAAAACTTTTTCAGATGTTGTTAATTAAAACTGCAAATATAAAAGAAAATGTTTTGCATGTAAGAACTTTGGGATTTTATTTTTATTGTATTTATTTTTATTTATTTATTTGTTTTATGCATACTTAATTTTTTACACACACACACACACACACTATTAACAGTGATTGCATGGATTTTTACAGTAAAAATTATTAATAATAGCTTAAAAATCCTCTTAAGAAATTTTGCAGTGTTTTAGCTTTCACAAGCTAAAATTACTAATTACATTTTGTTCATCTGAAGTCACAAACAGGCGAGCTGTGATGTCAGGTGTATCTGTCTTTGTTAAAATTGACAAATGTGCCTCAGCAGTTTTGTTTTGTGTGTTCTCTACATCTGGACAACAGAATGTCTAAATGATAAAATGTCACGTCATGCCTGTGAAACTTGGTTTTAAAACAATGTCATTTTTAACTTGGAAACATCTCAGCTAGCTTACCCATTAAACAGGTGTTTGTGCAGTTCTAGATGATAGTTTTGTTTTATTTTTAAAATAACCTTTTTGTGATCATAAAGATAATTATGTTGATGGTTATTGTTGTTGTTATCATCATCATCATCATCAGTACTGTTCTTATCATTAATATTGTTGTTGTTATTATTATCATTATTATTATTATTATTATTATTATTATTATTATTATTATTATAAAAATATTTAGGGTTATTTTGTATTAGAATTTTTATAAAAGGTATTGTAAATATTATTTTTTTATTATTTGTTTCCAGATAATACTCTATATATATCATAAACAGTAACAAATTCATTGACACTAATTGTAAACAAAAGTAACAAAACATGTAAATGTTTGTTAGTCTGCATTTATCACTGTTGGTTAATGTTAAATACAACTGCACCAGCCAATTTTTATCTAATTGTAGGCAAAATAATGGCTTTCATTTGGTGTTTCAGAATATAGTTGCAACCAGAAATAGTCTGTAACAACAAAGCTGACAAAGTTTTATTAATGTTTTATCTACAAACCTTGCTTATGTTTTTACTCCATTTCATATGGATTACATTAAATTTTAAAGACTCTAATAGTTTTAGATCTATAGTAATTTCAGTTGTTAATACTTTATACTGAAATATAGGAGATCAGATGGAATTCATTATTTAACAGTTATATTTTCATATTACATCAGTTTAAATAATAAATGCTTTATACAGAAATTTAAAAGGTGAGTTGGAATAAACTGTTCACTGTTGATATATTTATATTACATTAATTTTAATTCTAAATATTGTATAATAAAACATAGGCAACATGGATATATAAAAAAAATAGTTTTGTGTAGCCTACAGTCTTGTAAAAAAAAATAATAATAATAAAAGATTGAGTACTTTATTTATTAAGAAAACTGCATATAAATTAGTTATGTAAAATGTATTAAATTTGTAAATCTTACGAAAAAAATTAAATAAAATGTTTATGACCATTACTCAGAAAATAATAATAGCAGAATTTAATTTAAATAAATAAATTAATTAATTAATTAATTAATTAATAATAATAATAATAATAATAATAATAATAATGAAAGCAAAGGAAAATAAACAAATAGTCTTTCTCATTAAAGTAATTTAAATTTGTTTTTTCTCATCCTGTGAAACTTCAAGAGGAACCTAAAAGCCTTGTTTTCAGTGGACACAAGTAATGAAATACAGATTAGTATTAATTTGCACAGTGTGTGCTGTCAGTTTTCTCACTGTGTTGTATAATCTGTTGTCAGTTGTTGACAGCTTTTTACATTCAACACATTGTGTTTTAAACTTTTGATCAGCTTAGCTCTTTTCAGCTTTGTTTATGTACTTTGTTTTATGCATTTGGTATTTGTATATGTGTGTATATATATATAAAAAAGTATATTTGTACAAAATGTCACAGAACGTTTGTGTGAGTGTATTTTTGTGTGTATTGTTTTAAAAAGGTTTTAGAAGTTTGTTCAGTTGTGTTTAATATCTGAACCATTTTAACGATATAACAGTGTAAGATTGTAATAAAATATGTCTTTAAAACACATTATTTATAAACAGTTTAAAGTGTGTGGGACTTTACAGTGTTTGATATACAGGTTCTAAAATATTGGCTGGAATGGGAAATAACATGAACACTTTTCTGATCAGATTTGATGCTTCAACGTATCATTGCAATTCAATATATATCATAAATTAAGAAATATAAATTATCTTCCTTTTAACTGTTACCAATTGTGTGCATACATTTATCTTTTAGACACGCACACATCACATACACATGTACCACAACGCTTTTATATGGATTATTTTGATATAATAAATAATTAATAAACCTGAAATATACTTAAAATTTGTAGTAAACTGATAAAAATTATGTCAGTAATGTGTATGATATACTTTACATTTTACTACCATTATTTTAGTGTTAAAAAAATAGAAAGTGAAAAAAGGGACTAAAAAATATATTTCAGCTGTTGGTGTCAGTGTATAAATATTTTAAATGATTTTTCAATGCCCATGTATAGAAACATATGTGCATGGTTAGTTTTTGTTGGTATTATTGTTTGTTTGTTAGAATCATTTGGCAGGTGTCCAAACTTTTATTTTGATGTAACATGTAGCGTCAAGGCCTTGTTTAACAAATAACATAATAACAACTCTTGTTGTTCACATTTGTTATTTTAACACTCTACATTATAAATTTTGTTTGGAGCGAAGTACTTTATAGATTTAAATCATTTACAATAAAGTAGGTAAAAAAATATATATATAATGATTGAAAGATTTAATAATGTGTAAAATGTATGTGAATTAAAAGTTTATTTTATAAATTAAGATTCGTGATAAATGAAGTTGAATGAAAAGTTTTGTCTACATGTATGAGTATGTCATATGGTGTGTAAAGCTGAAGTAAAATGTTTTAAGTTTTTTTTATTGGTAATATTGATCAGGTGTTTGCATTTCTGATAGTTTTAGTTTGTTATTGATTTGTGAGAGGTGAAAGACAGCTGTAATGAGCTAGTTTATGGCACACATAGGCTGTACATCTCTAGATTTGGTCCTGCACATGGAACTCAGTGTGCATCATCAGCAAAATATCGACTGCTAAGTATCGACTGCCTATTACCAAATCCAAACTTGATCACTTTTTGCAGTAGTTTTCTTCTCTTTTTTTGGTGGCCATTTATAATCCTTTTCCTTAATTCACAAACTACAAAATGTCATTTCAGTAAATCATTTTATTAGATATCCATAGGCAATTTACATCATAAAACAAGCCAAAAAAATCAAATTTCCTATCGTTGCCTAGAACCATTTTTTCCACCCCTTCTGAAGTTAGATTGGACAATTCCTGTCTTGATTTGACTTTCTGCAGAACCTATCACTCTACCAGCTAGTGGTAGTTGAGTCTATTTCACTACAGGGGGATCAGGATCCATTTTTACAATAGTTGTCATGCACTGACAAAAGATAGGTTCCGAAGATCATTCAGAGGGCAGGCAGTCTGTTGGTGTGTGATAACTGCATTGGTATATGTGGATAATTCCTAGCTACAGATAATATACACTATATATATTATATAGGAGTACATAGAATATTTATCAATTAGCCACTTCTGACTTGTGTCAGGTCCAGGTACTGCTGCTGTGTATTATTTATACTGGATGAATAAAAGGCCAGGTTTTTTGCATGTTGTTATAACACCTAGTTAATGATCATGATGGGAAAAATTGGCACTTGTTTTTGAATTGCCTGGGCACCTTGGCACAGGATCTGCCAGTACAGAAATAACTACACATCTCTGTCGAGATATTCCATCGGCCAGGTAACTGATCATTGTGCAAGTTACTCAGACGTTGTACCTGCAGTCTTGGGAGACCAATATTCACATACTGTAAAAAACAAAAAAAAAACAAAGGTGTAAAACAGGAATAAAAATAATCATGTTGTCGAAGAAGTTGTTGAAGTTTAACAACACCTCGTGTGAAAATTTTGATAAGTTTCATGGCGGAGAAAAGATGCAGGACTTGAGCAAACAGGAAGGTGAGGATGCGTATCGTGCACGCGCAGGACGGAAACGTCACAGCGTTCAGCTTGACAAGCGGGTAACGCAGCAGGTTCTGTCGTCGCTCGAGCAGCGACGTGCTAGCAGTGCCAGCACAGATTCGTTTTGTAAGTTTTTAAATTTTATAACATTGACAATAATATTATTGAGAGTAACATTTATATAATCTAGTTTGTGAGGGAATTTTCTTTCGACTTAAAATTTTCGTTAATATAGGAGCATCAGTTCATCACTTGAAACAAAATTTAAAATTCTCAAATTTGTCTCAAGTTTAATTCATTTTTATGACAGGTACTTTTCAGTTGAAAATATGCTGTTATAAAAATGCAGATTAATTTTCTAACCTTGTTGTTGTTTGTTAAGATCTTAACATATCTCATTTATTTTTTAGGATCATTTCAGTTTTAATCTCTTCTCTTGCCATAACATATTTATGATTATAGATTAAATGCTGTCAGTAAATAAATAAACAAAAACAACATGAAAACAACACAAACACACCAATAAAAATAATAGACTTTTTTTTGTTTAATTAGTAATAATATGTGTTTCAGTTATAACGGCAGAAGGAGGGGTTAATGTAGAAATGGTCCAAGAATATATTTTTTTTCATAATTTAGAGAAATGAATCCATTTTAAAGTCAAACATATATAACCTTATTTTTATATTTATATCTTAACATGAACTAATTATCAGATTAAAATAGAATGAAGACTAAATTAAAACCAAGTCATCCAAAATGCTAAAAAAATCAGTTTCCTAGGAAACATCAGTTAAAACTAGTAGTCATGAAATGTCTCAACAGATACCTGTTTGGTACTCAAGTGTTGAGCATTCGTAAAATCGCATTATGTAGTTAATCACTAAATGTACTCCACACATAAATTTCTGCTTGAGAGCACAATTGTGTTTTCACATAATGCTTTTCAGAATACATTTGTCTGGGAAAGGAATTATTTTTAACTGATGTTGCCTTCCCACAGGGTTCTTAAAGAAGATCCACACTGCTGACTAACTATTTGAAAAATGTTATCCTTAAGCTTTTCTTTTATGAATTTATTATTTGATTTTTTCTGTATGCACAGTAATAATATTTTTTAAAATAATAACACATTTTTCAGTGCTGTTTGGTTGGGGTTTTTTTATGTTTTGGATATTCCATAGAATTTTTAAAAATTTTATATCTTTAAAAAAAAAAAAAAAACATTCCCCCCAAAAAAAACCAAGAAGAGAATATATATATATATATAAAACAAAATAATAATTAAACAAATAACACAATTCAAAAACAATTAGCCTCTTTTATTTCTTCCAAAAGCATGGACCACTCAGATGATATATGTCTTAAAACGTGAAGAAAAGTGAAATGTGTTAGTGTTTAACTTAATATTCTTTATTGATTTGTTGTGGAATACTAGACATGATTAACTTCCTTTAGCATCTATTATTATCTCAGTTGTGGGCTTTCTTGCAGTTCTTACTTTTGTTACTGTTGTATATTATTAATGGCAATTTTTAACATATTGTTACATAATTATGATAACAAAATTCTAACATTAACAAGTCATGAATAAAGAGACTTTGTGAAAAGAAGAAAGAGAACTAAAACAATAAAATAACATCTCTGTGTAAAGAAGTACATCATAAATTTATTTTTCCTTCCCAAAATATAAATAACAGTAATATGTGTGTACATGAGTGTATGTGTGTGAGGAAGAGAGATTGTTATAACATTTTATTATATATGTGCATAGCAGTTAATTAAAAATGTTGGATATGTTCAAGCAAAATGCATTTCCTTCTTCCTGTTTTGGGTTTCTTTAATTTGTGATTTTTTTTTTTTTTCATTCTCATGTATTCAGTCAAAATAAATTGGAATGTATCCATATAATACTAAACAGTTTAAGAATATAAATACAAACACCATTGTCATTAACTGATTTCTACCTAGGACTGACTGAGAAAATAAAAATATTTAATAAATATTAATATACCACTTTGTGTTTGAAAGAAATTTAGTTTTTAATAGTAATAATTATATGGTAGGTATAATATAGCCAGAATAGTTTTTCAGTTAATATTTGTTAAATCTTGATTAAACTTGAAAGAAATTTATAAAATGATTAGGAAGAGAATAGAGTTACATTTATGTAGTAATACAACATTTTTTTGACTGCATAGTAATTAAATCTATAAACAAGTATTATAAAATATAACAATAATGGTAAAATTATAAAAACAACATTAATAAACATTTTATATAAGCAAAACCTTTAATTATATCATTCTTGTTTTTCTTTCTTTCCTTCTTTCTTTTCCTCTTGTTATTGTGGATTTGTTAATGAATTTTAAATCAGCAATCTTAGATACCAAAGTTAGTATAATTTTACTACATTAAATTAAATCTAACACATTATTCTAATAAATAATCATTTCTGTTCTTTAAAAATACCCTTACTTGTTTCTCAGATAGGGAATATCTTCAAAGTATATTTGCCCAAAAGGAGAAGAGTTTATAAATGTTTATTAATAGTGTATTTATGGCAGTTTTAAGTTTCCAAATTGCAGTCATATATATATATATATATATATATCATATTATTCATTAAATATTCAAAATTATTGATGTAAAATTCAAATCTGATAACAACATTTTTTTTTTTTTTTTTTTTTTTTTATACTTAAATTGGAGTAAGAAGCATACAGTCTGTATTCCTAATTGTATCCTCTAATCCTTGGTAAAATTAAAATACTTAAATATTTTTGAGAAACTTGTTTCTAGTTGTAAAATGAATTAATTAATTTTAAGAGAAATATTCATGTCATTTAAGTACTCTTAGATTCCAAAGTTGTGATATTTTACTTCATGGAGATTCATTATTATAAAAAAAAAAAACAACAATAACACATGTTTTGTCTGTGAAGGAGGTGCTTATTTTGATATCCAAGAAGATATATACAGATGCAACATAATTTTGTACATCATTTAAC
The DNA here is from genome assembly GCA_012295275.1 of Chrysomallon squamiferum. Classification (NCBI taxonomy): domain Eukaryota; kingdom Metazoa; phylum Mollusca; class Gastropoda; order Neomphalida; family Peltospiridae; genus Chrysomallon; species Chrysomallon squamiferum. Next base: position 18,936,060 of record CM022671.1, read on the forward strand.
AATGATCATTAATGAGTTTCTGAGACATGACAGAAAAATTCTATTGGCCAGATCATAACAAATGAACTTTATATGTTGGCAGAAGTTGTACTACAGCAAATCTCATTATTTACACGTGAAGGCAGTTTACTTCGTTGATTTGTGTTTTAATGTTGCTACCACATAGCATTTTTCTCACTTTCTTGGTAACTGGTAAAGAAATAACTAGATGTAGTGTTTTTCAGAGACATTTTCAGTTATAGAATAAGTCATATTTCATGCCTGAATATTTACAGGGTTATTTGTAAATGTGTGCTTGTGTTTGTGTGTATTTGTGCATGAGTACATTTGTGCTAGCATAAGTTTGTGTATTTGTGTGTATGTGTATGTTTTTGTGTGTTTGTTTTGGTATTGATATAAATATGTGGGTTTGTGTGAATGCCTTAATGTAATATCTGCATTTATATTTGTATATATGCAGAGTAACACAGTCATGTACACTGTTAAAAAGGCTTAAGCCTGAACAGTTCTATGCATTACATATTCAAATGAGTTAAACTGAAATGAATTTAAAAACCCAATAAAAGTGAATGCTATAAATATGTAAGACACCTCTGATAACAATTATCTGTACTGAATGTTCTTTTTTTGTTTGTATTTTAAAAACAATTTATAACACTTTAACAAAGATTTTCCCCCCTAGGTTACTTTATTTTTAAAATAAGAATAAGTAAACATTTAAAATTCAACACAATCACTTTAAAACATAAATGCATGATTTTCATTGACTGCAGCATCATTTGGACATTTTGCAATTAATAATATATAAATATTAACAAACACATACTAAACATAATAATTTTTTAAAACATTAATTTCACTGTATTCTTGCTTCTGTATTTCAGGGACAGTAATTGCACAACCTGTTTTGCATGCATGCATACTGTAACAAAGGCAGGAATCAAATGCAAATAACAATTGTTAATAAATTTACTTGACAAGATCACATTTCTGCAATCTTATTGACTGGCAAATTCCACTTTAATATATAACTTTTGCTGACAGTTGCTAAGTGTTTCCATATCCTGACTCTGAAATGCTGAACATAAATAATATCTGAAAATAGACACAAGAGTGTGTGTGTGTGTGTGTGTGTGTGTGTTGTGGGAGGTTAATATGTTCATTATTATTTTATTTTTATTCTTGTAGAATATTATTATAAACAATGATTTTCATTTTTTTTTCTATCATTTCTTTCTCTCTTTCCCTCTCTGTTTATCTGTTACCAATTTCCTTTCCTGTCTCTGATTTTTTTTTCCTAATTTATTTCTTCTTTATCTTATCTCTTTTCTCTTTGTTTCATTCTTTCCAATTAATCCTCCCACAAATAACTGTACAAGTTCATGCATGTAATCATTAAAAGTAATACACTTTGATGTAACAACTAACTATAATTAGAATTCCAAGATTAAAAAAAATGGTCAGTCATTTGCTGCTCTTTCTGTATTAAAGCAAAAAGAAAAATCATTAGCTGATAATAACAAGAGAAAGACTATTGAAAAACAAATACAGTTTCTTGAGACCTTTTGATGATAATATTTGATGTTTTATACATTGTTATTAAAAAATGAGTTCTGTGGATTAATGTTTCTCTGTATAGAACCATTACAAACTCATGGCAGTAGTAGTCATATAAATATCAATACATGTTAAAAACTCATCCAGAAATATAAATACTAAAATGTGTAATCAAAACTGTTGACCTTACAGTTTGTCAAAGTAACATATTCCAACAGGTGATAACAATGTGTAATTTTTTATTCATCAGAATTGTATGTGCTCTTTTTGTTTCTCATTTTTTTCTTTCTTTTTTTTATTAGATTTTTTTTTTATTTTTTTTTTTTTTTGGGGGTTATTTTATGTTATTTATTTGTTTATTTCATTTGTTTCCCTTTGTTTTGTGGGAGTTTTTTTCTTTCTTTTGTTTGTTTTTTACTGAACATAATTATTCTTTTACCCATGGTTCTTCACTGAAGAAATTCATTAACATGGTAGATAATTAAAATCTATTATTTTTAATTTGTTTTCCTGTCTATCTTGTCTCTCACTCATTCCGTAGACCCCACACACTTTAATATATCCTGTTGCTGCATTAATCATGCTGTGATATATTTCAGATAATTACCACTTACCCCTGACATCAACATGCGTTCTTATTTCCTTTTTAAATTAACTGACTGGTAGAGTGATATAATACTAGATCAATAACTACTTTAAAAGATAATGAGAATTCATCAACAGAGGAAAAGAGAAAGGAAAAAGCATTGTATGGCTTTGATCAGCATGTTATTATTAACTATTTGTTTTATGTAAAACAAAAATCTTGTGGCATCTGTGTGTGTGTGTGTGAGAGAGAGAGAGAGAGAGAGAGAGAGAGAGAGAGAGAGAGAGAGAGAGAGAGAGAGAGAGAGAGAGAGAGAGAGAGAGAGAGAGAGAGATTTTAATGCAAGAGAAATACTTTATTCAATATAAGTTCTGTAGTGTTTCTGTTGTTTTTTGAAAGGTGAAGGTATAAAAAATTTGTTGTTTTATTAAAACTGTTTCATTTTATGATGATAATTTGCATTTACATAAAAAAAGAATTTCTTCATTTCTTCTTTAGCTGAATTGTAAAGCCACCTTTCTGTGTAGCAGGCTTCGTTGCAAGTTTTCTATTAAACATCCCATCTTTGATAGAATTCTGTGATAGAATGAGTAGATTGTGTGAGTGTGTGTGTGTGTGATTATATATGCTTTTGTATGTTTGTTTAAATATGTATATATTTTTGTGTGTCTATGTGTATTTATATATGTATGAATGAATATATACATATATCTACGAGTGTGTGTGTAAGTGTATATATTTCTACATTTAATAATTACACACTCGTCAACAGAATACAGTTTGGCTTATCCCAAAAGTAAAAAATAAACATTATCAGAATAATCTATAAATATCCTGTTCAGAATAAAAATGGATTAGATTACTAAGATGATCTTTTTCAGTGGATAATAATCTTTTCTATGGAGAATAACAAATAGCTGAAATCTTAGAAGACATATTGTTACTATTGATAACTTTTAGACCAAGACCAGAATACTTCTTGGCCTAATTATTACTTAATGAACAGGTTGATCAAGTGCCAGATTTTCTTATGTAACATAATGCAAAATGTTAAATATACATGTATGTCTATGCTTTTAAAAGCATGTTATACTTCTTTTGTATTCATATATGTTCTTATTCCATTTAAGTGATATGCAACATTAATGTATCATATCTGTGTATTGGTGTTTAAGGACAGTGTGTGTGCATGCATTTATTATGATATGTAAGTATTTTTAACACTGGACAAATATTGTACTGACCTTGTGCTTACAGTTACAGTTAAAGTTAAATTAGTCATACATTAGTGAATGTAGCATTAAGCTATTATATGTCAGGAATATGTTGGTTATATTGTTGTCACTTGAATGGTTTTGTTTGTGAAGCAAGGGGACGACTGAATTCTAATCAGGCTGACTTGTGTAAATCTCTTGTTATTTCAGAAATACTCTAAAATAGATCAGAATGCAGAGCATTTGATTAGTTTCTCAGTGTGTACATAATATGTTCTTGATTTTTTTTTTTAATCTATTTATTTTTTTAATTTTTTAAATTTTTTATTACTAGTGTTTGATATCGAAATATTGTGTTCACACATTTTATGACATATTAAACAAACAAGAAAAAGGACTTTGAATTAGATGATTCATTATCTCAACATGAAATTTATATCCAGTCCTCAAAGCATCCATCTAAATCTTAGAGATGTTTATAATTAACTGCTCATCCATCACTTGTTTCTAGTGGGACTACATTCTGTCATTAAAAACACTGATACTTGTTTTCTTGATACTAAAAACATCCCTGGGTTGAAAGAAATGTATGCCAGGAACAGGTGGTCTCCATTGATAATGAAGAACAATTAGAAGATGATAATCATTTCTCTGTCATTTGATCAGACTGGAACAATCATTTTTTATATTCAGTGATAATTTGTTTATAGAAGATTATATTATTTTGAAATGCTGCCTACCTGTGTATGTGTGTAGGTGGGTGTGTGGGTGTGTGTGGGTGCATCTGGGTGTGTGTTTTTTTTTTTTGTGGCTTTTTTTGTTTTTGTACCTGCAGTATGGGATCTTGTTTATTTAAGGCTGTATGCTGACAGACAAAAAGTACATTATTATGAAATATGTCTCTGCAGCAGTGTTTGCATAACCTGCTTACAACTGACTGAATTAGTAGGGATGTTAGGGGAATGTTTTTTTCAGGATTTTTAATTATACATTTTTTACTTTTCTTTTTTCTTTCTTTTCTTGGCAGGGTAGTGGGTTGACAGGTCATTTTTTGTTTTAAAAAGAAATTCAAGTTAAGTATTGAAATGTAAGTTTTGATATGCAAGAATATAATTAATATTATTATTGTTTGAAAAATAACAGTTTTTTTACTTCTAATGTTACTGCTACTAGTTGTACTGCTATTACTACTATTACCACCACCACCATTTAATGACCTGCCTGTTTTACAACCAGCGCTCACTGTGTAGTGTGGCTTCTAAGCATCAAGCATTTCATTTTGCTTTATTACTCATTCTCAGTCCAAGTTCTGCAGTCAGTTTTCACTAATCTAGGGTTTGCAGAAATCAGAACAATATATTTCTTCTATAAATTTGAACTTTGTTGTGTACCCCATTGTTATAAATTTTGCTGATCGTATTTTTATGTAATACATAATGTGAAATAGTTACAAAATTAAAACAAAATCGTCAAGCTGGAGTTACTTTTAGATCTTTTCTTTGTCCAGAATAGATAAAAACAGTAATCTGTATTTACAGTATCCAAACCTAAGTAATGTATATTTTAAAGCTGATTTTCTCTATTGTGTTTATTGCAGTATACACTACACAGTATACTGTATAAACAATAAAAAATACCAAAATTTGTAAAAATATTGCAAAGATAACATTAAAATAATATCTAAAGATAGTAGACATAAATCAAGTAACTGTACAGTATTCTTCAAATATCAGTAAGGGGTGGCTTCTTATTTATCATCCAATTCTCATTATATGAACAGAATGTGGTCATTAAGTGAATGTTACTAATATTTTAACTACAACTGCTAATAGTAGTATATTATAAAGATGATACTTCAACCATAATTATCAAAACTACTGCTACTACTAGTACTGCTACTATTAGCTCTTTATATTTACATCCCTCAGATATATATAACTGATGTCAGTATTGATTATTTGTGAATGATACATAATAAATACTAGAAGCAATCTCTAATACTTCCCATACAGAGAATCCACTAAACAGTGTTTTGTTGATGTCTTCACTACTAATGTCTGTACAGATTTTGTCCTTGAATATTACAGTAATAATGGTATTTCTTCATTCTTACAAACTGGGGTTAATTATCTTGGATGCTTTTACAAATAATGTACAAGCAGATGTTAGTTTCTTGTTCAGTATCAAAGATAAATTATTGTTTACAATTGGTCAGTATAATTTAGTTTGTTTAGAGTGAGACTGAAGCTAATTTGCTATGGTTTTAATCACTAAATAAGTAAATAACCAGTGAATATGACAGTTTGTTTTACTCCTACATATTTCATTATTAAATCCTTTTTCTGTAAATAAAATTATATATCTTTTTTCTAAAAATAAGACTAAATATTTGAATAACACAAATAAAACTAACTAGCAACCAAAATAAACCAATTATTGTATTAACTGGACTTTTAAGATAACCAGGAACCATAATCTTCACCTAAATGTGATCATCAGTAATTTTGAGCTGCTATCACACAAACATAATACAATGTTTCTTATAGTGGTATATCATTCAGTATGATATCTGATCTATTAATTTATGTATTTCATCAACATCATAGTTGATCATATGATGTTGACTTTCCAAAATTAACTAGTTATAAATTCTTCACCCATTTATTTGATTATTTCCTTGTTAAGCCAGTGTGATACCAGTATAGTAGCATACAGGATACATGGACCATAGTTGTTAAAGATAGTACTGCTTCCAGCCAGCTAGTAGTTGAGATTAGAATTTAGAGTGATGAACAGATAGTTCTGTTGGTCACTTGGTGATGATTAATTAGATGAGTCCTTTATTGGATAGAATTTTGTTTTGATCTGATGCAATATCAGTATTAGAGAAGATTAATTTTACTTTTTATTGCTTTTTTATTTATTTACTGACTTTGACTATTTGCCTTTAAAAATCAGTTATTTTAATGTTAGATTATTATTTTATTTTTATTTTTCTTGTTATTTATTATCTTTTAATTTTTTATTGAAAAATAATAATAAATAAATAATTGCACAAAAACCAAAATCCTCCAAAAGAACAATACAGTCTTTGTCTTCATTATCAATTTTTATTTGTTATATTGCAAAAGAAAAGAAAAAGAAATTTGCTTAAAAAAACAACTTAAAAACACATACTTTTGTGTTTCTATCATATGTAAAATATTTATATTACAACTTCATAAAAGTTTTTATTTGCATTCCTGTAAATGTTTAGAATAGTGAGTAATTGTGGCTCACATAAGCCCATGAAACAAGAATAAAGTTAATTAATGAGAAATATATATGTTTGTATTCATCATATTCAGTGACTTTTGTTAACACTGCCAAGTGATAATTGTACAGTAAGTTGTAAAATTTACAGTCAGCTTTTACAGAATATATGATTTAAAAAGCAACATCATTTAATTAAAAAAATCTATTCAGTTTATCTTTTGAAATAAATATTTTTCTTTTAGCTGATTGTAAAGTATTAAATAAAGATGTTAGACTGCCAGCAGAACATAATGTTACTCCTACATATTAATGCAGAGACATGATGCTGAGTTTTATGCATTCACCTACAGTTAAGTGAAATTAATTGTTGATGTGTTTTTTTGGTTGTTTTTTGAATCAACAGAAACTAAACCAAACCAAACTATTTGTGTCATTTTCATCTCAGTCTTTTACCAAGATGGAGAAAGATATTTATTTGATGTGCAATGATGGTAAGTCTTTGGTTCTTTTCAGTCAGATGTAAACCTATGCTTGTATGTCTTATATATGTTAATGGTTAGTTGTTTGAGCATATTTACCAATAAATTAATTATTTATCTCTTTTTCTGTCTTCAGGAATACCTTACTGAAGTGAATATCAAACAGTAGATGTTTTACTATATAGTTCAGTTTTTCTAATTGGCTATAAAGTCATTGTTTTTCATTATTTATAAATTGATTATTGGTGGTTTAACTATATTTCTTGAAGAAATTTTCATGTTCATATGACTAGGTTATATATGTACAGTTTTTCTAATTAGTTATAACTTTTCATTGTTTATAAATTTTCAACATGACCACTGTTATGGATATGGATATAGACTGTGATATGATTATTAAGTTCTAGAAATATATTTTTTTATCTGCTTTTCTGTTATATCATAATGATGGTGGTCATGTTGAAAATTAAGAATCTCAACTATAAATATGTTTAAAAACCCAAAAGGGGAAGCGTGAGTTTAATAAGCAAGTAATAATAATAATCACACACACTGAAACACTTTCTCATTATACCATATTTCATTTGCTGAATTTGACCTCTGTTGAAAATTTAGGCACAGTATTTATTTCATTTCTGCATCAAAAGATTAAAAAATACATAAGACAACTAATTATTGAACTTAACAATAACTGCAGTTAATACATATTTATCGACATAAATAATAAATATTAATTTAAAAAAATCATTAAATTGCATTGTATTCAAATCATAATTATTTAATATGCAAATATTATAAGATAAAATACCAGTATTAATATCTTATATATATACTGATGTTGATACTGATATTTGATCTTAGGTTCAGCTGAATCTGTTAACAGTAAATACCTGCTTCTTCAAAACATTAATGTTAAAAAAAACAATCATGGATAAGTTAATGAATAACAGATTCAATTAAAAGTCCTGTCATTTTTATTTATTAACATAAATGGGTGTTGTTGTTACATAATAATTGTTAGTTCATAGTTCATAACCAAATGTTAATCAATACCTATATCTGATCAATAGCTACCTGTATATGTTTAACTTACAGCAATTCTGACCACTGGATTACAATATCTTCATTATGACCTATGTGGTCATTTAATACAGACATTTGTGTTTTCACTGGGGCTATGTTTACATTTCCCCCTAGTCAAGATCTGTTATTTGTTTGTTGGTATTTTAATTTATTCCATTCTGGAATGTTACTAACATTGATCTACTGAGAGCACAAGGAATTTTTGTCAGTTGAAATATGAGTTACAGAGACAAGTTAGTGAATGAAGGTAGGTCACATACAGTTAGCTGTCTCTTTTCACCTTCTTATGGAAATGTATTGTCTACATATTCTCATGAAGTTGTATATTCCATGTGCTTGGTTAATTAAAATGTATATAAATGAATTTAATATTTTATTAAGGAAGGGAGAGTGAAAAACTAAAGGACACTGAAAATAATAATAATGTTTAGTGTGCTTTATTTTTTCATTCTACCTTCCTTCCATTCTTTTCTTTATCCTTTTTTTTTTTTTTTTCACCTTCATAAAATGTCCTTAAATTATGTCAGTAAAACAAAAAACAAAAAAAATTGGTTAATTAAATACACTGATAAATGTTTGCATTTAAATTTCATATTATATATTGTGGATACAATACATTAATATCCAAAACCAGTTTCCAATAAAGAGGACATGTCACACCATCAGCCTTTGATATAACAAAAGTCAGGTGCATTGTTTGGGACTGGAAATATTTCAGTGGTCGCCAGTGAGGCTGAGTTGTAGATTAACAATAGTGCACTTTATTACTGGATATCATTTTCTCCTATACTAATAAAGCCAAATTAAACATTAACAAAAAGATATGTACATTATATGTAAGGGACAGTTTTACATGTTGATATTATTAGACAGGCAGGTTTTTAATAACAAGCCAGTACTTCTCTTATTAATGCAGTTCATAAAGATTAGCCCACAGACAATAATTATATATCTGGATAATTTAAAACTATTAGATCTACGATGCAATATTACATCTTTTGTTTTGCTACCTATGGCCTTCTTGTTCAGGATAATACATCCTAAATCTTAAATTGTGCATAATTACCTGTCACTTGTATTACCCAAATATTTAACTAATTTCAAAGGTTCAGTCGAGGGTGAAAAAGTTTAAAATCTATTAATAGACGGTGTGAACCAGGCCATACATTGTTCAGACAAGAGGATGTTGGGCAGTAGTGTGTGACCCTAGGCTACAGTTTGAGAAAGATAATTCTTGACCGCTTCACTGGTTAGCAGGAAAATAAATTGTTAGAAAAATACCCCACACGATATGGTTTTGAAAAAGTCTTCTGGTAATACATGTAAGTAAAATGTTCATAGGTGCTACCAGTGTTTGCAAGTGGAAAAGAAAACCTACTGCTTAAAAAGTATAAGTAGACTATAGACTTGTTCGAGTGCCAATGGTTGCAAGTGTATTTGTATCTTTAAATGTGTAAGTATTGCATAGCTGGAAGTAAAATATACATTATAATTTGTACTTGTTACTGACCTTAAAGTGAAATACCTATTTCAATGTGGACATGGTATATAGCTGGAAGAGAAGTATGTTAAACTATATATACTACTTAGCTGAAAATAAAGTATATGGAGATGAAAATATCTATTCACATGGTTACATATTACATAGCTGGAAGTGAAGTATATATTTATTTAATTGGGATTATTTTACTTAGCTGAAAGTGAAGTATATATTTAAATCTGTACATATTACCTAGCTGGAAGTGAAGTATATATTTAAATGAGCATGATATATTTAAATCTGAACATATTACATAAAGGTAAGTGAAGAATGTATTTAAATGAGTATACATGTATTTAAATCTGAGTTTAATAGATAGATGGAAGTATATATTTACATGTGTAGATATTACATATTATATACTTGAAAGTAAAGTATATATTTATATGAACATACACAGTTAATTGCATAGCCTTTTGCTTTGAATTTCTAACATTTTATAATGAAGAAGGTGGTTGTTAAAACGTATAATAAAACGAGTTTTGTGGGAAAGACAAGTGATGCTTTCAAATATGACTGGCATATCCAAAAAGATATTTTACAAACACCAGAAACTTACATATAATTTTGTATTTAAATTGTATGTTTTACAGAATATGTAGTGTTTGTGTATGTATGACAATAAAAACAAAAATAATGAAAATAATTTCCTTTCGTAAGTTTTAAATAATTGTTATAACAAGTTGTGTGTGTGTGTGAAAGAGAGAGAGATAGAGAGAGTATTGCATTTTCTTTATATATATATGTTTATTTGTGTACAGTTATAGATGTATCATACATTTTAGCTGATATATCTATTTCAGTACATCTGTTAATTAGTTCTACAGATGTTCACTTTCATTCTTGTCTGAAAAATCTTAAAACTAAATTTTGTAAAAATGGAAACAAGAGACTAGATCATTAGCTTTTATGTTACTTACAGGTAAAAATACAGAGTGCATTGATAATTCAAAGACACCATTCAAAACAAACTTTTCATTATAATAAAGCATTAATTTATTTATTTTTTATTGTTGTTTTTATCTTTGTAGCGTCATACACTGGTAGCTCCTCTGATGAAGATGATGTAAACCCAAGAGAGAAGACTCAGGTCAGTTTAACAATACACACAAACAACAGATGCTTAGAAAAACAATACAGAAAAAATTTAGTATAGCTTTAGTATGATGAATGTATATATATATATATATATATAATAAAACAGCAGCATAAATGAAAAACAATAAATTAATGCCACTGTAATATTAAAAAATAATAGATGGATATAACCACTATATCCTGATCGCAATATTCAAGAACTAATTTATTTTACAAAGAACAGAGTAATGTAGATAATGAAGAAGAAACATTTAAATTAAACACTGTATCTTGATGATTATGTTAAGAAAAAATGTTTTATCTGAATACATATATTTTATGAAGTCTAATTTGATAACAGGCAGAGCAGAACAGATAAAGAAAAATAAAATCAATACAACCACAGTATCATGATTATAATGTTGGAAACAAAATATGTTATGTGAATATGCATTTTGCAGAGTCTTAAATTAATAACAGAACCACACATTTAAAGAGCTTCAGTGGATGAAAGAACATTTTATTGATTGATAAACAACTGAATATAATTGTCATTTGTTGCTGCTCTCTCTCTCTCTCTCTCTCTCTCTCTCTCTCTCTCTCTCTCTCTCTCTCTCTCTCTCTCTCTCTCTCTCTCTCTCTCTCTCTCTCACATACATACACTCATTCACTCTCTCTTTTATACTTTTCATATTCCATCTCCCATTCCATAGTTCTTCAACCATTACAAATTTAAAAAAAAAAAATAAAAAATAAATTGACAGCTCCTGTCTGTAGTTGAAAAACACTTTGAGGAACTGTTAACAATAGTGGGAAATGAGAATCAAAGATTTATGTGGACCATAAATCAGCTTCTTTTGAAGACTGGAGCCACCGGATCTGAAAATAATTTCATTTCAGTCTAAACATATTATTAATTTCAGAAAAACTCTAAGGGATTCAGTGATTTCTGTGTTAAAAATGTTGAACACCATGCATTTGGTAGAAGAGAAATTGAGATTGCAGAGCAAGGTTTGTACTTCATTCAAAATTTTGGTTCCATTTTCTGTCTTTTGATCCATATTTTTTTTGTTTTTTTCTGAGAAACACATTTAAAAAAACAAATTAATCCTTTTTATATCTCTCTGTTTCTTTAGTTTATATTCAGTGACTAATTGCTGCTGTTGTAGCTTCTGTTTAAATAATACAAAAAAAATGGTTAAATATATGTTTATAACTGCAATGTAATTAGAATTAATTTTGATTATTAATGTTATTTTTTAAGAAAGACACACACACACACACACACAGATTGTGTTAACAGATATCAGTTAAGAATATTGAGCATATTCTGTTATAATATTACTGTTTGTTATTACAGAGATGCCTGGACTCATGGCTTTACGGAGGCGAGCTGAAGCTGACAAACCTTTGGTTGGAGCAAAGATCATGGGCTGTACACACATCACAGCCCAGACTGCTGTAAGTGTGTTTCAGAATCATTAAAAACATACTAACATTTCTTGTTTTATCTAAAATAATGGTACCATATTCTTTACATAACTGCTTTCTGATTGCATTTTAGTAATGTTATATTTTATTCAAAATTAAAATGAAAAGATTTTGTTTTTATTTAAATTTTAAATGCATAATAATTAAAAAATGTGCTGTCATATGTTGGCACACATGATCTTTAAAAAAAAAATTTATTAGTTTTTTTAGGTTTTTTTTGGCTTTCTAATTCCAGTTCTATTACCTTTCTGTCATCCTATGTCATACTTTTAGTATTATCTAGTGCTCATAAATATTACAGACTGCCTAGTGTTGGGAATTTAATAAAGGGATTTTAAAACACTTGTAAACTACATCGATGCCATTTTCAAAAGCTTGAAGATTGCTAGTCTTTCAGATTGTTTTTGCCAAAGACTCTATTCAGTCTATTTATGTGGTTGTTTTCATTTTTGCCCTTTTTATTTTTTCTTCTTTTTTGAAATACCTGTTCTAGCAAATATTCTGCATTTGGTATATTAGTTTATTCTTTTTTTATATATACATCATCAATATTCAAAAAGACATTTTTAATATCAGAAACCACAGTTAAGAAAAGGTAATAACAAGTTTTTAAATAATTTAAATAAATATTTTTTATTGATTTATTTATTTATAAGAAGAACGTGAGTTTAATGAATATAAGATGCAGAGCTGTAATTGTGATATTTGATTACTTTGTAAAATATCATGGGATGATATCACAGCCAAAATGGCTTAGTGATATAACATCATACATGTCATTTCAAAATAATGGATTAAAAAATTAAACAGGTCCAGATTTATATTTAATAAAACAGTGCACATATCAATATAAACATAAAACGTCAATTAAATGACAGGGCACGCTGTGGAATATGGTTATTGCATGTATCAGAATCGAATCTAGTACTGATGTAATTTGAAGCATGTCATTTGTTTCAGATTCCAGAAACAATGTACATAATTATTTTTAAAAAACCCCATTAAAATACAGTGTAGATATCTGTTTAAAAGAGCACTGCTTTGATTTTTGTAATTATTTCATCAGTTGGAATAAATTTCACATGTCAAGATCAGCATCTTTCTAAAGCAGAGGATATAAAATAGCTGTGTCAGTATGCCTACATATTAAACATTTGTTTATATTCCTGATCATATAGTTGTAATAAATATTTTAAAAAAAACAAAAAAACAAGAAAACTTAATGGACATAATTAATAATTATTACACAGCTATATGTTTCAAGCCATATTAATTCAGAAGTATTGACACAAGTGTAATATGAACATATCATTATGACAGAAGACATAAAAATAAATAAATAAATAAATAAATAAATAAATAAATAAAATAATTATAGTGATATATTGTATGTCTCCTCATTAATAACTCTTCTATTACAAGTTGATATCATTATTTTTTGTATTGATTATTATTGTTCACAGATCATTATTAGAATTAATGTTTTTGAAGGACCATATCTATGTTTGTAAACAATTTTATCATGAAAAAATCTTTTGAAGAAACATCAAGTTTCTTCTAACATTGGTCGACACAGTGTTAAAACTAAAATTAAACAATGTTCATTAATTACTATTTGTATTTATTTTTACTGTTTTATTTTATTATTTATTTATTTATTTATTTTTTTTTTTTTCTCCAGAAGCCAACTGATTAAAACTGATATTTTTTAAATATATTCTTTTTTATTTTTTATTATTATTTTTTGAAATTGCCATTTAATCAGTTCTGTTTGTATTCCCATCTCATATGCCTGGTGTTGTCTATCATTCTGCCCTGCAAAACTTCCAGTATTGAATATTGATTTTTTGATACTGTTTTTTTTTAATTTATAATTTCAGTATTATTCTTGAATTTTTAAGTTTTAAAATACCCTTTTCAGTTATGTAATATTTCATAAAAGTAAAAGCAGATCTTTGTCAGCTAAACAAATAATAGGTTTCAAATTTCTCTTCATATTTGTAGTGTAAAAACAAATCTATGTAACAAGTTTTAAATTAACTTCATATTTACATCTGTGAGAAAAAGAAGAAATAAAGATTATTTTATTTTTTAACTGCATTCATAAAAATATGATATGCAGAGAGATACTGAGAGCAGAAACCCAGAGATAAAATTAGTACATATCACAGATTTTGATAAATCTCATTCAAGACATACTATCAGGAATGGGAAAAAGAATAATCTGACAAGTGAAGGGGTTTAATTCTGTAACAAGCACTGACAAGCACTTTAAAACTGATCTAAACCTCATCCCTAGACAAACAGAAACAAAGGAAAGTGTCCACCATCAATTATATCTGTTCCAAACTTTGTAACAGACTGAATTTGTTAAGTAATGTATCTGATTTATTTTTATTTAGATATTTATTTTAATCATTTGGTTGAACAAAATGAGTGTTTGATATAAAACACCTGGAGATAAATATCTGCTAGTTACGGAATATTAATCCTTGAGCACTTGGAAACAGTTAACCTTTACACAGAATTAACAAGGCATATATTATGGTTCCGACTTTATTCTTTTTAATTAATTAGTTATTGTTGTTGTTATTTTATTTTTATTTATTTTTATTTAATATATAATTGGATTAGATGATAATTTTATACTATTTTCCTCTTTGAAGAATTACTTATCTGAGGGTGCATTCTTAATGATCAAAATACCATTTCACACATATTACTGTGTAAGTTTCAGCAGATAAAATTAACATCTGTGTTGAACATAATTAATAATTAATTGAAAATACAGATGCGAAGAATACAGCACAATTATTTTACACAATGCTTCGTTAAATGAGCTTTAAATTTAGAAATAACACAAAGACACTGGGATGACATTTAATCTCTTCTGATATTGGCTTTCTACATGTAACAACTTTTAACTGTGGGCTGTTTTTAGATGTAAATGTGTAGACTGCAGACGTTAGTAATTGGTTGAAGCAGAGTCTAGTCCAGCCATGCTGATTAAAGAAGACCCCAATACTAGAAAATGATGGTATTCATGTGGTATAAAGAGTTACTAATGATAGGAAGCTGATGCTCTTTTTGCATTGAGCTTAGCCAGATCTTTTTGTTCATTACAGGAAGCTTATTCAGCTTCATTAACCTTTACAAGAAACTGTGGTAGAGATTTTAGTTCAGAAACTGCCCACACATTATTCTTTAGTAATGTGATCTTTTACACCAAGCAAAAAAAAAATTAAAAAAAAAAAAATTAAATCTTAGAAATGCTGAATAACAAAAACATGTTGTCAAAGGATTATCTTCTTATATTTTATTTTTCTGTCAAGAATGCAGAAACTGAAATCTTATACATCTTAAGAGTTTTACACAACTCTGAACCAATTCCATTTCATTTCAGTGACATGATAAATTATTTATTAGAATGCAATTAAATTTAATGATAATTTTCCTTTTTAGTGACAAAGACAAGTATTATTGTTTTTTTCAGTTTAGAGTTTAGTATTAAAATATGTACTTTTAACCCACATCATTCAAAATGGTTTAAATGGAGTGAGAAGACACTTTGGATGAAATTTTGTATTCATTCATACATTCATTCAATAATAAAAGGAAACTACTAAAGCCAAACAAACAATAAATAACAACCTCATAATGAATGAACTGTATTATTCACTGGTTGACAGTGAATATAATTAAAGATATACAGCTTGTCAGTTCTCAATTGACTTGACAGACTATTACAGTTAATTGGTTATTCTAATGTGTCCCACGAGTCAGCATTTCTTTGTCAAAATTTGACAATTTCAAATTATTTAAGTTACAATGCTGAAGACAACATGCTGTGAGGTCAACATAAGTATATTGTGGATTTTTTAGATATTCAGTGAAAACATGAACACAGCAAAATAAGTTGGAAAGATAGTCATTTGGGAGACATAATAGAAATGTAGACATTTCAAAGAAACATTACTACACATAAAGACTATAGGAAGATGTGACAAAGATACGTGCAACTGTTAGGAGATGTCTTAAAACTGGATTATTTAAAATATTTTTATTCATTCTCTTTTCTTTTTTTATAAGATAAGGGGAAAATATTAAAATTTGGCAAAAATTTTGAAAGTTAAGTAGACCATTTGCTTTGAGATTAATTAATTCAGACAGATATGCATGAATGAAAATATTGGGTAAAAATACTGAAAGTAGGTACAGGAAATTACTAAAGATGATGATTGTGATGTTTTATTATTTAGGAAATGTATTCTTTTATATAATATATATTTATATATATAATTGGTTGTGTGTCTGTCTGTCTGTCTGTCTGTCTCTGTCTGTCTGTCTCTCTCTCTCTCTCTCTCTCTCTCTCTCTCTCTCTCTCACTCTCTAATTTTTTTAAATAACAGCTTCTTGCTATCAAATATTTTTATAATTATAGATAATTAGAGTCTTAAGATAAGAAGCCTTTACAGTCCAAATGCCATTTATTCATTTTCTTTTTATTTTATTTAAAACATTTGAATTTTAAAAAAAAAAAAAATTATAGAAGGACATTTATATTGATAATAAAGCATAACTAATAGTCTGTGATGTTGCACTGGCTGGAATGCAGTGAATAAATAAAAATGGAATGAAAGAAATTAAATCTGACTTTTATCATTTCCATTACATTTGTTAACAATTTTGTTATGTGATTTAATGCTTTTTCTCTCATTCTCTCTGTTTCTTTAACAGTCACAACATTAAAATAATGTTCAGTAGTAGAATGAAAAATGAGATTTTCTATCTTTTTGGTAAATTTATAATTCCTTCCTTCAGCCACATATTGGTTTTGTATTGATTTTCTATTTTATTTAATTTTTTTCTATATTTAATAAAGCCAGCTATAATTTATTTTTCTAGAAAATCAGCTTTGCCTAGTATATTCTGAGCAGTTCTATTGATTTTGTTGTGACTAATAACAGACAATTTTAATAAAATATACTCCAAACATATGTATTAAAATTTAGGTATTTGTCCTTTCTACCGCTTTTACATTCTCTTCTGTTACAATATTTTGAATATTTATTCATAATCATCTTATTATCCAAAAAAAACAAAAAAACAAAATAACAACACCGTTGTTTAATTGTATAGAAAATGGAATAAACAGACATTCAGTAATTTTAATTAATCTGCAGTCCACTAGCTTATGACCTTAGTTTATTCGTCCCTTTGGGACAGACTGCTCTGTGTTTGTTTTCATTAAGAACGGAAGTTTGGAGACACTGTCACGGAACAGATAACAAAATCTAAATCCCTGCCAGATAGAGAGGAAAAAAAAAAAAATTATATGTGATAAATCACATGTAAGCTGGACTAATTGATCATTAATATAAATTATTAGTTTGTCAAAATGTAAATTAAATTCTGTAAAATTAAATTCTTTAAAAGAAGAGAGAGAGAGAGAGAGAGAGAGAGAGAGAGAGAGAGAGAGAGAGAGAGAGAGAGAGAGAGAGAGAGAGAGAGAGAGAGAGAGAGAGATGTTAAAACAGCAGATATGCATTTTTCTAAGTTTATATTAAGCTGTGTAATTATTAATCAAGGAAGAAAATGGATCTAGATCATACTAAGTGTCACAGCAGTTCACTGGAATTAATGTCCTTCTCTGGACAATAAATCAAGGTCTTGCTAAGTCAAATGGTAAATGGCTAATGCTCAGTATAAATCACTGATGGGTTAAACCAAAGATTAAAACCAATGGTCAGTGTGTGGCCTTGGCATAAGAATTTGTTTCCAGTGCTCAGATTGTCTGAAATGTGTCTGGAATACACCACTTAAATATAATTTAAAGATATTTCTGATTATTGTTACTTTATATATTTGACATTAGGTTATATACAGAACTGTTAAGTAAATATATTTACCTAGAAGTAAAAATAATATTTATTATTTAAATATTTGTTTGGACATTCATGTTATTACTATTCTAGAATGGGTAGAATTGTTTGGATATAAAGAAATCAAAGTAAAATTAACAGTCACAGTACTGATAGTTTTAAGATTAAAAGGATCCTGCAGAACTAGAAGTGAAAGAAGACATGTCACTGAGTAAAATATCAGTGCTAAAAACAGACAAACAATAAACTTAAAGCTAACATGTTTTGTTGATTTTAACATGTTGGAGAATTGTAAGAAACAGCTTTATAAATAGTCATTTAAGAAATGAAAATACAGAAATATAATATTAACACTTAAATATTTTAAACAATGCTTTATATTACTGGTGTTGGGTATTGTTTTTCAAGATTTTGTGTGTGTGTGTGAGTGATTGTTTATTTTGTCTTTTATTTTTGTTAGGAGTTTGTTTGTTTATAGTTTTAAAGTAGAAAATTTATTTTGACTATAATTACAATCCTTGGACATTTCTTCTTACTGAATTACTGATGCATTTAAAAAATGATATTTTTCACATTTTATCTTACCAAGGATGTATTCTAAATGTTGTAAGTTCCCTTTACTGTCAGTTTCTCTGAAGATCATCATTACTGCAGATATTGATATTCATGTACTAATCTTAGTGCAGATGACTGGGTCATTTAGACCTGTCTTAGACAATCACCCTCTTCATACACTGGCATCTGTCAAGAGCAACTGATTTTAAAAACATTTTTTTATTATTATTAACAAATACAACAAATAACAGTGGTTTTATTTGTAATATTTGATATAAAATAATTGTTTTTAATTACTAAAAAACTTAACATTTTGAAGAAAAAAAAAATTCTTTTCACACATTCAGACATTTGATTCTGTGAACGTGATTCTGTTTTTGCAAGTTGGAAATCTGCTTGTGCAGATATTTTTGTCATGCACTGCAGATTGAACTTCTGGCATAAGAAACCCTTTGCAGAAAATATCATCTTGCAATTATATTTCTAGAATGTAAGAACCAACTGTTATTGTTCTGATGTCAGTTTTATCACCTTGTCTGTTGTTTGCTGGGAATCTGTCTTATAACACCATCAGATAGTTAAACTTTAAGGTTTCACTGTTCTCTGTGAATTCTTCATTTATATTTTTTTTTACAATTTTTTATTATTATTTTTATTTTATTTGTGTTTGTTTGTTTTGTCTCCATTACATTTTTTTCCTTTCTTCTTCTTTTTCTGTTATTGTTGTTAAAAAAACCCACTATTATTGTCTTCATCATCATCATCATTACTGTTTTAACTAGAATTGTTACTTCTTGAATATGTGTTTATGATTTAAACTTACCAGACATTGTTCATATAATTATTTAATTTTTCCAGGTGCTGATAGAGACTTTGGCATGCCTTGGTGCATCTGTTCGATGGGCAGCTTGTAACATATATTCAACACAGGTATGTCATTATTTCTTCTTTTCATTGTTACTTTTCCTTTTCATCACATTTTCTTGAATTTTTATATATTTCATTATTTTTTATATATATATATATTTTTTTTATTAAGAACACAAACTGAAAACAAAACCCCCCACAAAAAAATGGACATCTTCCTAAGTCAGGGGTCAGCCACATATTGAGAAGCTCAATATTGAAGATAGAATTGAGAGAGAGAGATATCGCTCTGTGTGTGTGTGTGTGTATTAGTGTGTGTGTGTAAGTGTGTAACACATTTGATATCTTGGCCGTCTTCCAAAACACTGTATAGCTGTCTGGACCCCTCTCTCCAAAAAGTTTTCTGTCAGATGCCTCAGCAACATGTGCTATTTAGATCTGTTTTAAGGACAGATGGTCCACAACAACCATCTAAAACTCACAGAAGCTGAAGAAGATGTTTGTCCAGAAATATTCCTTAGGCTGTCACTGCTCATTTGATGTATTTATGAAGATGTCAGTCTTGTTCTGGCAGCTAACACTGATTTTAATTAATGTTTATTCTTGTGTGGTAGAGCATAGACACCATAAAATTTGATTTCTGTTTTATTAAAGGTTTCTGGTGAATAATATGTGAACATTGTAAGAAAGTGAAAAAAAAAATCTGTCTAGTTTTAAATTTATTTTTCATTACTTTATCTTTGCCTTGACAGTTATTTGTCATTTTACTACTAATATTTTTTAATTATTTTTATTTAGTTTAATTTAATTTTTTTATTATATTTTTTTATTTATACTTATTTTATTTTTTGTTTATTTATTTTTATTTATTTAATTTGTAGAATGAAGTATCTGCTGCTTTGGCTGAAGCAGGATTTTCCATATTTGCTTGGAAAGGAGAAACAGAAGAAGACTTCTGGTGGTGTATTGACCGCTGTATTAACGCTGAACAGTGGCAAGCAAACATGGTATGTGTAACTGCTGAATTAGTGCTGAACATTGAGCTACCAAACAGGGTATGTGTTCTGCTGAATCAGACAAACCATTGGGCAGATGAGTACGGTAAGTGCATTGAAGAGTAGGCACCAGGCAATGATTAATTAAACATGGTGTCTGTAACAACCGAAATAGTGCTCATCTCAACCGAATATGGTCATTGTTTACTGCAGAATAGGTGCTGAATATTTGGCATTTTGAACATGATACATTGACTGCCAAATCAGCATAGATTTTGGCATCAGAAACGGTATGTAGACTGTTGAATCAAATTTTTATATTATCAGATGCTGCTATTTAATGCTAGAAAAAGTTATTCATTAATTTTCTTCAATTTTGTCTTCTAATTGATATATGCACACATATTTCATGACAGATTACTGTTTAATGTGGTTAATACTGGTATTAAAAATGGATCAGCCATTTCAAAAAAACACTTTTACTGCTTATTAAATATCACATTACTGTTTTCTGAGCTAAATTAAAAAAATAAAGATTTTAAACAAAGTAAAAAAATATATATTTAAAAAAGAAGGTAATTGTTGTTTCATATTTATCTATTGAAAATAGAACTGTAAAATATTTTGGTTTAGTTGATATTATTCATGAATTACAATCATCATTCATGAACCATTCTCATTTGAACTGCATGGCATTTAAACTTAACATTTTAACTTTTTCTCTTGTTTTCTAAAACCTAATACATTATTCAGCATGATATATGTTTATATAAGTGTAAGGTGATCACTATGTCTAAAGCATTAGGCATATCAGTAACCTTAATCAAATAATGACAAAAGCATCAGTGACATAAAATTACTTACACGTATGACACGTATCAAATGTAGCAGCTTTTAAAGTTGGAATTATTCACTGTGTGTGTGTGTGTGTGTGTGTGTGTGTGTGTGTGTGTGAGAGAGGGTGGGAGAGAGAGAGAGAGAGAGAGAGAGAGAGAGAGAGAGTTGGATAAAAAGAGATGGGGAAGGAGGGACAGAGATAGAGAAGTTTAGTGATGTGTAATTCATAGAAATCTGAGGAATATTCAAGGTAAGTTCATGGACTGAGTAATAATGCTGTTCATTGTAAACACAGTAGAGTTTTTTCTTTAATCCTATTTTTGTGATTGTTCCTGTTCAGATTCTTGATGACGGAGGAGATGCCACACACTTGATGCTGAAGAAGTATCCTGCTATGTTTAACATGGTGAAGGGGATTGTTGAGGAGAGTGTCACTGGAGTACACAGACTGTATCAGCTGTCCAAGTCTAACAAACTGTCTGTACCAGCCATGAATGTCAATGACTCTGTTACTAAGGTAAGATGAAAGATCTTTTTTTATAGCATTGGTATTTAATATCTTATCTAGAAATTATTCTTTTTTCTTTTTTACTCTATTTTTTTATATATATATATTTTTTTTTAATTTAAAGTTACTAATTCAAGTTGACAGTGTATAATATTAAACTCACATGAAAGTTAAGAAGATTCTGACAGTCATCAAAACATTTTAACATGTTTTTTTTATGTCTGGATATTTTTATTTTTTATTATTATTATATTTTTTTTTTAATGTTATTCATTGTTACTTTTAGCTGGTATTGAAAAAAGATCAAATTTATTTCAGTAAATTATTATAGTCATGAGGACATTTTAATTCTTTATTATTTCAAATAATAAGAAAAGATGTTCAGTTGAAGTTAGTTTTTTTTTGCTATTATTGTTGTTATCTTGTAATATTTTAGTTTGTGGAATTATTTAATTAACACAGAAAGGCAAGTTATTTCTCCAGTTGAAGGTTTTTTGTTGCTTACAGTTTGTCAGTGGAAATTTTATCTGTTTTATTTTCATTTCTGTGTAAATGATTATTTGTTGGTATTTGACTGGAAAGATGATCATTATCTGGTGTATTTTGGGTAAAAAGGAAACAGAAAACAAAGTTCGGAATAGCAGATACTCTTTTTTTTCCATTCTAGACCAAGTTTGACAATCTATACAGCTGTAGGGAGTCCATTTTGGATGCGTAAGTTACTAGTTTCTTAGAAAGAATTGTAGATTTTAACTGTTTTTGTGGTATGGTCAGTGTTGGCATTTTGTTTTTAATTATAAACATAAATAACAATGTTATATGTAAATGTTTTATGTGATAACACCTTATGATCTAGTTAGTGTGTAAAAACTATTAATTCTTTGCTTTTTTAACATCTGATATAAAGTTGTTTTTTTCTTTTAAGATTTCATTTATTTTCAGGTTAAAGGTGTTTGTTTTTCATTTTTTATTATTATTATTATTAATTTTTTTTAATTATTATTATTATTATTGTTATTGTTATTGTTATTGTTATTGTTGTTGTTGTTTTTTTAATTTCTTGTTTTAACTGATAATATTAATTTTATTACTATTTGTTTTATTTTTTTTTTTTTTTTTTTTTTTTTTTTTTTTAACAAAGTTTAACATTAAAAGAATCCACTAAACACATTATTTATTCCATACTTGCATTACATAGACACACTAATTATTTTGAGTATATTTAGCATGTGTTTTGAATATTAAAAATTCCTATACTGAAAAATAAACTGTCATTAATATTACTGTAACAAACTGGTTTGTATGGTTATCATTTAAAGCAAAATAAGATTAATGTCAACCTTCTACTTTTCACAATAGGAAAACATAATAAAAGTAAAAAATAACAGTAACTTGTATTATTTTGTTGTTGTTCAACATTGATTAATTTCTTATTTTTCAAGATGGCTGCAAATTAGCAGAAACATAAACTATATGGATGCAAATCTGGTTTGGGACTTTTTGATTAAATTTCTCTGTTTTGATCCAGAATATTTTCTTTGTGATTAGGTTTCTCTGTTTTGATCCAGAATGTTTTCTTTGTAGGTTGAAGAGAACAACTGATGTAATGTTTGGGGGCAAACAGGTTCTCATTTGTGGATATGGAGAAGTATGTTTATTAAATGTTACTATCTTAATTTGTATTTTTAATTTTCCAGTGCTAATAATTTTTAACCAGCACAAAGTAAATGCATCAGTTGCTTAACTAAATGACTTAAATTTAAAATATAATATTAAAAGTGAGGAGTACTATTTAGAATGGGAATTAATGAAAATTAACATTTAAGTGAAACTTGAGTCAAATTAGGAAAAATCCTCACTTGGTAATAAATATGCTTCTTTTTAATAATAAAAATATATATAATTTTATTCCTCATAGTAGTGATTTAATTTGGTATAATATATAAAGGTGTCAAACTCAGTGACTGAATGTCTATAGGTTTGTACTGAAGAGGATTGAATCTGTGACATTTGAGACAAGTTCTCTGATACTGAAATATTGCCTGCGCCACAGTCTCTGAAATATCATTTCAGTATTTAACAGTTAATCCCTTTTGATTGAAAGACATACCTTCTTTATCCCCAGTTGCTACAGTACAAGTCATCTCTGTTGGCTTAAGTCCAGTTTGTTTTATGTTTCAGGTTGGCAAGGGATGCACTGCAGCTTTGAAAGGCCTTGGGGCCACTGTCATGGTGACAGAGATTGATCCAATCTGTGCACTGCAGGCCTGGTAGGAATAATTATTTTCACAGCTTAGTTTTGTTTTCCTCACTTTCTCAACAAGATTTATTTATGTTTATTATTTATTTTATTTTTTATTTTATTTTATTTTTTTTTTTTTTTTTCATGATACTTAAACAAATAATGTTTAATATGAAGATTAAAATACTACGATGTTAGTTTTAGTATAATTTTAATTCTGAAATAATATTAAAGATCTGTTTCATTGATACCAAGTTTTGACACCAGATATTTATTTATTTGTTGAAAAACATTTATTAGTATTTTACTAAAGCTTTGCATATATCTAGAAAATGATAACAATGATAAAATATTTGAAAATTTTAATTATATAATTATTTTCAGTATGGATGGTTTCCGTGTTGTGAAACTTGAGGAAGTGGTTCGACAAGTAGACATAATTATTACCTGTACAGGTAAATATTTTTGTATTATTATTATTTATTCTTAGATTTCAATAACAAACAAACAATAAATAAACAATATAAAAGTTTCACGAATTTCATTATTCAGAGTTTGTTCCAATTCTTAATAATGGAATTTTAAATAACTGAACAAAAACAATACAGTAATTATACTTTTAAAAATATTCAATTTATGTACAGTTGAATTAAGTATTACAGTGAAATATGACAATTAAGTCACTGTTGTATTTTTAATTTTTTGAAATACTTTTTTTTTGAAAATTCATTTGTTTCATATTAAAAGTTTCAGTAAATGAATATTTAATTCACCATTATAACAATTTTGTTACAGGCAATAAGAGTGTTGTGGTCAGACAACATCTGGATCGATTGAAAAATGGCTGCATCGTGTGCAACATGGGACACTCCAACACTGAGATTGATGTGGTAAGCATTGTCTGCATGTTTATTTGTTTTCTTATTCCCTGTCATAAAACATGGCTTGTTGAAGATTTGCAGTAGCTATTTTATGTAAAAGATCAGTTACAGATTTTTAACTGACAATTCCAAAGATGGTCTGCAATATTTTATATATTAGATATACTTCTATAATCTGTTGACATAACAGATAGTCACTTCTTCATATTTCTATATTTATGGCTTCAAATATGTGTGGCCAATATTTTCTAATATTGGCTTCTGATTTAGTCTGTTTGATTTGGAGATCATGATTGAAAATAAAAATGATTTGTTGATATTCCCAGATGGTATTTTGGAGATCAGTAGCAGTTAATTGTGAACAAAATCTTCATTACCAAATGGACACTTACATACTTTCAATTTCAGCAAAACTCTGTAATAAATATCTGTCTGTCTTAGAGTTACTGGATATAATATATAAATTAGTATTGAAAAGGTCAAAAAAATTAAAGAATAAAGTATTATATACACCTTAAGACTGGCATAAATAGGAAATAAAATCTAGAAATAATAGTGTGTATGTTATGAGTCAGTAAACACATCATTAGATGTGCAGTTTATGTTCATAAATATGGCATGTGTGGTATTTTTGGAAGAACAGCCAAAGCAGTATGTGTATTTATTATTTATCAGCAATCGTACAAAGATTATGTCTATCACTGCAGGCTAGTTTGCGCACACCAGAGCTGACATGGGAGAAAGTTCGATCTCAGGTGGATCACATTATCTGGCCTGATGGAAAGCGTATCATTCTTCTTGCAGAGGTTAGTCTGTGTATATTTTGTTCTTAGCTACCAGTCAACCAAAAAGTAGCAAACAGAGCATAGTTTGTGATGATTCTTTATATATATATTATATTTTGTATTATATGTTTAACTATTGTTATTTCTTTAATTTATATATTTATTTATTATTATTTTTGTAGTAGTAACTAATAATAATAATAATAATAATAATAATAATAATAATAATAATAATAAATAAAAAAGAAATGACTTTAGTTCTTTCTTCTTCTTTTTTTTAAATATTTCATTCTCAGTATTTACCCTCAGTAATGTAAATATGTTATACATTCATTTATAAATAGGTACTGATACATCCATACATATAAGCAGAAATACATTACATGTGAAACTAGAATGTTATGGAATGATACATTTGCTTCCTTTGTTTTAATATGTTTTCCATATTTGTAATTCATTTTGCTATTAGTTCCAGTTATTCCAAATAATATTATAAGCAAAATGTTTTTTCAGGGCCGACTTGTTAATCTGAGCTGTTCCTCTGTTCCATCCTTTGTTGTTTCTATTACAGCAACAACTCAGGTAAACATTTTGCTAGTGAATATCTGGCATAAATCCATTTTAATACAAGACCAAACATTCAATGTTATATTTACATTTTTATAAGATAGGAATTCTCTGATTATCATTTAGTTACTTCACAATATATGAGATATATAGGTTATTGTATTTGTTTATCACCTTTATTCACTTTTTTCACCTATGGCAGTATATTGTCATACTTTATTATTTTCAAAGGATGGTCTTCATTAACAAGTAATAATAATAATAATCATTATAATAATCATTATGATAAAGACAACATTTATTTAATTTATAAAGCTATGTCACTTCATGGTTTATTCAGTAGCCACACTGAAATCCTATAACATTATTTAATAAGGAAAGAAAAAGTATAATAATTAAAAACTGTGTTTTCTGATTATATTACACTCTTAATTTTAACATTTAAATAAATTTAAACTTATTTTTGTCTTTAACACTCCTATAAAACTTAATGAAAAAAGTGAAGTTGACATTTTGTTATCTCTATTATTATCTAATTTTATTACTCAAGAAGTTGTATTGTTTGTTTTATTAATCTGCAGGCCCTTGCCTTGATAGAATTGTTCAATGCTCCACCAGGCAGATACAAGCAAGATGTTTACTTATTGCCAAAGAAAATGGGTTTGTTTATTTTTTGTATATATTATTAAAATCTTTAAAAAAATACTTACTTATAATTGTTTGTTTATATTTTAGCTTGTTTATTATTATCGTTGTTGTTGGTTTGGTTAGGTTTTGGGGTGTTTTTTTTTTTTGGTATTTCGTTAGTGAAACAAAATGTGAAATGTTGCAAATTTGTCTTTATTACTTATACATTTATTTTTTACAGGATTTTGTTTCCTTTTTAATTAAATAGAGTGCAATACCAAACTAAACAATTAATTCCGTTTTTAAAATAGACTGTATTATATAATGAATTTGTAATTTACAGCAGTAGAAAATCTCAGGTTAACTTTGATGAAAATTTACTATTTTGACAGATGAATATGTTGCAAGTCTTCATCTTTCAACATTTGATGCACATCTCACTGAACTTACTGATGACCAGGCAAAGTATCTTGGTCTCAACAAGGCAGGACCCTTCAAGCCAAATATATACAGGTAAGTAGACAAATTATTTACTTTTTCAACCTGGTTTCTCTGTTATTTGCATGTCTGACTGGATATATTTAGAATGCAAACACACAACTTAAAGAATGTAATTACCTATTATTAATTTTAATATTCATATTTTGAAAGCAGTATAAAAATTATTAGATGTATCATAATGGTGTTCCTGATTTGACAGGTTTAATGTTTAATGTATTTGGAAAGAATGGACTGATAGTGCACTTAAACATTTTTACATTAGAATAAAGTCAAACAACTTGTTCATTATTTGTTTGCTTTTTACAATTGTATGTGTTAATAAATTTTAGTTAAAACTATTTTAAACTGTTGATCAACTCTTCTAATAAGAGTGTTTTGTTTTCAAACTGTTTTTTCCTTCAGATACTAATGGCTAGATTTTGTATCCAAGACAACGCCAATAACATCTGAATATCTCATCATTCCAAGTTGCAGACTGTCATGTAGTTTCCACTGGAACACAGACATGCTGATGTGGCCGACATGTTGATATGGTTTTATTCCTAGATTCTATGTCGCATCCATATCTTTTAATTAGTAATTGGGTGCGGGTAATTTGAATTTTCTGTTTTTGTTTAATTTCCTGTAATTCTTTTATTCCTCTTCTTTTTTTTTTTTTTTTTTTTTTTTATTAAAATGAAGAATAGACAAGATTGATGATAACTGGACTTTGTTTTAAATAACATGATTTAATATGTGAAGTATACCTACTGAGAACTGACTAATCATTGTAATAGATAATAGTTAAGTTTCAGTTGTTAAGAGTATTAACTAAAGATGTAACATGTACTTGTTATAGAACTAACATTGATAATAGGAAATGTTTTACCATATGGCTTGTGGCTTTATGTACATTTTTGAAGGTTTTTTATTTATTTTTTTTCCTTTTTCCTTTTTTATTTTTTTGTTATTTTATTTTATTTTATTTTATTTTATTTTTTTTTTTTTTTATTTTTTTATCTTTTCTTAATGAATTTACTATTTTTCCTATTATCACAAATGTTTCTTATCTTTTGTCAAATTATGTAAAAAGTCATATACATCCTTTGCAGTAATTGCTTGTTTTAATTGTGAATTTTCATTTTCTGTAGAAAAACTGAATCACCAGTTTGATTCCAGTGTACATAATTACAGTTTGAATGGAAAGTAGATAAAATCAATTTAGATTTTTCTCTCCAATTAATATTGACTAAAACATTTTTGTTAAATAGTTCATCATCTTTTTTTCCCTTTTGTTTTGAATTTAAAAAAATATTTAAATCATACACTATCAGTGACATCACATCATTTGTTTTTTCATTTTCTTTTTTTTAAATTACAATTCTTATAAAAGCAGATAAGATTACTTTCTTCCTGCTAATAACTGTTACAAAAGCGCACAATTGTGGTATCCTGTTTTCTCAACAAAACAAAACAAAAGCAGATTTTGTGCATAGCTTAAATTGCTTACTTTTCTTAGTCTTGCATTTGATACCTTAAGCAGAGTTTTTAATTTCATTTCATTCTTCTTTTTTTCTCCTTTGCTTTCATCATTAATGAACCATGTTCCTGAGACATTAAAAATGTAAGACTTCAGATTCAAACCTTGGTGTGTTTTAATTTTAAACCTAAGGCTAATATTTTTAAAGTTTCACCTGCATGCCCACTGATTACATTGGTTTTATATCTTACACAAATGATGCCATCTTTTTTCTCTTTTTTCCCCCTTTTTTTATCAAACCTCATGACTGTTCATGAGTTAATATAGTAACTGCATGAATTAACTTTACATACTTGAAAAAAAGAAAGCTTTTTGCATCATCTTTTTGCTTGATTTTTATTCATAATACTGAAAAAATAACAAAAAAAAACAAAAAATTTTTTTTAGAAAATAAAAATAAATAAATATGAATGTAATAAGATAAAGGTTTAGGATACTGAAATGTTTATCCTTGTTTATTATGCTAATGTATATTTTACTGTTGTGTGGTGAAGTGTTCCTAAGCTTTTATGTATTTGCTACTGATTATCTTTTTTTCTTTTCATGTATCATTAATCATTTTAGCTGTGGTTAGTGAAGACATAATTACGACATATTTGTAATAAAACTAATTCATGAAAAATGATAGTGGTTATAGGCTGCACAGACAAAATAAATGTAAAAAGTGTTGAAAAGGCAGACTGTTTCTCAGGGAAACCTAGAATGGTTAAATAAGATGGATTAGTGCTGTGAGTGCGAAAGAGAAATTTTGATTCAGTTTAGATTTTAATAATATAATTAAATGTTTTTCTGGTATATTAATTTTCTGTTATCTTGATAAAATTTCTAACCTGTTGTTAGGACACTGTATACATGTGATTGATTTAAATTACAAATAATCATTTCAGCTGTACAAATATATTTTTAACTAACATTTTTTAGAATTTAAGAAGCAGTGACTATACAGATCAATCCAGTTTTATGAAGAAAAAAAAACATCATTTGTTTTTTAAATCAACATTGTGGGCAGTAATTGTCATCCTGTTATTTTTACTAGTGTTCTGGTCAGAAATATTCTTATAATGTCACATAACTGGGCAAAGCCTTATTATATCAGTATTCATAAATATTTCTTACACCTTTTAACAAACTATACAAATTTCACTTTATCTGTCTCAGATTAAAACATTTTATTCTTAGTTCAAATTTTCATCTTCTAGGTGTGCTGGGTGTTTTTCTCTTCTTTAAATCTTATTCACAAACATGACTAACAATAAAATTCAGTTTTGTTTACTGTAGGAGGAAAAAAATCTGTTACAGTAATTATGAGTCTTATTTCTTTTTGTGTTCAGCATTCAAGAAGTGTTTTTTAAAACAAAATAACAGTTGGGATATTCTTTGGACTTTTTCTTCTTTATTTTAAATGTTTTAAAATTGTTGAAAATGTGAACTAGATACTATATTGTCAGTATTGCCAAATTTGCTCTCCAAGACTAAGAGGAACTGTGATACAAAGATTGTATCAAAATGTATGTGATACACAACAAATTGTCTAATGTTTTTTTGCATATCAAAATTTTTTATTGCTTTTTCACCTCTTGTTCTTTTCCTTTCTATTTTGTAATGGCCTCTTTTTGTCTGTTTGGGATTTAGGTTTGTTCTTAAAATTGCTTACGATAATGTAAGATCTTCATTTCCTTTGGCTTTGGACTTTTTAAATTCAAAGTTAGATTCAGCAAATATGGAATTGGGCGCAGTTAATTTATTTACAGGAATGCTAAGAAAAATAAATATAAAAAAATGAAATTACAAAAATCATCAACTCATTTCCCATTCTAAAAGTTCATTGTTCAGTATGTTGTTGAATTTGCAGTATAAGAATAGATTTTTAATTAGCTTTGTAGTTGATGTGCATATGACATTTTAACTTTTTCTTAATAAATTGTATGCAGCAATATAATTTTCATTAATAAAGTTTTGCTTATTGTATCAATATTAAATACGATTCAGGCATGTAGCCAGAAGATACTTTTTCTTGTCACCATCTATTAAGTGTACAGCATGCATAGCACTCATTTTTTTCTCTTTTTTATATTTACCTTCTTATATAGAATATATCGTTTGAAATGTATTACACATATCCCAGAATTACTTCAACGTGTATAGTCCGGAGATTATTTTAATTTACACATCCCAGTGCTATGCATAACAAGAGGTCTCGTCTGTACACTACTATGAAGGTTTCTAAAAAATAGACTAATTCATCATGGTGATCTGAGATTAAATTTGATTGGTTTTGATTCACACATTATTGAGTAATAATTTTGTGTGATTAGTGCATGATTTGTAAAGAGAAATGGACATTAAAGTAAGATCTGAAAGTGTAAATCAGAAAGTAAATCAGCAGATAAAAAAAATATATAT
Source organism: Chrysomallon squamiferum (assembly GCA_012295275.1). NCBI lineage: Eukaryota > Metazoa > Mollusca > Gastropoda > Neomphalida > Peltospiridae > Chrysomallon > Chrysomallon squamiferum. The sequence goes on from CM022671.1 coordinate 18,967,511, forward strand.
TAAAAATGAAATAAAATAAAATTTAAAAAAAAAAGAACAAAACATCAAAGAAATATTATCTTTTAAAATTTGCTGTTTTAACATAAAATTGTAAAATATGTTGTAGTTTACATTTAAATTTTTTTTTTTTTTATTTACTGGATTTATTATGTATTTTTGCAGTGAATATTTATTAACAGATTGTAAATGGCAGTTTTGGAACAAACAGAAATTTAATGTGGGCAACAACTTTTACTTGTAGCTTTATGGTATGATATTTGAAGGTTTTAAATGTCCATTTCTCAACTACTGATCATACATACCATTTATGCCTAGTCGATTGTTAAATATAAAACATGAATGGTATTATGTAATTGGAAATGTATAACATGTATAATTTAGTAGAAAATAAAATTCACATCAGATAATATTGTCTTTTGTTGCTTTGTTCAGGGTTTAACACTGCAAATATAAAGCGATTACTGTAAATTGAAATTGTTCAGAAATTGTTTTCTTTAAAATGTTGAAAGTTACGTCAGTAACCATGTACAGTCACAATTTTGACTTTTCTTGTACCTGTGATGACTGCTTTAGAAGTCAGTAAACAGAGTCTGGTGTATTATCACATTTTTATCTATCCTAAATGATATCTGGGCAATTACTTGTTCTATAATTTAGAACAGGGAGTCAACAGAACAAGACTTTAGTCACTTCCAATTCTTCTGTGTTGTTTTAAACAAAAAAAGAATACTACTACTAGTGAAAATTGCCATGAACCCACTCAAAGGATGACCACAATTTAAATGGTGAAAATTTTATGTTCTGTACAAAAAAAAAAAGAAGAAATGTATGAAATTATAACAAAAACCTATTAAACATTAAATAAATCATATTTAATGACATAAAAATGTAAAATGGTAAAGAATGAATGATGAAAACATGGTAACCATGGCATGAATTACTAATTTCATTTTAATAACAAAATCCAACACTTTTCTGTGATACTGGAATTGATGTTGGTGTGACAATGTACCCCAAGTATTGACCAGAATCACATAGAACTTACACATAATATATGTACAAGAATTTCATTAAAGAAACATCACTTAACAAGTATGAACATAATAACAATCAATGAAAGATAAATTTTAAATCAAAAAAGAAATATTTTGGTAAAACATTCAAATAAATAAAAAAAAAGTAAATATAATTATATACAATTAAATCCAGGTGATGATTTTACATTTTTCAGTTTCATTAAAATGAAAGAAATTTATACATTCTTTTTCTCACATATATTCTGATAATCTTCTGTTCTAGCATGATTTCTGTTATAGCCTTCAGGCTTCAAAATACCACAATTCATCAGTTAAAGGTTTCTGAACAAATGAGTTATTATATATCATATTAAAAAAAAATTCTACTTCTTCCTCATTTCATACTCAAGACTATTCGTTTTTCACTGAAAAATTCATTCAGTTTTACACCATAAAAACACAGCAGTTAGAAGCAGTTTTTAATCACCACTAGTACCAATATTTTATTGTTGAGCTTTACTTTAAATAAAAGACAAATCCTGGTAACAGTAAAGAGCAGCGTTGTTTTATTTATGGAGATGCGATTACTGAAATATCAAAAAAAAGTTACTGAGTCATCTTTGAAGAATTAGTCAATACAGTAACGTTTGCAGTATATTACTGAAGTTTCTGTGGTGATGAACTAATTTTATATGAAGGGGAAGAACTATAGTGAAAAAATAAATAAATATTAAAATAAAATAAATGGCACACTTTCATGGTATAGTTTCAAAAGATAAATATACTTTACAAACAATTAAATTTCATGGGGAAATACTCTGAAAAAAAAAATTACAATAAAGAGCATTTTTTTAATTAATATTTCCAAATATAAGAACTTTTAAATACAGCCAAACACACACACACACACACACACACACACACTTCTTTTAAATCAAATTTTTTTTTTTTTATAATATGTACAATTATTAGACATTACACAATGATTGGTTAAAGCCATGAATAAAACAAAATTATGAAAAATAATGCAAAATGATTTGATAACAATTTATTTTATTACAATTTCCACAAAGGAAAACCATAACTTTAAATTTTTTATAACATATATATATATATCTATATTTCTATATCTGATTTAACTGTCATGAGACTTGATCCTGTTCATTTGAAGTTACTTCTACTGCTTGAGTTGCATCAGGCACCTCCAACTTAAGTGAGTTGAGTGGTGCCATGGCAACCTGAACACTACCTATCATGCTCATGTTTGAAGTCACAGTCTGGTATATTGATGTTGGCAAAGTAACAATACCTGAAATGAGAAAAAATATAGATTACAAACCTCCAAGTTTATACTCAAAACTAATTAATAAAAACATAAATTATTCCATTTTTAAATTTGAAATATCATTATAACCCAAATATTATTATTTTTTTAATATATTCCTGAACTTGCTTTTCCTTAAGGTCTTTAAAAACAGAAAAATATTTGGTCCAACAATAGGATGAATTATCAAAACATTACCAGAGTTTTTAATTTATTTTTTATGGCTCCTGCTATATAAAAATGCATACCTCCTAACCCACTATCAGACGAAAACACCAACTGTCCACTCTGATTGATAGAAGCTCCAGATATTGCAGTCAGATTTCCTGCAGACACCTCCACAGTGACTGGAGTCATCTGATTCATATATGTGCCTAGTTCATTCTGATTAGCTGCTACTTCTGCCAATGTCTGCACTGCTTGAGTGGCTTCTTGTTGCTGGTTTTCATGCAGCTGCTATAAACAAACAAATAAATACACAAATATTGAAAAAAATTAAATACTGAACAAAATATTGGTTAATATATTCTGAATATCAATGTCAAATCAAGTGATTCATTGATTGGCTCATGTTAGCTCATTTTATCTTAAATTTTAGTAAATACAAAATAATAAAGATTATTGATAAAAAGAAAAAGGTAATTCGTCTATACACATTTTCATCTACATTTAGGATATTCTGATTAAATATCCAACTTTATGCATTTACCTCAGAACTGACAGCATGAACAACAGTAGCTTGTGTTCCATCTGCCAAAGTGATGACAGAATTTCCTTGAGGTCCAGTGTCAATATGGATAATTGAAACAGTGCCATCTGGATTGCTAATGGTCTGGACCATTGTTCCATTAAAGTGAGCGTGGCTTTGTTCTGCCTGCTGACAGTTAGAGTCACTAAAGACATGTAGAAGATCATCTCGGCCATGATGTTTGTAACAGTTCTTCACAATAGTTCTAAGAGCTTCTGTCCATGACACCTGTGATCAAATTATTATATTTATTAAATTAGCAATGCACTGAATCAGGTATTACAACCATATGGAAAATATTGAATTATATTTGAACAATCAGCAGTGAAAATAAGATGTCTGGGTGTGCTTGCATTCATGTGTGCATGTGTGCATGCATGTGTTCCATACATTTTTCTTCTCTTCCTCTGTGCGTGCATCACTGCGAACATTTGCCCAAGGCAGGTCACATGGCCACCAGACAGGACGACACTCGAATTTTCCCCATCCTGGTTTGCTTCTTCCTGTTGAGTATTTTAGCATTTCTGGAATAAAGTTTCTCAGCTGAGCCTGAAAATAAAAAAGATTTTCTGCTTATTAAAATGAGCATATTTTTATTACAAACTTGAAAGTTTCACCAAAAACTGTTATCTGTCATATACTTTTGCATACAAATCATTATGACTGCAATCCAGTAAAGAACAGATTAAAACTAAATGAATATCTATTAATAAAAATATAATCACACTACATGATTACAACCTGTGTCATTTTGTCCACAGGAGTTGGAATGCCATCAATAACAAGGGGAGGTAAGTCATGCAAATGATTCATGGAGGCATTTCCAGAAGGTGCCTGCTCTTCAAGTGATGACTCAAGTTCCTGAACAATCATATCTCGACAACTTCGCATCTGAAATATCACCAAAAAAATACAGAAACATTTCAATTACAAAAAGGTTATTATTGGTCATGAACATTGATAAATCAATTTATAAATTTCATTTTGATATTAAACATAAGAAAAAACCCAGAAAAACAAGAAAAATGTAATGTGTGTATATTTAATATTGTATATATGTGTGTTTAATACAATACAAAAAATAAATCAATTAACAATATTCTTTTTGATATTAAACATTACTAAAAATATATAAATAAATTTAATAAATGCATTCTTTTATTTGTATATATTAAATGACCATATCCATATGTTTGCTTGAATGTTTGTATGTATGTAGTTAGGTAGGTTAATATTTAGTGCTAACTTTTTGAGAAATGATATTTTGAACATTGACAACATTGCAACAGAATCAACAAGCATGACATGCTATTTTCAGTTACTCATACCATCAGCTTGATTAATTAACAAAAAAACTGTGTCCATATATTGAGATCTGTTAAATTACTACCACAAGAAGTACATCATGAATTTTCAAGGCCGAGTATGCAATACTAAAAAAATGTCAAGTCATCAAAATGAGAAAAACAAATACTTAAAATGACAAATGTGAAAAAAACATTAAAAATGTTTTGACAGTATCCCATTCCATTTCTGATGATTGGTGTTGCCTATGATTTAAAAGCTTGAAAGTACTCCACACTGAGTAAATAAAGACAATAAACTATTCTATCATTAACTTCAATTTCAGATATATCAATGCAATACTATCCTGAGTTTGTACTTGACATTTACATGATAGCTATGACATAGCATGTAACTGTAGCACTGAACTAGCAGCCTGCACATCTTGAACTAACATTATTACAATTTCAAATCCAAAAACACTTGATTAACAGTAAACCAGACACATACAGTATACACTTGTGATTTCTTAGCTGTATTTTGATCCTGTACCTTTCTGATACATTCAGACTCACTTTCCAGACACATCTATGTTTTGTTGCATGGAGATAATAAGTATATGTCTTGTTTTTCTTTTAATAACTTGGATTGTTTGAATTAAAACAAAATAATGTTTTTCGGTAATTAACACTGAAAATAAAGCAAGAAGTAGGCAGTGTAAGCTAATTTTCAAGTATTGATCAAAGCTAACTTCTGAAACTTAACCCATGGTGAATTCAGCTGAGTCAAACTGCCAGAAACCCCTCTGAAGTTCAAACTACAAAAATTATTTTGAAATATAAAGATATTTTCTATTCCTGAATAAAATAAAAGACAAGTGTATAATACTAGCATTGTTGGTATCACAATCTGTTTCAGCAGCAGCCAAGGTGAATAACAGTAGTGTGTGCTCATCAACAATTTGAACACAAAAACTATCAGATGGCAAGTGGTGGCTGTTGTTATACTGGAAAAGGCTGCTGCTCTAGTGACATTGTGCTAAGTTTAAAATATCTTTCAAAAAGAAACTGAACAAGCTTTCAAATGGTATCAGTGATAAACCCATTGCAATATATCATAATTTTAGTTTGAAGACAATTTTTCAAGAAAAACAGTAATTTTCCTTTTATTCCCATCTTGCCATATATCATTACAAAGCTCATTTTATTAAAAGCAGCTATGTAGCCTGTCCACTTCCAGAGCCAGGCACCACATTAGTTGGGATTTGGTTTTCAATGATCAGCTCCAATTACAAATTCACAAACAACATAAAATTCAAGAGCAATTTTCCATGCAATTCATAATGTTACAGGTTGCTTGTAAGCTGAATTAAAAGAGATTAAAAAACACTGGTTTTGCACATTTTTTATGATGATGGTATGAAATGTTACTGTCTGCCATTATCTATTGTATGTATATATTTGTGGAAGGAAGACAGAATTTATGTTAGAATATAAATTTTTTAAATCTCAGCTTTACTTAAAATAAAAATGTATTTCATAAATGACATTTCAGTCGTATTTCAGAAACAAAATAATAGTTATTATTGAAATCAGCTGTAACTTGCCACAGACTCTAGAGGCTGAGAGCCAAATACTTTATATGAGGACCCAGACTGAGATGCTTTGCCAGGTGTACAACACAACACTACTGCCTGCTGTCCCACTCTAGTTGTGTATTCATCCAGTGTACTTCTCAACTTTCTATAAAATTAAAATATCAGTATTAATATCAATAAGAGTAAATAATACTCTTCAAAACTATAAAAATAAACCAAAAAAGATATAAACATTTAGGTTTACTTTCTATACTAATTTTTCCCCCCAGCACGTGAAGCTAAAGAAAAGTAGAACAAATTAATATTTCAAAATAAATAAAATTTAAATATATGATTTTGTGACTATTACTGCACCAGTTAAGACTTGATAGTTTGCTGAAATTTTACAAAAACCTAATCTGCTATCAAATTAAATTTCAATGTCATTCGTAAGTAAGTAAAAAATATTTTAAACACCTACCAATTTTTTCCTCCAAGAAATATTAATTATTTTTTAAATGTTCAAATTCAAATAAACCTGATAAGTCTTGTCTGCTGTCTTTTTCTGCGAGAAGGATTTGTTTCAAAATGGTGTGGATGTCCTTTCCTCTTTCCTGATGCAATAGCTGCTGCAGCTGCTATCCCAACAGGACCTGGTAATATAAAACTCCCATAAATGTGAAAAATGTGTTGCTATATAATAACTTCTGAAGTGGTGAACAATATAAAATAGATTATATTTTCAAACTGACAAAATATAAAGTGAATTGGTTTTTTTTTTAATATTTCATCACTTAAAAATATAGTTTAGTAAAAAAGTAATGAATCATTGAACCTTTCCGAAACAAGAAATACAGGATCATTAAAATAATTATTTAAACAAAGTTCTAAATGTTTTTAAATTGTAAGTCAGAAAGAGCAAATGATTTAATAAAAATGTTTTGTGTCTGGGTGTAATTATATTTACTACCTGCTGCAGCTAGCTGTGCTGTAACTTCATCAGACACTGTTCCCTGTAACAATTCTGAGGCATCAAAACCACTTTCTGGAGAGCTGGGCTCACTGATGTCATCCTCTAAAATGCAGCTGTTGGCATTCATTGACATTGTTGTCATGTCATTACAGTTTACTGATGTATTCATATTTTTGGATGGTCTATCACAATACAGCAACTAGAAAGATATATATATCTATATATATAAAACTGATCATTGTTTATTAGTATTATTATTATTTTTTAAATATACCATTTATTTCCAAAGTAAATTGGGTATTCAGAAATCAAACAAAGCTTCATACAGTGGTATTCTTTACAAAGTTATATTAGAATTTATAGGCTATTAATATTCAGTAGTTCAGTGACTAGAACCGTTACAAATGAATAGTGAAAATTACTATATTAAAAAAAAAAAAAAAAAAAAAAAAAAGGTTCATGAAAGTTCCCATTTTTATTATATCAAAATTCAAATATATTCTTGAAAAATTAAACAACATTTAAATAAATTTTAATTGTTTTTTTCTATTATCACAACATTTGTTAGTTATGATTATTCACTACTTATCATGGAAGTCTGTAAAAACCATTTACTGTGTTCAATGAACTTTTAAAATTGTTACTTTGAATGTAATGAACTTGTACTGTTAGTGTTATAGTCTTAGTTACACCAAGTAAATATTGGAATATAATGTTCTCACCTGCATCTTTATTACTATTATCAGAATAATTATGAATGGATATTTCTAGTACATTTTAAAATTCAAATGTGACCAGTTAAATTCATTATTTTACTTTATTTATATTTTTAATAATGGAAAAGTTTGGTAGTAACTAGTTAATTTTGGTTTGTCATTTATTTAACTATTGTTTTGTTGTACAAATAATCTAATGTATTTTGCACATTAATGGGAAGGAACTAAAAAGTATTCAACATAAATGTGTTTCAAAACAGTTTAAACATGTTCGTGTTAAGTTATTCTTAATAAATATATCGTCTGCATGAAGAAGCATACATCGCAGTGCGCAAGACAAACATTTCAACTCGCTGCGACTGCGCTTGGGCGTGCGCGAACAACTACGACAACCCTTACTGGAAGCCTGGGTTTGTTACTGGGTGTTGTTCCGACGACACTCTTTTCAACAAAAATTGGATTTATTAAATGTTTTCGATATTTCTATAAAAATGCCAACGGCTTAACAATTCTTATTATAAACATATTACAAAGATGTTTCTTGAACGGCTGAACAAAAATAATATGTTATCAGTTCTTCATCAAGTAAACTGCGGAAGACATATTGAAAATTTCTGTTCACTGCGTCTGCGCAGCTACGACAGTAATATTTTGATTCACTCGTACTCCTTTCATTTCATTGCTGATACCTGCATTTTAATAACACTTACATCTGATATCTTCGGTTTATCCCATGCAAAGATAAAGTCTTCTTTTTTGATACATAATAACCTCTTCGGTTTGGTTTTATTTTCCTAAACTGATTGAATGTATTGCTACGCTTTCAGTTGACACTGCTGCACGTCTGCTGTGGCACGACAGGAAATAGTACCCCGTATTGTTGCTTGATTTATTGTTGTTACAATAATTTAAATATTTTATTATTTCATAGAATAACTAAACTATTTATTTATATTTGTTATACCATATGGAATATAAAAATTAAAAATACTTGTTAATTAGTTACGGGGGGCCCCGAAAAGGTTATTCATTCGTTGAAGAAGCCTAAGTAGAATAACGCATGGATATGTAGCTAATTTGTTTATTTATTTATTTTATTGAATTGAATTTTATTTTTTTAACAACATTATGCCTCTACTCCTATTCTGTGATCACTTTTGTAATTAAATACACGTTTTCAGATTGTTTTCATTTTTATTTTCCAAATACTTTCATTAATTATTTTTTCGGTTAAATTCATTCTATAATATTGTTAATATTTAAGTATATTCATTTTTGGTTACGAAATTATGAACAACAGCAGTAATAGTAATAAATTTAACTTCATGGCAGTTTATCATTATATACCCATGAACTTGGATGAACAGACGAAGAGAAGACATTTTATGACTTTCGAATGTATCGTAAATTACGTAATAAAAAACGTTGCTCATCCAGTATTTCCGGAGTGCAAATATATAAATCAATACATACATCAGATTATAGCTCATTGTTCATTTGGATTATTATTCACATTAACTATATATTATGTCTTTAGACAACAGTATAGCGTACTGTGATCATATGAATGACTGAAATTTTAATTTTCCAAATAATACGAAATTTGTATACATTTTAAAACTGTCACTAGATTTTTTTTTTTTTTTTTTTTTAATTTATTTATTTAAATGTATGGAATCCGATTATTTCCTTTTTCTGAGAAAACAACGCCCTAGAATTTTGGAAACTTTGGTTTGTAGTATAATGATTTTAATGAAAAACCTCTAGTAAAGAATGTAATGTGGAGTGAACTTGTTTCTGACTGTTATAATTGTTGGACGAGTTCTTCCCCTTACTTGATTGCTGAAAACAAAAATTAATAATTTGTTGTAAATCAGTCTTGCTGTAACTTACTTGATGTATTTCCTAAGTAACTTGAACTGTAGTATATCAGCGATAATTAATTAGTGTGTAGGTAGGTTCTCAGGAAGAGAGAAAGCGACCGTGTAGGAGTCAAATTGTAATACAGAATCTATTGAAGTTTTTATTTTATGTTTTATGCAGAGACTAAAATATTAATAATTATTACATGCACCACTATCATCATCATCATCATAACCATTATTATTTGTAGTAGTAATACATTTTTATTTTCATCTGGAACCGAAAATATTTCACAAAATGCGGGTGAAAATATTAAAATAAATCAACAATGATAGTTTCGTAATACGGATGTTATTTTTAGTATGTTTTTGTCTTCTTCTTTGTTGCTTTTGTTTTTTGTTTGATATATTCTTTTCTATCCAAGGAATGAGAATTGGCGTATTAAAGTTGTGAATCACCAGAACACGTCCACCCACACAGTTAAACTAAATATCCTACCGGATTTGATTTGCAGACGTAACAGGGTGGGATATGTTTACACGTATTCTAAATGTGGTTAGTGTTTTGTGAAATGAATGAATATTTTAAAACACTAAATGAGAATAGCTGAGTATTGTCCCCAGAGTAAAATTTTATCGTTATAAATATAACCTGTTGTATTATTATCGTCTTCTCACATCATTGTCGTTATTATTACAACTACTACTAAGGTAAAATAAATAATATAATGATTTTTTTAAAAGCACACCCAATGTGTGCGAAATATGAATGAAAAAAAAATGCTAGTTTTTGTCATTTCAGCCAAGTACTTTCCACACCAAAAGTCTTAAAAACCACCACCCATCTAGTAGAAGTAGGCAGCCAAAAATACATTTATTTTAACTCCATTTTCTCTCCAAGCACAAATTCTGTAGATAATTATTCTAAATCATTTGCTCATGCAGCAGACTTGAAGAGGTAACTAGATAATTGCACTTCTTATGTTATACAACCTACCAGAAAGCAAGAAAAGACACCTGGTGGGTATTGACATCATCCTTGCGAAAATGGAATATTTTACTTCCCAAATGCTCGCCTCTGTCAGCATTTATGATTTCCTGGCAAATGGTATGTTCGCTAGGTTGTCTGTGAGGCCATAGTAATAAGAAATCTTTGCACTGCACATTTTTCAGGACAACGGAGCAGCTGGATATGAAATAGCCGTACTCATAAGGGCATGCATGTTCTACAGACTACCTTCGTCATCACTTAATCATTAATCTCACTTTATCACAAAGAGAGTTATTGTCTTAAAATTGATGGTTTTTCTGGATCAGTGCCCCTTACGGCATCAGATTGATTATTTTCCATTCTGGTCATTGCTCTGTGGCTGGTCTATTAAAATATTGTCATATGTTTATATAAGAGAGTCACAAGGGCGAAATGATAAAAATGGTATAAAATTATTTATTTATTTATTTATTATTACTGTTATTCTTTCTTCTCTTTATTGTTATATTTTTTTCCTTTTTCTTTTTTCTTTCCTTTTCTATTTTTCTTCTCTTTTCTCACATATTAATCACATCTAAGGTCCTCTGTCTCAATCTCAGTCTTCAAAGGAATTTATTTAAAATGAATTTTAATGAACACATACTCGGAAAAATGCAGATGAAGATAACAATTATTTTTCATTACTGACAAACATTCTTCAAAAATCGTAAAGGCATAATCGTCAGTTACCGCAGTCAGCTTTCATCATATTAACCTATTTGTCATTCAACCGATTCCTCTTTAATATTTTTTTTATCTTTTTAAATTATTGTTATATATAGGTTTTCAATTTGACACTTCAATCCTTGGACTCGTGGAAACATATCAGTATTTAAGCACAGCGGTAGCTAAGCTGATTGCAAACACAACACTTTTGTGAAAATCTGACAAATTAGACTAACAGACCATTGATAGTTTGGCTGACGTTCAGACAGAACGGGTAAAACGATAAGTGGCGCAGCAAAACACATGCAACGGGCGCTAAAGGCAATGCGGTTTAAATAGAATCGAAATAACAGTGATGAGATTGCCAGAGTAAAACACCGTTGATCGTGAATTCGAAATGCAAGCAGTTTTATAGCTGATCTGGTAAATATATTATTTGTCAGACAACAAGCTGATCTATATAAAACACATTTACACACACCTTTTTTTTATTATGATATGAACCATCCGCAATGAAGGAGACTTCAGTCGAAAAGATTTAGATACAAAAAAAGAAAAAAAGTCAATATTATGTTCACCTGTATAATTAATTTTAGATGAAGTAATGATGTCGTGAGATCCATATTTAGCGTTCATGTTTTTACAATGCCATATAGTGTAATGTAATAAATAATAAAACAATTCTGTATTGTGCAGTGAAATAGGGTGTAATCTACTTAATGCTCAGTAATCAAACCTTGATTTTTTTTTTTTTTCTTCTTTTTTGTCAAATATGGAATTTAAGAAAATCCAAAGGATATTGTACATATAATGTGGCATTTGATGGCCCCGATTGCTTCGATATCCTGAACATAAATTGGGTGGACATTAATAAGAAAGACATAAAGTGTTCATTTTTAGTGTAAACTTTGATTCATCTGATAATTTGAAGGGAGCGGTCTGTAAATCAGCAGTTGAGCGTTCACTTAACGTATGAAGGGTCGAAGGATCGATCTCTATCAATGGGATTCCTAAACCATTTCCGTTTTAACCACTGATCCTTGACATGTAGCAAAGATTAAGGCATAAGCTTTCCATTGCATTATAATTATTTAAATCATTTATTTTTTACTTTTTGTTGAGAGAGATAGACAGAGAGAGAGAGAGTAGACAATAGACTGAAATATGAAACATAAAAAAGGGTGGCCTTTTTTCTTTCTCGTTTCATTTTTTTTTTTTTTTTTTCTTCAAAATATAGATTTCTGGGTTTACGCCAAATGACTTTTTGGTTAACTAAAATGTTTATTCAACTAGGTCTAAATGATGTGTTTTTGATGTTTTTCCATTTGCACTTAGAACGCTTTACAGAGCACTTCCACAAATAAAGTCTTCATAAGTACTTTCTGCATCTGAATTAGCCACACGCCTTGACTGTCTGTACATGTAGACAATTTACCGTAGTCTTTTTAGTCAGTATGTATAGAACACTACCAGGATAAATCATTTACGTTGGTCATTTTGTAGTCCAGATGAGTAATTCGGCATACGGAAAATTTGTTATAGCAATTTTAACTATAATCTTAACATATTTATTTTTATTTATTAATTATTTATTTATTTATTTTTATGTATTATTATTTTTAATTTTTATTTTTAATTTTTAATTTTTTTTTCCATATTCACTTATTAATATGTTATTTTGTTGTTTTGGGGGGATTGTTTGGTCTGTAAGGGTTTATATATACAATAAATAATTTTGTCTTAATGTTTATTGTATTTTTTATGAAGGCATTGTTTGGGGGTTTTTGCGAGTATCATTTATTTTAATCGCTTACTATTGAACTTGTATACAATGACTATATATAGCCTTAATTTTTGAAGCAATCGATAGTTACGTGTCAGATTAAACAGCTTAATTATATTTTAACTGTCAAGTTCAAACAGCTTGTAGTTAATAAATTGTCCAACATTAAAACGTTAAGAATGCGTAGCAAAGCTTTGATTAATTTATGTGTCTGTCGACACTATATTCATTTACTCCTTAGTGTAAACAGTTGATAACACTTTAGTCCTCGTGAAAGTTTAAAACCATTTCCACAGTCATTTTATTTCTTGTCTTAATTCAACAAATTTACTGTGTTTGATGACACTGTGGAAACTACTTATCTTCGGTAGTAAAATATAGATATATTATATATATGCCATTTCATAAATTCCTAAATCAAGAAAACTGTTTGGTTCTTTTTTTCTTTTTTTTTTTTTTTTTTTTTTTTTTTTTTCCCCTTCTCCTTTAAAAATAAAATAAAATATTATTTATTTGTTGCAATATGCGGCATCCTATGTTGCTAAATAACACTATATGTGCTCTCGTATCGATCCCCTATTTTGACATTCCAACTGTCGAACATCGTCATCGTCATCATCATCATCATTATTATTATTATTAGTATTATTATTATTAGTAGTATTATTATTATTATTATTATTTCAGACATTACTTATAATATTGCACGAGAGAGATGCCAAAAGTATTCGGGAATGTCATTGTTTGATTATACGTCTCTGTCGTCACAAAATCTTACAGAAATGCTCTTGGGAAATCATGATGATTCCAGATTTAATTCTGTACGCGATGACCAATGGCTATTAGACCATATAAGCAATTCACTGTTGGAAGCATAATTAAGGAGGTAAAAGTAATGACTTTCCGAAAGACCTTTGAATCTGCATGCAATAGATTATTTTGCCGAAATATAGATGAGTCATAGCTTCTCTGACGCACTGTTCATTTATGGGATCAGTTTTGATCATTTTTGTCTTTAATTAAAAAATCATAATCATTAATATCGTTGGTATCACCAATATAATTATGTATGAATGTGTAGATATGTATGTATTTATGTAATGTATATAATGTACTGTATGTATGTATATATATTTAGTAATATATGTTTGTAATGTAATGTAATATATATATATATGTGAAATAAATAATTTGATGGTGATTAATTTTGTTTATAAAGAGTCTGTCTTATGCCAACAGATAACTAAAGATATGTATCTTCACAGATACATTTTCTCTGATTACAAATTACAGTCTAAGTTATTTTTTCCTTTTCATCTTATTTTGAAAGAAAAAAAAACATTCGTTGTTGTCTTGTCTTGCAGTAATTAAAGCGTAACATTGTAAACAGGTGTGCCTTGATATTTTGGAATTAAGTTAATTTTAATTCAATGTGTGTTTAAAATGTCACGTTATCCGAAATGAAAAACCGAGCATATCTTCTTAAATGGACCGCGACAGACATACCGGAAATAAATAAATATAAAGTGCGCTGAAATGCCAAACGTTGGGTTACGGCGCGGATGATTATCAGTTGGCCGTGTCGAGATAGGACCCCCAGACTAAGCACGCTCTCAGATGGTTAGATCATTACGCCGACTTCATCAAAGAAATAAACCTGTCGGTTACACACAGGCGGCATCTAAATCAGTGGAATAAATTGACTGAATATTTTTTCTGCTGTAACATAAGTTTGCGAGAATTCTGCTACTGTTTCATCAGTGTTTGGATAATGTGAAGGGTGAATAATAGGTCGTATTATAGCACTGAATGACAGATGTTGCATATCTCAGAATCCGAACGACCTCACTAGTGAGATGGCTGAGGGGAAAGGCAGGAGGCCACGGGGGTCTACATGAATTACATTCTCTTCTGGTTTCGTTTTCGGCTGTAAACATATATTTATGTAGATTAAATGCACAGCACCATGGTAGATTTGTGCATTAAAATATAAACGAACACGTGTTTTCTACAGACAAATGTCCTATTCACACACACACACACACACACACACACACACACACACACACACACACACACACACACACACACACATATGAATTTATGTATGTATACATGGGAAGGTTATGTACTAATGTGTGTGTGTGTGTGTGTGTGTGAGTGTGTCAGAGAAAGAGAGAGAGAGAGAGAATTTGACTGATAGATATTTATTTGAATTTATGACAGTATCTATTCACCATCTGTTTGAAGGAACTGCTTATTTTATAAATAAAATAAATAACCTATGATAAAGAGAAAACAGAAGAATATAAATACACATATCCAAAGATATAAGTAACTACCAAGAAATTATCAACCAAGAAAAGTTAAATAAATAAAAATTCGTATGTATATCTAAATGCAAGATAAAAAAAAAGATAAAAAAAAGAAAGAAAAGAAGAACGAATACAACTATATATATCCTTCTAATATATGTATACACTAATACATTTAGATACATGATATACACACCATACATATACGTACATATGTACGTAATATAATTTACACACACACACACACACACACATACACTCATATACATACGCAATGAGTGAGAAAAGATTCTGTCTTTAGTTACATTAAACAAAGATTGGTTCAAAGAGATATGGACATTTACCCATTTTATAGTAAACTACTACAAACAAACACACGAAGTGCAACAGTCTGGGTCGCCGTGTCACGACAACAGCCTCGTCAAATTAGCACTAACTTGACACTTTGAAAGGTTACGTAGCCAGGGAAAAGATAGAGCGAAATAAATGTTTAACTTTTTATGGTGTACAGGATTGCACACACCTATCAGAGAACAAAAGAGAGTGAAAAGAAAAAAAGAAACATACTTACAACTGCTTTACAACCTGGTTTTTTTTTTTTTCTTCAAAAAAACAAACAAAAAAAAAGAGCAAGAAATCCTAAGGCTGAAACATCCTGGCGTCTAAGAGGGTTGTTAGACTTCATTAAGTATTTATTTCGATTGTTTTGTATGGCTGTCTGGATACAAAAGTGTAAACACAGAATTTCAAGTGTTTCCATTCGTCAAAGAAACAAATTCCATGAAGAAATACCCCCGACACGCCAAACCATAAAAATTTGTATACCTATACAGTGAGTTATATAATACTTTTTGTGCTCTGTTGGAAATAAACCGTGTAAAAAAAAAATATATATATATATATATATTTTTTTTTTTTTTACGATTTATTTCCTACAGAACACAGAAAGTATAAACAGAAAATGTTTAAGGGGTGATTCCAAGAACTGTAGCAGATAAAATAAAAGTAATAAATAAATAAATAAATAAATAAATAAATAAATAATGACTTGTTTAAAATGTTGCTTTATTTTGTTGTTTCTAATAGTTGCTACGATTGTAATATCATAGGCAGTGGTGTATGTTGTTCTGTTTGTTGAATAAATTAATCAAAGTATTTTTAATTCTTGATCAGTAATCCACAGTCAAGAAAATTATAATATGTCCTCTCTACTTTGGTCATATTATCGATCACTAGTGAGAACTTGAAGCAAAAATAAATAAATAAATAAATAAATAAATAAATAATAATAATAACATATAAATTTATATAAGCAAACAAGCAAGTAAATTTAAGTAGCATAATAACAAAAAAACAAAAAACAACAAAAAAAACTTCAGTTAAAATCCTTTAATCTTATTCATAATTAAATTTTATCCAACATCCAAACAATCCATTACATTTCGTAACAAATTATATTCAATACAGCGTGGTATATGCAATCCTGTCGTATTATTTACAGAAAGGTAAAGAGGAGTTCCTCTCAGATCTGCTGCCGTGACACTGTTAGTGGCCAGAGTTCGACTACATTATCATACTGAACAAAGCGAGAGTTAACCTGGCCTCACGGTGATACACTGAGGTGACAGACACGCATTTCTGTCTTAAGCAGACAATGCAGATACAATCTTTTCTTTCAACTACACACGCTATACATAATTCCTAAGAACGTTCAGTGAGCGCGGCGCTAATCGTTAAGCAGTAATCGTTGGGATTAAGGATGAGTTCTGATACACCTGGGAATTACTGAATCACTATTCGTGTCGAAGTAAATACTCATACAAATATCTGACATTCTCTTTCCTATTTAAAAAAAAAAAAAAAAAAAAAAAAAATTTTTTTGTTGTTGTTTTTTTAAGACTGAGAAAACGGTAAAGGACAAAGGGTGATCAAAATGTTTTCGGCCGCAGAGAATTCACAAACTTAGGTTGTTGAAATCACAAACTTTAGAAAAATAGTTAACTAATTTTGGTGGTAAATTAATGAACACATTGCTTTAAAAAATAACGAAATTAATTTTCGATGGAAACAAAACCCAGAAATAAATGAATTTCATCAAAAAAAAAGAAAAAAAAAGGATTATTTAAAAATAAAAATTATATTAGTATAATATTTTTAGATCACTGAGCAAAGTATTTATGCTGTATATTCATTTTAATCTCAGTGGAAATTAGTTTCTTAGTAATTTTATAATAATATTATTTTCGAAAGTATTATTTCACTTATGGTACAATTTATTGCAAAAACATTTATGTTTTGTTTTCTAAGCAAAAAAATAAAAATAAAAATGTATGCTATACACTTCTATGCAATGATAATGATTTAAAAAAAAGAAATATTTTTAAACACAAATATATATTATATTTTTAAACTAAAAATAAGCGGTGTATTTTTACAAATTGTTTCATGACAGTTAATAACCGTTTTTGCTGAGTTTTCTTTCTATTTATACACTGAATTTGGAAAAACTGTTTAGTAGCTTTAAAGAAATTAATTTCCAGTTTATAATAAAACGAATCATTAAATCACAATTGCATTTAACTACAAAGAAACGGCAAAATGAATTTGAAAAAAAAAAAAAAAAAAAAAAAAAAAAAAAAGAAAAAAAGAAAAAAAGAAAAAAGAAGTTGCCAGTACATTAAGAACACTTCCATCTCTTTAAAGGTTTTTTTTTATACCACTATATATTTCTTGTTGTTTTTAATCTTGTTTTTTTTCGTCATCTTCATGTCTGATTCTTATTATTGTTACTGTTATTGATTGACACAGTGTCTAGCAACTTCTCAAGATATTTTATTATTAACTATCATTAGTGCCAGTCAAATGTTTCTTGTCAAGCACATTGGTAGAATGTGTAACTCAATGATAAATTGTACCTTCTTGTTAAACCCTTTTTGCCATGAAATGGCAGCAGTAGTTTTTCTCTCTCATTATCTGAGTGGACCATATAACAGTAAATAAAATGTGAATCGTAATATAAAATGTTTCCTTCGTACATTATTCTTGTGTAATAATGATCTGAATTTAGTATCAAGGGATTTTCTAGAGTAGTTTTAAACAAAGAGTAAATTACACCGTTTGGAGCACTGGTTGGATGTGGAAAAGGGGCTACAGTACCTAAGAAGATGAGTGATTCTGCAATCCATTACGCCATTTATTCATTCAATTTTTAGTTTTTGTGCTGACATCCCCTCATGGAAATGGCGTTTGTATTTCTTTGAAAATAGTAAGTTTTATTTTAATATGAAAAACATAAATATGTAATTAAACAAAATTAAATTAAAAAAAAATGAAGTATATTTAAAAAAACACGTCACAAATCGTAGTGAAAATCATATGTTCCGAAACAAAATAAGTCAACAAAAACGTGTAGTCGATATCACGCTAATTTACATATACATATGCAGATTAATAAACACACACTGGAGAGAGAGAGAGAGAGAGAGAGAGAGAGAGAGAGAGAGAGAGAGAGAGAGAGAGAGAGAGAGAGAGAGAGAGAGAGAGAGAGAGAGAGAGAGAGAGATAATACCCGACATATACAACCACTTGAATTAACACGCTATATGCACACAAAATACATCAATCAACAGATACGTGAGACAAAGCAGAGCGAGTCTATTGCGAAGAACTATGTCGAAGTGTGAGAATACTGTTTCTCTATAAAGCCTTCAACTCCATCACATCTAACACACATTAGAACAATGAGAATCAAATTCATTCCGAATCCACTTCTAAATACTCGACAGACTAAGCATGAATATACATTCCTAGACGCCTAACTAATTTAGTATTAACTCACAGTTTTATGAATTAAGTACTAATTTCACCAGCACCAAAATTTAAAATAATAATAATAAAATATATAAATAAATTATTATATGCTCGAAAATGAACAAATAACCACAAATCCCGTCTATCCCTGTCGTCCATCTATCCCCAAGACCTACCACAACCTGGTAGCCCGCCAGTGTTAAATTCAGTTACAGTAACATGGTCTGTACTGCTCGTAGTAATCAGGCAGAGATAAAGTGGCTCTATCTGTGCGGTTAATTGACAACGGCGGTGTGTTCTCAGTCTAGTTCACTTTACTCGAAGAACAGTTATAACAAGTTTGATCCGTGATCTCGCTTTGCTTATGCTGTACACCACAATCATTTCTCTTTCTCTCTATCTCTCACTAACAGGCTTTTCTCTCTTCCTCTCTTTTAAATGTGAATCCGACCCGCGAGTGTTTAAATGAAAAGTCGTAGCCGACTCTAATGAGGTGGGAAAAAGAACAATATTTATCTATAGAAAAAAGTCAACAAGTTTTAGCTGTCTAATTACGCTTGCCCAAACAGTGGCTTCACCAATGACCCTACGACCACCATTGTCAACAGAAGAAGAACAATAAAAACGCGAGGATTCACAAGGAGAGACTTGATGCGTTTAGTTCTTGTTTTACAATGCGAAGTACGAGTGGCACACAGGTAAAAGGGACACACGTGCTTTGAGTTGCCGGCCATAGCTTCACAGATCTCATTTCTATTGTGCCGCTACGTGACTACAAACTGAAATTTTTCGGCTGAGAAGAACATAAAGATATTAATCTTTATTAGTTGAGATCTTTGCGGCAGACATTCCTCATTGCGACGATTCACTGGGGCTTTTAGGCCCTTTTCTACTCGAAGAAAGGATCTTTATTCTAAGCGAAAAATCGTGAAAGATATAAAAGGGCTGCTCGGTCGGACCGAATAAATGAAGAAAAAAATTGTTGTCTGATCAGAGTACGTTCTCGTCGTTCGTCAGAGGAATGGTATTGATAGAGAATTCTGCACAATTTACTTCTTTCTTAGCCGGATTCTTTAAAATCGAGGCTATTACAACAAGAGGATATTAAATCCACACGGTGTCAATTTTTATAGCACAGTTGTAAAGTTTTACTTCCTCTCTCTGCTCACCCAGAGGTTCCCCGGGGTGACTTTCACTTGTTCACTGTGGTTTCGATCGTTCACTGGTTTTATCGCTCGCTCGAGTATCATTGTTAACTTTCTGACTTTCCGATCATATCTACCACTACTTAGCGAAACACGAAGCGCTGGAGTTTAATACCACTAGACACACATAGTTTATGTGTGTGCGCTTGTATATATGTATGTCTGTGTGTGTGCAGGTGCATAGATAAAGTAGTGCCATTTCAACTTTGGAAGCCGCGATGGCAGTCTGTCGGCTGCTGCAATTTGGAGCAGACGACATCGAAATGGAAGAGCGCGGTTGATAGTGGGAGGATTAACGTCCATTTTTAGCGGTGACAGAGTGTGGATCCACTGAATCATATCCTCGCTACGATACGCGACGTAGAATGCAACTCCACCAGTTCGCAACGGATTTACCTTTCGTGTTGGCACCACTGGTGTTCTCCTCTCACCTTGATCCACCGCACCTTCAGTGGACATATACGTCTCCCCACTTCCTGGATGACCACTGTCCAGTGTCCTTGTTGTGGTAATACGCTGCTGGACAGTATTTTGTCCACTAGTCATGCTTTGGAAGATTGTTTTATTGTTTAGCATGTTTACTGCAATGGTTGAGAGTCGGTCTCGATCTAGAAGTCATCTTTCTCTTTGGATAGATCAAGATCAAGTCGCCACCCTTATTGGTAAGTTGTTATTATTATTATTATTATTATTATTATTATTATTATTATTATTATTATTATTATTATTATTATTATTATTAATTTAATATTATAAATTAACTGACCAAAATCTACCTACATTTGTTTCATTATTTTATATAATTCTTTTAATATTTAAAATAGTGTTATATTTATTTAGCATACAAATACGCACACACACACACACACACATGTATTATAATTGTGGTACATTATTATTTACATGTATATACGTACCCACACATAAACCCTCTATTATATGAAAAAAAAAAAAAAAAAAAAAAAAAAGACAAGAATAAATAAACAAATCCCAAACTTCTTTAATTAGTAGAGAACTGAAATTATTTAGTGTTACAGTTTAATACCTGTATTACTTGTAAATGATCGCTTTAATTAATTTATGATTATGCTTATTTCATTCAATATTTTAATATTTTATCTCAGTGTAAAAACTGATAAATAACAATTTCTTTTCTAAATGTTAATATATTTTCAAGCATATGTGTTACATATGTATTAGATTATTTATTATTCTTGTTATCATAATGATCATTATCATGGATATTATTATGATCCATTATGATGATTATTATTATTATTATTATTATTATTATTATTATTATTACTGATGAAAACAAAATATCACAAAAATATAGCTATTTTTATTAAACTATGTTCCTGTTTATAAGCAAGCCATTTAATTAGTTCACTTTATTTAAGTAAGTGCATATTCTGGTTTATTTAACACAGGTATTGTCTGTAAATCAATTTTCTTTACTTTTCCCTGGTTTTTCTTTATTTTTTTAACAGCAAAATATATTTTTAGAAACAAATAATTTTTAAAATTACTTATTTCAGTATTATAGATCTGAAGATTTATAAATTATCTCCAAGAATAAATTTATTTATTTATTTATTAAAACGAAAGAAATACACACACACACACACACACACACACTCTGTAATAAACAATTATTGTAAAAACGAAATTTAAAAAAAAAAAAAAAAAAAAAAAAAAAAAAAATAATCTCGATAACTTAATACAAATCAAAACTATTACGAATTAAAAAATTAAAAAATACAATTAATAAATACAGTTACGGGAGTAAATTTTTCTGGAAGCACAGTCACGGTCTAAAGTTAACGAGTTGGTTTGGTTTAAACGGTCCATGAAGACGAAACAATTACTCTCCATTAAAACACTGACGGTGTCCGGATACATAGCCCCTGTTCTGACATAATTGAAGAAGCGTTCGCCACGCGTCGATCGACATGTGTAGCAAATTACGCGCAGAGTTGGAAACCATAACATCATTCTGACTCGGAGGTCGTCCCACACGTTGTACAGTACAGGTGTCAGTGTTGAGGGCTGGCATGTAGTTGTCACAGCTGATGTTAGACGATGCCTGTTTTATTGTCAACTGCGTAAGGTAGAGGAAAGCAATCGAAGTCAAGTATTTCATGCCTCACTTATTTGTGATTAAGTGTATGAATGAACTGATTAATTAAATTAATTTTATTTATTTATTTATTTATTTTTTAAATTAGAGGCGTCTGTGGACTATTTTTACGTTATGTAGCAAACGATATTTTAGCGTTGATGTTATTATTGTTATTGTTACTATAAATATTAAGAAACAAAATATATAGCCATTTTAGCTGATAAATTATGTAAAAACGTGTGTTTAGATACTTTTTTAATTTATTTTTTAAGCTGAGGTGGGTGAGAACATAAAAAGAGAAACTCCCAAAAATTTTCAAACTTCTATTTTCAACTAAACCCTTTGTAAAATAAAGTATGTTTCTTGATAAGAATGGTCACGTTAAATTTTATAGTGCTGAGTATCGGAAGTATAAAATTCAACAAGGTTATGACTTAGCAAGCCTGCGATATTTCTAGAGGCAGTAAAAATGGGACCGACAACCAGTCGAATTGTAAACATGTCAGCCATTTTTTCTCGTCCAGCAGGAATTAAGGCAGTAAACTTTTCCTAAACTACATCATAAAAGGAAACATCGCCTGACAAATATATGTGTTATAGAATGAAATAATAATAATCATATCTTCCTGTATGAATATCTGTTGATAAAATATGATTCGCCGATCTTTATATTTGGCATAGAAAATTTAGTTTTGACAGTTAAATTAGCACTTTATTATTATAAATTATGGTTCTTTCATAATTCCATTCTGAATAATAATATATTATATACACATATCTCTCTCTGTGTGTGTGTGTGTGTGTGTGTGTGTGTGTGTGTGTCGAAAGTATTCGGTATAATCTATATATATTATCATCATAATCATGCATTTAGCTTTTCAATTCTTTTCTTTACACTTTTGTTTCTACATTTTGAACATTTTCAGAGAATCTCACCTCTTTTTTTAATTAAAACATTTAAAATCGAATATATCAATAACAAATAAATAACAAAAACAACCACATTTTTATCATTCCAAAATCATTAAAACAACTGCTTATCTGTAAATACATGCAGGAGTATTGTTTACAAAGGGTTATTCAGGTATGCTTACAAGATGGTGAGAAAAAAGTGATGGATTGTCTGACTCAGAATCTAAGTGCATGTAAATAAATAAAAGAATAATGAAAGTGTTTGGCATTCGGCATGAAATATACGACAACTCTTCGTTGCGGAGTCACGTTTTTCAACATTTCGTCATAATTATTTGGTCTTTAAGAACAATAGCGGATGGTAATTTAACTCTCCCGGATCCATCGCACTGGCGCTTACCTTTCACTCTTTATTCCTGTTTTTACGTCTTTGGAAAGACAGCTGTGCAACGGAAATATTTAAATCCGTAAACTACGGATGATTTTTTTAAATGTTTTTTTTTAAAAAACTGAGAAAAAAGAAGAAAAAAAAAGGAAATGTACTTGTGGGCGGTGAATGTTTTTTTTTTTTTTTTTTTTCACAGCAGTCTTTTTACATCATAGGTAAATATATTTTTGGAATCTGCGCAATGATTTATATTGAATGTTTAATTCCGGTTTCAAAAAAAAAAAAAAAAAAAATTAAAAAAAAAACCGAAAAAAAAATCTTAAATGTGATAGGTTAACTAAGAAGGGAGTTAATTTGATTATCATATTTATCCATTTGCTGCATTGAATATTATTAATAAACTAAAAGCCATATGTTATAATGTTTTAGATGAAGAAACAACAAGTTACACAAATTAGGTGACATTAATAAAATTGGTTTTGCATGGCAGCGCAGGGACTAAATCATCGTTTTAAATGAGACCTCACAAACATACTTCCCCTTGAAAACAGAAGAAATAATAAAAAATAAAGATAAATGGTTTCTGAGTGTGAAGGTCATCATACTTAAGTCTTTTTTTAATAGACCTGCATGTAAAAGATGTATTTATGAAATAATGTAAAGAAGAATGAAAACAAAATAATAATAGAATTTTTAAATTTATACACTAGACAAGATGTCATAAAAATGTTCAAATGAAAATTCTCCTTCCTTTTATAAAATGCTCAGTTTTATTAACCGTCGAAATCCAGCAAAACTTAAACAACAGTTAATGTCCGCTTTACAATTTAAAAAAAATATATAAATACAAAATCTGTGGAAGAAGTGGGGGGAAAAATAAAGCGACTGACGTAAAATATAATCCATTTGTTCTAAACCGTGTTTGCATTTCGATAGTTCTCCGAAATGTACCGAATAACCTTTTACAGAGGTGTCATTCCAACAATAAAACACTTGGTCTCCCCAATTTTCTGCTAAATGCCACTGAAAATGGCAGATTGAGAGCGTCATTGCTAATTTTATATGCATACCTCGAGAACGAGGGACAGCGGATAAAATGTTTTTATGTATATTTAAGTGTACTCCTGTGTGTCCTTTTTCTTCGAGACATTCATTTCAAATTTGATTAAATTCAAGAGATAAAATGTCCATAGTTAGTTCTATAGAATTATATTCGTCTTCTGGAATAAGTGGTAGGGAAAGAAAGAAAAATGCTAAAAAAAAGAAAAAAAAAAAGTAATAAAATTATAAAAAGGATGATCACATATTGAACAACTGGAATTTATGTTTTCATAAAAGAACTGCCATACATTTTCATGTACTTTTTAGTATGTAAATACAATATTAATAATAATTAAATTAAAAGTAATAAATACGTAAATGAAAAAGAGAAAATATTTGCTTTGACAGAGATAATAATCGTTGATCATTTTCTTACGATATACATAAATAATTAGAGCTCTCGATTACAGAGATTTAAAAAACGAAATTAAAATCCTGAGTCATATTAATAATTATCATATCAAAATACTGAATTTTATATTGATTAATGTCATCTACTCTGTATAATAAATGAATAACTATGTTTATACACTGTTGCTACGACGTCTTATGGTTTCATTAATAAGAGTAATTTATGAATTATAGATCCGGTTGCATCTAACTATACCTACCAAAATCACTACTTCTTTTTGTATTACTACATCAACCATTTCAACTTCTTTAATTTATTATTATTCGGAAATAATATTCATACTTTTGAATATGTCTTCAGGTCACATATGACATTGGATGTCTGCCAAAGAATGATGGCTCTTACAATATTAAATGCATTAACAAGAAATGTAGATTAACTGTCGTCTGCATGGAGCAGGTATCTACAATACGTATATATGTCTGACATGTAACGCACATGTACACATTCACATAAGCATTCGAACGTGTGTGTGTGTGTGTGCACAACGAAGAACTCATCTGCAAAAGGACTCAATTCTAGTTTTGCCAAAATCGAGATTGATGCACTGACTGATAGCGATTAACCATTGCTTCGTGATGACAAATGTAATTAGTTGTAAAATGACTAACATCCAATAGTAAAGAACCATTGAATTTTGTTGTTAATGCAACATACTTTTCAATTATATTATATTATATTATATTATATTATTTATTTATGCATTTTCTTTAAAATTTGTCAGCACTTTTGCAACTAAGAATATCCACACACACGCTCTTTCATACACACTACGTCCTTTATATAATAATTAGAAATGATTATAACATGTTTATAGGACGAATAATTTATAGAGTGTTGGCAGATGTTTTCTCTGCCCTTCAAGACCATAAGTTACCATAACCAGAAAACATATCGACTAGAAACACTGGGGAGAAGGCGCTATCTGCCGAGAACATTAAATAAATATTCATTTTCTTTTTTCAACAAAATAAAGTTTTAAAAGTTTCAGCACACTGATTCTAATCCTAGCTGAAATACACACATGAAACATGCTGAAATTGTCTGTGATCTTATCGAGGTTTAAAAGTTTACACTCTTCTTCCAAAATTCCTCACGTGCAAAAGAGCAACAGAGACAAGAGCAAGCAACTTTATTGTAGATGTACAGGTCACGTGGTTTACGGTTCAGGGAGCCGTTCCGCCCGGTTTACCTTGATTTCATTTCTTATCGGCAGAAGATGCGATCGAAACCGAACGCTTCCGTCAGGAAAGTATTATATTTTTATTACGTGAATATTGTTATCAGAAAAGCCGGAACTAATGGACGTCTACGTTTATAAAAGGGGTGCTGGGATAGCAGGTTTTTATTTTATTTTTTTTTTTTTTTTTTTTTTTTTTTTTTTTTTTTAAACTTACTTTACGTTGAAAATCTAGTAAAAGTTAAAACAGTTACTTTGTTATTATGAAAATACATGAAAGAATTTTGAATTTTTTTTTATTAATACTATTATTATGATTATTATTATTATTATTATTATTAACTTAATTTAACTTAATAATAATAATAATAAATTAATTAATTAATTAAAATAAAATATAATTGTTTAAAAAGAGAAGAAGAAGACAAAAAGAAAGTAACAGTTATATTTTCCTGAAAGTTCGTGGTCCATTATTAAACAACAACAAACAAGAACACTACCTCACAAAATTCTCGAACGGTTTAAACAATGATATAACTGCAATAACAATGAATTAAAGTAAAACCAAAGAAATGCTTTTAACGTGATTTATTTTTTCCTTTCTTTTTTTTTTTTTTTTTTTTTTTTTAAAGTTTTATTATCATTATTTTTTTTTTTTTTTTTTTTTTTTTTTTTTTTTTTTTTTTTTTTTTAAAAGAAAGCAAATTTAAGTTTTCATCTCAGAACAGATATTTTTTCAGTGTTTATGAGAAAGGGAATGTGGATAATGATAAACAGTTAGATAGATATAAACGTACTTGAAAATCTGGATGAAACCAAATCAAGAACAAATGTAAAATAAAAGCACGCGATAAGACGAAAAAAAAATAATAAAGTACAAGATAAAACATATTGATGGCGGAATCTGACAATTAATGTAGGAGACTGAGTCGAATACCACGTGACGGGCCTGGTTACATCCAAAACACGGACTACAATAGAACAACACAACATGAAACGAAAAGTGAGAGAACATAAAATAAGATGTTTGAGAAAGTGCACCTGACATAAGAAAAGTGTTTCTGCCCAGTGTCAAGTGGTAACAGTGACTTTTGTTTTGAAAACAAAGCACTTTGTTGTTATGAATGGATTGCTTTTACCGATTATTTTCAGATCTTGCTAGTGGCTTCAATCTTCAAAGGAGCCGGGTTACGGGCCACAAAGTCTTTGACTCTTGTTTCCTGCTATTGTTAACAGTGTTTCTCGACAAAGTGTCTGCCGACTGAATAGGGAAAAAAAACAATATAACTGACAGACAAGAGCTGTCCAGACTTTTTTTTTTTAATGGTTGAAGAGAGCAACAAATGGTAGAAGGAATCTGGGACGGAAAGAGAAACAGAAAGAGCATAACAATACTATTACCAAAACGTACAATATGTATATATTTTTTTTTTTTTCAAAATGTGCGTTTCTTTTAATAAGATATGACATAAAATCGTTCAAGAAAGGCTATACATACGTAAAACCAGACATAGAGATAAACAAATACATATGCATATGCATAATAATAGGTTAATATATATCGATCTCAGGGAGAGAGGAAAAGAGACATTGAGAGAGGCTGAGAGAGAGAGAGAGAGAGAGAGAGAGAGAGAGAGAGAGAGAGAGAGAGAGAGAGAGAGAGAGAGAGAGAGAGAGAGAGAGGCTGACAGACATATATATACATGGATGGACATCGTATATATTATGAACATAAATAAATTCCTATAATTATTTATATTCGTCAGGCCATGGTGTTGGTATGTACGAATATATATACATCCCTGCACTTTGGCAATTTCTAGACAGAATTTATTTTAATACGGCTAAGAAAAAATTAGAAGAAAAAGAAAACGGTGCAGGCATATCATTACAGAGGATGTATCGTGTTGATAAAATCTAAGTACCCGTGTTCAACTCTTCTTCCACCAATCTATCATAATTGTTTATGTATTCTGAGTCTACCTATTTTTATTTGACCTTCTAAATGTTCTTATCACACGTCAAAAACATGCAAGTTGTATACACGTTTCTAACTTGTTATGACAGTCAGTTAGCAGAGTGATAACAAATAAGAGATGAAAAAAAAATAAACTAAGCCGTATAATCGTCTGTTTACTGTTGTTTATATTGAAGAAATATGTAAATGAATGTGTTATAATATTTTCCTTTAATGTGAGGTAATGAATTGATAACTTGTTAGGGCATATAAAGTGGATTTTACCTTAAATGTGCAAGTTTACAGCTCTTTGAAAATTAAAATAAGTATCGCTCGCGCTAATTATAATATTATGTTACGGACATCAACAACACCTACCCAGCGAACCCACTATCCGAAACGACAATAACAAAAATCATAACACACTCACCACATGGAACACACGTACTGTAACAGTACAACAACGTTATCGTGTTTAATCAAATTTTATAATTCTATTTACCGTTGCAGTAATCCGTGACTAGTTAATGTAAATTTGTATAGAACAGGAAAACGAACTTCAGAAATAAGTTGAAGATTTGTTAAATGTTTTCAGTAAATACGCATGCATTAACTTTCTCAGTGAACCTGTCAAGTAGCTGGTTCTTATAATGTTGGCCTTCAGATGTAACCAGATACGTATGGCATGAATGAATGGATGAACGAAAGAAGATCCATACAAATTATAAAGAAAATAACTTCCTTAAAAGAAAGAATAAAATATATTTGCAAATGTGGAAACGCTAAGCCCGTTATAATGAAACGTTTTTATTATCGCAGAGTGCTTGAATTGAGATTATTTATATGAAAGATGTTTATATTACAGTTCTCTGTAGCATGATACTGTAAAACTGTTTTTGATTTATTTTCTTCTTGTCCAGGTTATCCGATGCAGATTCCAATTATTGCAGACGGCATTGTTATTCCGTACTTGAAAGAACCCGGATTATCGGATTCTATCGTTATTTTACCGGAAGTGGATACCGTTAACCTGACGTGGATGGCGGGAGAAGAGAGGGTAAGTATCCAACCTATTATTATTATTATTATTATTATTATTATTATTATTATTATTATTATTATTATTATTTTCATCACCGATATTGTTATTATGATTACTGACATCGTCTTCGTGAAAATCATGACAAATTATAATTTTTAACCATACAACCATCCTGGTGGAAATTAATTATTCAGTTATCATGATTTTCAGCTCATCCTTGTTATTCTTCCACTGTTGAGTGATAGCTTAATACAGTCCAATTAGAAGAGGGAAAAAACACATTACAATACATGGTTGATTATGATAAATACGTTATATATCCTAATTTATGTCATTTCCATCCAGTATTCGGAAATCCATACTTAAAAACGATTTGTTTAGAAATAAATGGACTCCAAAAGGTTAAAAGGTTTAAAATGTAATTGGCTACCTTCATCATTTTATTTCTCTCTTTCAGCAAAAGTAATTCCAAACTTTTTAATTTTTTTTTTTCGCGTGATTGTGAAAACTCTGAAAGTAAAATAGATATATATTTAAACATAGACTGCGGAAAATATATGAGCTACAGCAATCGAAAGATTTAAGCGTCTGACCAGTTTTAAAGCACAAGAAATTAATCGACGTAATTTTCTGTTGAATTCCTTGAAGCAGTTTTTCTGAGATTTTATTAACATTTTTTTTTACTTCTTTGCCGTTCTTTGTCTGCTTTCTAACTTTACAATTTGTAGCTTTATACGTTTATTTTAGTCTCGTTTTGACAAGAGGCTGAGTCGGCGAATACCAGCTTTGTTTCATCTCTCGTCACTCGTTCAAAATGTCTACAACTTTGGCTCCAGGTCGTAATTTTGGCGAATACATGCGAAGTGTTCCGAATAGTGTTAAATATTTCCTAGACAACTGTTTCTATATTAAGCTGATAGTCTCAAGAAGTCTGTGTATGAAAAAATGTAAAGCAAAAGAAAGAAAATACCGTCTTAGATATAAATTATTTCTTATAAGTCAGTTGGAACTCATTAAAATCTCAAGAGATAGATTAAACTTTTATAAATGTATATGTGGAATCTTCTTCTTATTTTATGATGTGATCCCTATAATATACAGGATCTAATTCTTTGTTTCAACTTCGACAGCGTTGACAGACTGAAAAAGGAGAAAATAGCTGGGACGTGCAGGAGAAAAATATTGTGACTTACTGAGAAATATATTACGATATATAGGAATGATTTATTGAACAAACGATAATTTCAGATTTGAATCAATGAATTAAAAGAAATAGCATATGTATTAACTGTTATGTGGCAGTGATAATTTAAAATAATTTATTTGAACATTTTATTTTATTTTAATCTGTTCTTCCTACTCTCTCTCTCTCTCTCTCTCTCTCTCTCTCTCTCTCTCTCTCTCTCTCTCTCTCTCTCTCTCTCTCTCTCTCTCTCTCTCTCTCTCTCTTCTTGTTTCTTTTTTATATGTTTTGTCTCACTCGCGCCGTCTCTCTTTCACACTTTCTCTCTTACATACTCATATATACGTATACACGTACACATTAATTAGTCAATTACTCAATA
The DNA here is from genome assembly GCA_012295275.1 of Chrysomallon squamiferum. Classification (NCBI taxonomy): domain Eukaryota; kingdom Metazoa; phylum Mollusca; class Gastropoda; order Neomphalida; family Peltospiridae; genus Chrysomallon; species Chrysomallon squamiferum. The sequence goes on from CM022671.1 coordinate 18,998,498, forward strand.
ATGAATGACTCAGATGTTTTATTATTTGTTTGTTTTACAATTCAAATATTTATGATTATTATTATTATTATTATTATTATTATTATTATTATTATTATTAAAAAAATGAAGTTAGTAAAATCTTTCGTTATATTTCATAAAATTGTTTTATTTTATTTAACACTATTTTACAGACATAATTTCTATATCATGAGAAATCATAATTAAATTTTTGTTTTCATTCATTCAATTCGCTAAGCTCTCTTGGGCCGTTTCTGGATATAAAATTCGACAATAAATCGTTGTATACTGAGGACAATTGGCTACATGTCAATTTTCATTCCATGAGTGTACAGGTGTAACATCTGAACTTATGAATGAGTTGGTGGATGATTCACAATGTTGTTTTTTATCACACATAAACGTGTCATAATCGTATAGGTCATTACCTCCGTATTACATGCCAACGTTAATATATACCAAACTGTAGAAACCCTGTTTAGACTGGAAGTGTGTATACGATTATTTAATGAACGTAATGCAAACTGTTCTGTGTATACATATTAATGAACATGCACGTCGCTTTATGTGTATTGTAAACTGTTACATTTTTACCCATACATGCCGTTTTTGTTTGATAGGAATGATGCACTCAGTATAGACCTACATGTTTAGTGCATGTACGATTATATGTGTAGTATGTAATATTTACTAGTATATGGGTATGCGTGAGGGTATGTGTGTATTTCTGTGTATCTACAAGGCATTTATGTATGAATGTATGTATGTATGTATGTATGTGTGTGTATGTATGTATGTATGTGTATATATATATATATATATATATATATGTAAGTATTTACGTGTATGTTAGGTATTGTAAATAAGGTAATATAACACTGTCGTTTTAAGAATATAACTTTTATATTCATAAAGAACGAAGAAACGTCAGTACCTTAATCATACTGAACCGAAAGACATCTGGATAAAGTCTATAAATATTTCACTGATGACATCATCAGGTGCGACTGACGGCAAACCCTAGAGACAGATATTCAGACAAAACTCGCAAATCGTTTCATTTTCCCGTGGGTGCGTCTGCGTTGCAGACGTTCTTTGAGTCAGAAGATGTAAACAAACAGCGTCGTCCCTGGAGAGGCCTACGTTCTGTTTGAAGTCTTGAAGAATTACTACACTCTTGACCGAGTGTCTGTTGTGATCATGTAATGAAGTAACAGGACAGGTTGTAAAACATTTTTAACACCATTACAAACTCGCAAATTCAACACGCTGCGATCTGAGTAGACCTATAAATAGAAATCTAACGAAACACCCGTGTGTATGTGTTCAAAACCGCTGTATACTGACATTTTATCATTTATTAACTTTGTTTTATCCAGTAAGGTTCAAGAGTCTCTTTGAGTATCTCTGTTCCGTCCATAAACCTATTTAAGTGTTTCCATGGTTTTTCACGTTAAAAGTACAGACGTATATGTTTGCTAAAGGTAACTGAAAAAATACATAAATAAATAATAGATTTTTTCTTCTTCAGAATCTCTCTCTCTCTCTCTCTCTCTCTCTCTCTCTCTCTCTCTCTCTCTCTCTCTCTCTCTCTCTCTCTCTCTCTCTCTCTCTCTCTCTCTCTCTCTCTCTCTCAGTTTGTTGTGGTCGATGTAGAATTACACACTTACCTTTTTATGTGTAACATTAAACTTGTAGACCGTAAGTATGTGTGGGACACGTGGATCGTGTTAAGTCCAATTCAGTTGGAAACATGTTTTAAGATGTGCTGCTGGTTGTACAAACAAAACTAACTCAAGTTTGTTGCCAAAACAATCACATCTACCAAGTAGCCCAAGAGTATTTATTAAGTGCTGTGCTGATGTCTTCTATCTTCCAAAAAAATAAAATCTGAACTCAAGTTACTTTATGCCTTTAACCATACATTTATACTGAAAATATTCACTGAAATATTAGTATTTTATCATTATTATCTAGCATGCATTGTTCATTTGCCAAATTACAGCTTCGCTATTACTGAACTATTTTGAGTAAGGAGATTGAATAAGCATTGAAATTATTTAGCGCTCTCTCTCTCTCTCTCTCTCTCTCTCTCTCTCTCTCTCTCTCTCTCTCTCTCTCTCTCTCTCTCTCTCTCTCTCTCTCTATTTTTTTTTTGAGTGTGTGTACATATATACACACTCATATCCATCATTTTCACTGTATAATATTATGAGAAATCCTTATTCACCCATCCTTAAATCGTACTTGCAAATACACTGCAAACTTACACATTAAGGTGCCACTATGTTAACCATCTGTACACCAACGATGTGTTCTGAATACATTATAACCTTAGCGAAAAGTGCCACATGACTTAAGTATTATTTCACTGACAGGTCTAAAGAGATTCAACTTTATGTTCGCCCTGCTAATCTAAGCTGATATATAAGGTTACTGGATTAAGAATTTAAAAAAAAAAAAAAAAAAAAAAAAAACCTCAGCTAATTTACAATAAATATAAACTCTGTAATATATTTTATATCATGCTATTTGTAAATGCTTTGTATGTTGCACTCGCTGCAATATAATTCAGTTTGCACGTTTTATAATACAACCTACGATATATTATACTACACTCACTCTAATACATTTTATATAACGCTGAAATGATGGAACCCATATAATAACAGATTTTGTGTTAACATTACTTTTATAACCAATTTTATGTTACAGTAACATATTTCATATTACCCTAACACATCATATAACATTGTAACACGTTTTTATTTGACACTAACTGAACATTATATATTACTCATTTATTACCTCTTTTATATTACACTGATATAATGCATTACTCATTTTAATACCTTTTCTTATCTAATTAAATGTAACACATTTTATATCATGCTGACATAATACATATGATATCATACCGAGGTAATATATCACATCGTAATATATTTTACATCATACTATCGTAATATTGTACGTTTTTTATCACAGTAACATAATATGAACAGTAGTGTAATACATGTTATATCACATAACGTTATGTTTTAATTCCACAGTGACGTAATATATTCTACATGACATTTACATGATGCGTTTTATATGATGCTAACCTGATAGGTTTTATTTCTACAGTAATGCATCATATATCACACTGGCGTGATGCGTTTTATGCTACAGTTCATAATACATTTTATATTAAATTTACAGTATACTTTTTATATGATACTAATGTGGTACATTTTATATCATAGCAAAATAATACACTTTGTATCATAAAATTGTAATACGATTTTTATCATATTAACGTGATACATCTTATATCACATTAATGAATATTATATCACACTAATGTGACATGTTTTATATCATACAAAGGTGAAAAGTTTTATATTATACTAATGAAATGCGACTGATATGATACTAATGTAATGTGTTTGGTATAATACTAAGGTAAAACGTTCTATATAAAATTCACATAATACTTTTCACAACATAACAAAGAAATACATTATACTGACGTAATACATTTCACATCACACTGACGTAATACGTTTTATATCATACTAATGTAATACATTTAATATCGTATTTCTGTCTCCAGTCAGTGCTGCATTAATGTCGTGATATGTTATTTACTGTCTATAAGAAAGTGCATACAAAAAAATCACTTAATGCTCAATAAAATATATACATATTTATAGCTGCAACCTATTTCACGTATCAGTACGGTACTTCATCACAATCCGTAAAGCATTATAACCGTATATTTAAAATTTGGTAAATAAAATATATATTCGTCTATTACTGGCTGTGTAACACAGAATACGAAACTTGTTTTTCTCTTCTCTATCACTCTCGATAAATTATTTTAATTTGTTTATATTTTCGTAATCTTTTCTTCAAATGATAAATAAATAACGCAGCAGAATGTTTTTATAAAAATTAAAAAACAAAGGAAAACATTTATTTACACAGATCGAGAAAGAAAAGATAACTTGGCAATTTTTTATCAGTTTAATATTTAAGCAAATAGTTTTGCAGTCGTGTTGAGATACGGGCTAGACGCGGTTCATTAACAGACCACTTGCCTGCTGCGCAAAGGGTCACAGGATCAATCCGCATCGATAGTTTCATTAAGTAATTTCCCGTCCCAGCTGATGAATAATCAGTAGTTACATAAAAAGTGATATGTTATATTTGTTTTGTCTGCTGCTTCTGCTTCTACAAATACTGCAACTACTACTTCTTCTAGTAGTTGTTGTAGCACTCCTACAACTGTCAAATATGTTTGTGTACCTAACTTTGAATGTCTGTATGTGTATATATATATATATATATATATATAAAACTGTGTATATGTTTATATATATAAGCGTGTTTTTAAATAAGTCTTGGTTAATACACGTGTTTTATAATTAAGCGCACCTAGAAAAGAAAGGTGAAGAAATGAAAACAAAAGAGAAAGGAAAAGGCAATACGTCTCTCCAGGTGGCAAAGTGTTTTGTCTGACTATTGTTACAATGTATACACTCTGACTTACAAAGCTGCCCTCGACATTTTGTTAGACTCTGACACAACAAAACGTGAAAAGCCTTTGATTTTTTATTTTTTTTTTTTTTTTATTTTTCTGCGGACAAAAGCACTGGTCGTAGCAATCGACTTTTCTCCCGTTATGTTTTCACGCTAATACTATATAGGCGTCGACTCAGGAATTTATGTTTTTCAAACATGTGCTAGAAGCTTTGTATTCCTGGAAAGCTTTCACTTGCTGGCTGTATAGATTCAAACACTTTATACTCGTCATAAAAGCATTGTACGCGTGGAATTATTCCCTGATCAGTATTCTGATACATAGACAAATTTAGGCGCTCAGAGAGACAGTGCATTCAAGGTCTAAAGAACCGTAAACACATTAGCAGATTAACATTTAAATTAAAAAGAGATTTTGTTGTATGTATCTGGTTTGCAAATAGACTTTTAAATACAGTATCTCAGACACGTACCACTTATATGTGTATTAAAATGTTGTTATGAAAGATTTGATCGTATTCGAATACTTTGGACAATTGTGTAACTGTGACCTATTTCTTGCATTTCAGTTATGGGGATTGTGATGTCCTATGGATTATTAAACCATTTTTCTTCAAAGTGGTTTTTAATTATGACTATATTTCTAAATTTTCTTCACTTGTTGCTTTAATTAGAATATACTATTTTTTAAATTTTAGTCTTCTTTATTGCTAAAATAAATACAGTTAAAACTGTAACAACTACCACCATCAGCCGTTACAGTTTTCAGTATCATCATATTACTTCTACTATCACGACCACTGATTTAGCATTGCAGTAATTTCTGTTTCTACTGCTACTGCTGTTGCTGCTGTTCTGTTATTACTATACAAGACCTACTACTACTACTAGTTATCTTAATAACAGTAATCGAAAAAAAAAATGCAGATCTGCAGTTTATTAAAGATATTTCTAGGTTCAGTTAGATGGAGTGAACGAAGTAAAACAATAAGTAGCGGAGCGATTTCCTGTACAATTTCTTCTGTTTTGAAAAATATTGCTGTCATTCCGCCAGGTACACGAAAAGTCACGATTCCAATTGTGAATGAGCAAAATGGCGGCCGTCAGAGTTTTTTAACAGTATCATTTCAGTTTCGTACTTTGTTATGAATGATGACAGATCGCTCAAAATAATAAAATAATAACATGCAGATAATTTATTTGTATCGCCAAGAAAAAACACACAAAAAACCCCCAGTGAAAACATAATATTTATGGAGCAGTTGTTATAGAGTATAGACCAACACCGAAATCGTTACGATAAAGCTAACATGATTCACTGATTTGTTTCGGAGTTAAAACGCACAACTCGCTGGAACTTTAGCAATGTCTGAAATTCTTCTCTCAGGATTTGCTAAATTATTTCGTTACCAAACCTTTCATTAACAAAAGGGATCGTGTAGACGTATTGCTCCGCTTCAATGGCATACGTGTTTGTAAACCGACATAAATAGCTAAAAAGCTGGCTTATCTATTTATCCGACTATTTTAAAGTTTAACATTCATTGAGCGTTAGTGTTTCTCCGCGCTGCACTGTAAACAAATGCCAACATTTCAATATGTGGCGTAAACCCCCGGCGCTCGCTGAAACCATACATTCTCTACCCCATACTATTAACAAATATAATTAGCTAGATTTTTTAGCAGATAGGTTTTTCATTACGTGTGTTCTTTTTTATCAGGCCAATAAACTGGGGGAAAAAGATGAACCCCGGCCGAGTTTGACTGACGATGAGCAGAGGCACGTGCTAATAGTGTTAGTAAGAGCGGAAGTCGTCAAATTCTGTGTCAACGGTGTATAGCGTTCACGGAACAGTATGAAACTCGTTGGTTAGAACGCTTGACTGAAAACTGATGGATATTAGGATCAAACCTCTGTAGTGCGAGGTTGGATTATTTCAATCATATTTCCCCGATTGTTTTATGCAATATCTTGGTGTCTGCTTTCAGCGATACCGTCACTGGAAACATATGTTTATAACTAATATTAAAATAACTAATGTTAAAATAATTTAACGTGTGTTGTTTGAAAAAAAAGTTTTTTTTTTTAATTCTTAATATTGCAATAACAATCAATAAATAAAAATGTGAGCAGTTGTTGCAACAGATATTGTTATATTATTGTTCACTATTTACTTTTTTTTTTATTCTCTTTGAATTTGGTTTGATCTGTTTTCTTCTTTTTCCATTATTATCTTTTATTAAATTAAAAAGATTAAAATAGTAATAAAATGGAGAATTTTTTTAATGCAAATGATCATTTTATTACCAAAACAAACAAACTAAAATTGTTAATATAGATATTCAATGTAATTTAAAATTATATATCCAGAAAAAAAATGTTCACCACTTTACATACCATTTAGTATCAAATATAAATTTTCGATTTTCGCCCAGCAATAATGTTTGCTTTCAATAGGCAAAAAAATGCGAAACATATAATGTAATTGAAAAGGAAAACAAAAGTATTTACAAAATATATGTTGAGTTCAAACTGACCAATAAATGTCACGTAAAAAGAGTGTAAAATATATATTTGAAAGTGCAGTAATATAAAAAAAACTGAGACGCCACAAACATCAAGATTCAGATTTTTCTTCTTCTCTTTTTACGTTTCATCAATAACTGAACAGACTAAATTTTTGATAATTCCAAGAAGACGGCAGATAGCATTTACAGGATTATTTTCAGTTTTCTCCATCTGAAGATAAAACGTCTAACATAATATCCAACGGAGAAAATTTGAAGACCCTAATATCAAGCACATTTTTAAATTATCGTCTACGTTTTGTATTTTAGATGATAAACCTTTCAAAATCGAATAAAACCCGAGATTAAAAAGAAAATTAATAAAGCGCCTCTGATATAAAAGATTAAAAAAATATATATATAACAATAAATAATAAATAAATAAATAATATAAACATTATGTCCCTCTAATCTTGTCAGCCATCAGATCTGGTTGTTATGGGCTAATTGCAATAAATGCCAGCCCATATTTCATACATATTTTTACTGCTTATTTGGCTATAAATTTCCAAACCGAGGCCTTCCTCTTATCCTTGCGTCTGCATCTTTCAGTCGACGGACGTGTTAACGCGACCAGGGACAAACTGCTTTTAATCGCGATCTCCACTCGTAAATCTGTCAGAAGCCGAAATCTGGAGCCGTGTCCTCCACACAAAACGCTTACTGCTCTACATTCCGAAACAATCAAGCCAAAAACCCCGTTGCCTGCCTGCCAACTGTATGGTTAGAAATATTCATCGAGTTTAGGTGGAAATTATGCAGCTACAATTTTCAATTAGGAATATCTTATCTTATTTTATTTTGAAGAATGGTTTCGGTTTTGTTTATGTGCTTTTAGCATTTCTCGACGCTCGGCTTTTAAATCATGACAGGATGAAACATTGCAGTCAATAAAATAATTAACGGTCTGGATGTTTTAATGATCTAGGGGAGAAAAAAAAACGTTTGTTTAACTAATTTTAAAGTTTAGAATTTTTTAAGGGCATTTTTTTTTTTTTTTTTTTTTTTTTTTTTTAAACCAGAAACAAAGAAAAAATATAATTACACATGAAATTTAAAATATGTTCTTTCTTTCTCGTTCTTTGTATGTTTTTTATTTCATTTTTTTTTTCTGTCTGTCTCTTTTCTTTCTTAATTACTTTTTTTTTTTTTTTCGATATTTCACACGTTCTTGAATTTTCAAATAAATAAAACTCCAGACGTTGTCACCTTATAAACTATGTTAGGCTCGTGTGTGTGTGTGAGAGAGACAGAGAGAGAGAGAGAGAGAGAGAGAGAGAGAGAGAGAGAGAGAGAGAGAGAGAGAGAGAGAGAGAGAGAGAGAGAGAGAGAGAGAGAGAGAGAGAGAGAGTGTGTGTGTGTGTGTGTGTGTGTGTGCAAATGGATACAACAGCTACAGATAAAGAGAGGAAAATACAAAATAAACTTTTTAAAAATCTTGCAAAGAAAATTTAGTAATTCAAGGCATCCAGAAGAAAGTCAAAAACCAAATGCAGATATCTTTCATTTTCTTTCCTTTTTATATTTTTTTTTTTTTTTGTTTTTTTTTTTTTTTTGTATTTTTACCAGAGTACAGATCTACGCTAACTCATTTCACGTCAGCTGTATGTATATCCTGTCAACGAAAACTAACATCCAACGCAGTTTGAATCTGAAATCTTTAAAAAAAACCTGTAAGTGACTGCCACTGAGATGCGGAAAAGATAATTTGAAAAGTACTTTAGAAGCCAATGAAAGATTTTATAATGCAGCGTCTCTCGTTTGAGCTTGTATGATGTGCATGTATATGTGTATATAACATGTTACTTCTTTCTTGGTTTTTCGTTTGTACGTAACATTCCACTAATGCTTCATTATGTATGTAGTTACGTTAATAATGAAGTGTTTCCATTTTGAATTTGTGTATTTAATTCGTTATTTTATCTTACAGTAAGTATAATATTTTATTTTTTTTTGATATTTACATCTACTTAGTAAATCATCTGTTCATTGTATAATTATATCGCATGTGTATTTTATATGAAATTTTAATTTGGAATTTATAATAAAACTGATTGAATATTCTTAATTGTAAATAATGAATAATTCGTGAAAAACAGTTATTTACGAAATAAGTGAAAATAAAACAGGGCTATAAATATTTGGTGGAAGGATTTAGACTGTCTTGTTCTGGCATTGCTAAAATATTATAATTAATTTTTGTAGTCTGAAAAAATATTTATCACATTTAAAAATTCATAACCCATGGATTATCCTGATAATTTGTATAAAGCGAAATGTAGACAACAAAATATAATACACACCTGAAGACTAAAGTTAAAATATTCCTCTTTTTTTATATTGGTCACTCTTTCAGTCTAGATGCTGATATAGCTTATTGACTGGACTTTTACTATGGGTGGAATAAAGAGAAATATTAGTAGTAATTAAATAACTTGTCTAATTTAAGTTCATGCACGCTCGCTACAGACAAGGACTCGGCCATCTGCTAGCTGACCTGTCCGTCAACAGTAATTTGTTTCAGCAGAAGCGATTTAAAAACATTACAAATGTTTAGACAGCACTTACATACGATTCAGTAAATTGCGGAATTCGAAAGATATGCAGTTCTTTTCTTGAAGAATCTCTGAATCAACATTCCGGTAGGGGACTAAATATACAGTAAATGTCAAGAAAATAGGAAACGAGGGTCTCCAAGCGACGATGCCGCGATTTCATTAGCAACAGATTTATTTATTTTCCAAGCGCTCCGTAGCAAAACATCACTTTACAATGGCGTAAATACCAGACGTCGGTCACGCGCTTATAAACCGGTGTTCGCCATCATATTGCTACGCTTGTGTGTTTATTGTTGTCCAGCGTCTTCATTGATTTAACTTACCAACAACAGCTGCAGCATTTTTCTTCCTCGTTTTAAAATTATTTAGTTATTTGTTTGCTAAAGTTACTATTTTTGTTTCATTCTCTCTTTTTTTTTTTTTTTTTATTATTATTTTTTTTATTATTTATTATTTATTTATTATTATTATTTTCATTTATTTTGTAGTTCTTGTTTTGTTATTCGTTCTTTCTGTCTAAAGATATTTCACATTTTACTTTTTTTATATATATTTTTTATATGATTTATTTATTTATTTCATCTTATTATTATTATTATTATTATTATTATTATAACCGTTTTTGTTTTTTGTTTTTTTTACTTCTTCAAATCGGAAAAGGCATTCTTATCCCAAAGATTTATTTCAAACTTTATTACTAGTTATTCATCACCCTTTTATTGAAATAAAAATAACTGTCAAATACTAACTTTTGTAGATACTCAAATTGAAATATATGTAACTTCACACTATACAAATTATAAAACAGCGTGCTAACGTATATAAGTACTGAAACTGAAATATCTGGCACTAGCTCATGATAAGAAAGAGCACTTAATGTGAGTTGTTTTCATATTTATGTTTACTAATTTGGCCGGTATTTGTATATTGTTTCTTCTGCCGCAAATCTCAGAAACATGGATATTTTTGGCACACTGATAAAAGAACTGAACCTGCAGACGTCAAAATTTGCAAACGTACTAATGTTTTCTTGTATCTCCTACGGTGTACTAAGAATCAAATGGATATACTTTCCAGACTGGCTCTTTTGCGAAATAAGTGTCTTGTGAAAATGTCAACGAGAATTTTATTTTTCAACAACTTTTTGTACCTGTTTCAGTTTCGAGCTTTGATTTGAACCTTCTTTTGGCGCCCAGACTGTAAATGTCTTATGATTACTGTAAACAAGAACCAAGCAAATAATTGTAATATAGCCCTATTCGTACTATTCAAGTTATTTTCATCATTTTATTCAGCAACAACATCATAAAAAATACTGTAGTAGTAGCAGCACAGCATTAATAGAAGTAATAGTGACAAATTTAAAAAATATATGTGTTTTAATTATCTCATTATACCTTTTTTTTTACTTACTTTTTTTTTTCTAATATTGCTCAGTACTAATTATTTATAAATGAACTGCGATTCATTTGAACAAATACACTCATTCATCACTTAATGTATTTATTTATTACATACAATATAAAAGTATTTAACCTTAGCGTCATAATAAAACTAAATTATTTCTGCGAATTCCTCCGCTTTTCAAAATACTCTACAGATAAGCAGAAGGCGCTGTATGCATCACGTGACTAGTAGGTAATGTTATTTTCAAAGATTTCGCAGCGGGAGACCACTCTAGGAATCGCTACAATTTGTCTTCAGTTTGTTCTCTTTCGGCAAGTTCAGATCGACAGCGCAGATAAATTCTGAAAACGTATGTGGTTTGACTTCCTAACAGACTGAATCGAGGATGAACAAGTTAATAAAGAATCATCTGTGTAGTTATGGCACAGACAGTGATACCTACCTATTAACTAGTAATGGCCGTTACTAATTTTCAGTGCATTTAACTACTAATAAATGATTTTAACTTTATAATGGTAATGAAGTCAGACTGAAAATTGAATGGATCTAGTCGTGATTCCGTATAAAACCAATAGTCGATGTTTGGTCTTAACTCCAAAGGCCGATGTGATTCCCCCTAACTGCAATTGCCGATGCTTCATCTTAACATCAGCTGCCGATAATTCTTCTTAACACTAACCATCGATATTTCTTTTCCTATTACCACTGTTTCTCTGCTATCTGTTTTACTCTAGGTTGCTTAGATTAGTAGTAATTTTCTGGTCTTTGCAACTATAGAAACATGGCTGGCTACTTCTCAGTTCTCAGGGGGTTGATTATAGACTTACAACACAGCACCTGAGATTTCAGTTACGTGTTTGTAGAAGATACGTGTAGTGGTGGAATCCCATAAAGTTTTTGATATAAGATGGCAAGTTGTCAAACAAACGAGATACAGTATTTTTCAGTAACTCGGTTCTGTCGCGGTATGGATACAATTCATTTTTCATGAATCTTCTATATGAATTCACACCCAGAAACCCCAAAGGAACGGCACTTTCACTTACCACCCCTCAGTTACAGCAATATTTTATAAAGGAATATTTAAGCACGAAGTCTTCAGTAAACAAGGTAATTATATAAAGCAGAAAATATTCGTCAAGGTTTCATTAAAATAACTATATATTAAGCAAACATGACTGTAACTACAAGAATACTGTGTGTACGTGGATTTTTTCTTCTTCTTTTTCCTTGAACGACTATCATTACAGATTTAAGAGGATGCATGTAGAAATAATTTAATAGTTCAATGTTCTGTTCTTATTTTTGTCATATTATTGTGGCTTTACATCTATTTATCCATCTGGTATCTTTCCAGTTATCAGCCAGTTTCTCATATTTTATTAAGATTTAACGATTTAATTGCTGATTAATATTTTGAGGGAGATTATCGCGTTAAAACATTACACAACACAACGTAAATGTTACAATGTAGACATCCGTAGGAAATATGGATAAAGATATCATAGTAATAACAGTAACAACAACAACAACAATAATAACAAAGAAATCAACAATAATAATGACAACAACAACAATAATAATATCAACAATGATAACAACAACAGCATAGCATATCAAAAGTTGTATTTTCTTTCTTTCTTTCTTTCTTTCTTTCTTTCTTTCTTTCTTGTTTCTTTATTTCCTTCTTTCCTTCCTTCTTTCTTAATGAGCTCTTTTTAACTACTCCGGTAACATTTTCAAATTAACATCAAGCTAATCCAGTACATAACGATTACAGCAGCAGTTTTTTTTTTATATATATATTTTCTATCTCACTCTTACTCTCTTTCTCTCTCTCTCTCTCCCAGCAACATCTGTACAGTGTTCAGGGCCACCCAGATATATGACATAAATACATCGTCGAGTAACTGAAGCGGCTAGCGAGATCTGATAAGCAATATTACGATTGTTGTTGTAACCTTAACGAAGATAGTGCCACTGGGCGCGAAATGACGAGATGTCGTCTGCTTCATGATTTACAGCAAAATCTTCAGGCAGCGTCATCGGTTCATTGCTATTTTGATACGTTTGATGTGGCGGAACTGCAAAATATCGAATTGGACAGTTTGGGGGTTTTTTCTTCTTTTTTTTTTTTTTTTTTTTTTTTTTTTTGTGGTTGAATCCGTTTAGATTAGACTCAAAAAAAGAATAACCAGAATAAATTTATTTATTTTTTATTTTTTATTTTTTTCTGTTGTTTTTTTGTTGTTATATCTACAATAAACCATGAATATTATTTTCAGTTTAATAACTAGAACCTCATCATATTGTTATAATATCATTTTAAATAAATTTACTCTCTCTCTCTCTCTCTCTCTCTCTCTCTCTCTCTCTCTCTCTCTCTCTTCTTCTTTTTCTTCTCTTCTCTTCTCTTCTCTCTAACTTGCAATATGGCATTTGTTCGAACAGTCAGACTGTGTCGGTTAGTAAATATGGCTTTTGTTCTACTAACCTGTATTAATATATTTACAGCTTTTGTTCCACCAACTCCAATGTGATGATTTACAGTTTAAATCATTTCCCACTAAATTCTTTCGTTTAATAATATTTCTTTTGTTGTAACAACTAAATGCTGTTAACATATAGTAATACTTTTGTTCAGCTAGCGATCCGGATTAGCTTATAATACAATACGTCTTTTGTTCTACCGAACCAAAACATTAACTGACTGCATAGCTTTTGCTAGGTGCCAAAATACGAAAAAAGAGAAACAGTAATTTATCGCCCATTTCCTCTTTATGTTCGCACGCCTCTGTCGTTTTTCTGCACGAAGCAGCTGAACGCTTGAATTTTATAATACAAAGTAAATCATCTTACTGGGGTATCAGTTTTACGATGTTCAGGTCGAATGATATAGACCACTTAAAATTTAAAACGCCAGCTTATTTTAATCAGCCAAAATACCAATAACTTTTAATAGCCTGAGTCGATTTACAAGATGCTAACTTCTAGTCGTTCAACATCCAGAAAATTCTAGTCTACAACGTGAAAGCCAAAATTTTTTTTTTTTTTTTTTAAATGTGAAAGGAAGAAACATTTTCTTCCTGTCTACCTTTCTGTCTGTGTGTCTGTTTTTCTTACTCTCAATGTCTCACTTTTAATTTGTTATGTGTTTATGACTCTCTCTCTCTCTCTCTCTCTCTCTCTCTCTCTCTCTCTCTCTCTCTCTCTCTCTCTCTCTCTCTCTCTCTCTCTCTCTCTCTCTCTCTCTCTCGTCATTTTATCATTGCAGTCAAACAACGACAGTAATGATAACTCAGGTTACTGATAAAGAAAAATTTACAAGCTGAGTAAAAATGACGAATAACCAGAGAGGTAGACAAACAGAAAATATCTGTGATACACACGCCAACAACCGATACATTGAAAATGAGAGGACACTTAATATCTTGCCAAATACTTTTTGGCGTTTAACACAAAGAATTGTTGTGCATGATCTGAGAGGGCGTAACAATGAAACATCACAAAGCGTAGACTTGTCGTTCACAATGGGTCGAACAAACCCGATATTCTTTGAAAACGTATAACAATTACACGTTTGATTTACAAATTGCATGCTCGAAAGCAATCCACTTCATTTTCTTTATCAGTACGTTCGTGTAGATTTGTTACTTCAAAAACTGTGTTTTAAAATAAATGATATGCATTCAGATATGACTGCATTTGTTTATGTCTTTTATAAATGTTGATTGTTATAGATACATAGAGAATCACGGACACACGAACACACAAACCCCTAAACACACAAAGACATACTAAAATTATATTTAAAACACACCTACAGACGAATGACAATATGCGTAATAGATCTGCATGTCATCCTGGATGTTTGCTGAAATTTATTATTAACGTAATATCGGACCATTTGTTTCATGTCAGAATGTATGTTTATTGGCAACATTGTTTACTTATTTAGCTATCAGGAAACTCACATGCTCATAATATATCATAAAAATTTGATAAACAACGAAGAAAAACTCATCTTGTAGACTTTTTTCATTCGTATTATTTATTTATTCGTTTTTATTTTTGCCATTTTCTGCTATTCCGATAACATCCGTAAAAAAAAAGAAAGAGAAAAAAGCAGAAAATTCACTACTTTATATTTTTTCCCTTCAGCTTCTTTTTTCTTTATTTTTTTTATATTTTCTTTTTTTATTAATAAATTTAATAAATTTTTTATTTTTTTTTTTTTTTTTTTTTTAAATTTTATTAACCTATTATTATATTTTTCCTAAATTTAATATTTGAAAAAAAAAAAAAAAAAAAAAAAAAAAAAAGATTTTAAAAATTTCAGAAAGATAATACTTGTTTCAAATTATTTAGCGCCTTGTTTACATCCTCCATCGATCACATTTCTAACTGGCATTACGATGATCCACGATATCAGACAAAAGCAACATAATCAATTTCGGTATTTGCTTTCTTTCCACAGAAGCCAGTTCGCCTCTGGCATATGGCTTCCTCGATATCTATTGTATTAGGTGCGAGACTGCAATATGGCTACCTTTCAGCGCCGTCAACACACGTGTTAGCTTATTCGAATGTCTTCCGCAAAAGGACGCAGACTGATAACATTTTGATAATAAATGAGTTTATTTTCCTAAGACCCTATCTAGATCATATTGCTGTCTTAACAATAGCGCCCGAGAGCAAAAGCCAACTCTTTTCCATTACTTTGTCAGTGCGTGTGTTATACTGACAGCTGTATGGAAACCATATTTCGACAAGCCTCTTACCTGCAAGGCAAATGAAGCCAGAAATGTGCCTTTGTTTATTTTCGTTGTAGAAAGATAATTATTTGGTTGTTGTTTGCAAGACATTTTGGGATTGCAGATATTTTAAATTGTGTATTCAGTAATAAGAGGAACAAAGAATACACAGTTTATTAACAGTATATTTTACCAATAGTTTTATTTTAATTTATTTATTTATTTGTTTATTATTATTATTATTGTTGTTGTTGTTGTACAATAAAATAATTTTTAGTCCATATATATTTCTTTCTTTCTTTCTTTCTTTCCTTTTGCCTCTCTCCAGTAAGAATAAAGTTTCAAAATTTATTTTAAATGGTCGTTTCGAAATAAAACAGACTTTGCTTTAGTACCAGTCAAATGATTAAATAGCCCTTTTCGTAACTGACAAAACGATATCAGTCAACTCCAGCATGATATATCGTTAAGTGCCGAAAACGCCTGTTAACCCATATCAGTAATAGTTAATCTAGACGAAACCGTATCCACCTAATACCAAATGGTATCTGCCCCATTGACTCCCTCTGATATAAAAACAGACCCAGACGGTCATCTGGTGTTCCAGCCGAATGTTCATGTCGAAATAAACTTACGCCTACAAAGTTCCGGTCACCAACAGTAACCGATGGACAAGGGTTACTGCATAAGAAACATTTTCTTTCAATCTCCTTCATTGAAGATAATACAAATACAGATCAGTAAAAGAAATGCGTATATATCTACTAAAACCTTTCACAAGAGATGTGGTTTGTGTTATCGACTTAGTTAAATTATCATGGGTGTGTAATTCATACTTTTGCAATCAGCCACGACTTTAGTAACATTAACGTTTATATACAGACGTGAAATTAATACTATTAAAACCGTTAACTTTAGTCAAAATACACTGTCCGAGAGTGTTCAGTGTATTAAAATTCCTCTGTAGCGTAATTCTACTATTATTATAACCATTTTATAATCAATGTATATATATTCTAGGGAAAGCATATATAAAAATTATTCCTAGCTTCTGATATCACAAAGATAAGTCCAGTATTTTTTCTCTTATTGTTTGTTTTGTTCTTTAGTGTATATATCAATAAAATATGTTCAGTGTATATTAAATAAAATATTACTTTCATGCTCTCCCTGTGCTCTTAGTTATCGCGTTGTGTTACAAAATAAACAACATCAATAGAAAAGATATACACTGGCATATAAATTTATCTGAGCACGAAAAATAATTTATTTGTAAGTTAATATATATCGCAGTAAATTGTAAACACAGTAACTGTTTATATATGGCACCTGTATAGATATTCTTTAATTTTTTTTTTTTTTTTTTTTTTATTATTATTATCAGATTGTTATCCGTTGCTATTATTTTATTCCTGTATTAACATTTAGCATTTACTTTATTACAGTCTTCCAGCAGCTAGTTTTTTCTTGTCCAAACATATCGTCAAACATCTGTTTTTTCATTCGTTTCTTTACTAGTTCATTCATTTATTTATTCGTGCATTCATTTATTTATACCCTAATTCATTCATGCTTTCATTAATTCATTTATTTATGCATTCAATCATTTTTGATTCTCTGTACAAATGTGAAAATCATTTTTTTAATCTCGGAATCAGTTGGGTTTTTTTTTTTTATATATATATATATATATATATATAAAATGCTACTGGTCATTTAATTTTGTTTCATATTTTAATTTATTTCATTATATTTATTTATTTTGTTTCATTTACTGGTTTATTATTTACAGTATGTTTGTATTGCTTTTGTTTAACTTATTTTATTTTCTGTTATTTTATCTATTAATTTTATTTCTTTTTTTAAATTTTTATTTAATGATCCGTTATTAATATATTTTTATTCTTTTTATTTTCTGTCAACATATAGACAATTCTGTTCGCTCATTTCATTCATAAGATCTTTTTGACAACAGTGACAACTTATATTTTTTTGAGCATACGTTTGTATCTAATGGAATATATATTACTGGTTATTTGGTCGAAGACTTAGTAAAATTAATGTCTCTCTGGTCTCTGATATGTTGAATAGCTGGAAAATATATCTTTCTCCCAAAATATAAAGTGAAAATAAATAGAAAATAAACGTCAGTGAGTTTTGGGACAGGCAGTTGCAGCAGTTAGAAAATTTAGAAATTATAAAATAAAACGCAGTGAAAGAAGAAAAACAGTAATAATTAATAATGTAAAGAAAAAAGGTAAAGAAAAGAAAATATAAAGTTAAACGGAACAGAAATTAATTAAAAATGTATAAAACATGTTAATTATTTAGAAATTCAAGAAAGTAATGATATATGTATGTTTGTGTGTTTGTGTGTGTGTGTGTGTGTGTAAAATATAATATTAAAAACACGTAAAAACATTAATGTGAAAGTATTTTTAAGTGTAAAACATAGACAAGGTTATTTAAAACGATTTAATTAAAAAGTAATAAAAGAAAAAATGTGAAATTAAACAAAAGTACAGTAAAAGAATAGAAAACAAGTTTTGTATAAATATTTTGCATCAATTATTTATTTATTTGTCGAAAAGTAGCTGTTTCTTTGATAAAAAATAATCATGTTAAAGAAATAAAACAACACTTTTGCACAGTTGTCAACGCCTTTGATTTATGATAAGAATTACACGTTTGATTTATAAACTGCATACTTGAAAACAATCCACATGATTTTTTTTTTTTTTTTTTTTATCTGACTATAATATATCAGATAAATTCATCTGCCATGTTTTCTCAAAATAAAACAGGATTCAGTCTACAACAAGCAATGATTAAAGTTTTTACATTAAATATGTAATTATTTGTGAAAAATGTTTTTGAAACATTATTAATAATGTTCGTTATTATGTCTAAAAATTTTGACGTCTATTTTCAGTTTTCATACTGGTTTGAAAATCTCACGTCACTTGACCCTCATCTGCTTTACAACCCTCTACTTAGCATTCCGGCTCACGGATGGATACCACGAATGGAAACAGGTAAATATTCCCTAATGAACATGTCTATGAACTTACAATTATATAAGCTGAACATTCACTGGTAAACACTTATCAAGGACAAAGTCGTCTCTACCGCGTTCAGAACTGTTTAAGTAGATGTGTAGTAAATTTAGTACTACATTTAAAATGCAAAGTCACCGGTGAAGTGTTATAAACGACAACTTCGTCCGTGCTCCGCGCACAGTTGTTTAAAGAGACGTGCCACGATAAATGATTTAATACGTTACAAACAACCCAAAGTATTATCAGATATTAGCATTGTATTACAGGGCTTTACTCCTACCCAGAGTAGTTCTTAATATTTAAAAAATGAGGCATTAGGTCTAAATGAGGCGTAAGATCTAGATACCGTATAAAGCTTTTGAGTTGTCTCCTCTGTTCGATTAATTTTCTGATGGTGTATGTAAGTCTTGAAGAAAACCCAAGCATATATAGGCTTATCGTTTATACTAATCAGATATTATGTTATCTAACTATCATATTAAAAATGCTCCAGTAATTCAGATATTGTTTATGCATAGTTCGCTGCAGTAAGACTGGATGATGAAGTTCTTGTATTTAATTGTTTCACGAATTAGACGTATTTGAACTCCTTCTCAGGTAGTCTGTTGTGTGTGAAAACAAAAATCATTTTCGTTACTCTTACTGGTTTATGCAGCAAAGCAATATCTGACCATTTAAATACTTTAAAACCTATTTACTTATACACTTACTAAAGAAGACAAATATACACGCTCAAACACTCCAAAAATAATAACCTAACAACGCACTCAGTCACCAAGTCACATGAATATACACCCACCTATGCATAAAGTTTTTTTTTTAATTAAATATATTCAAATATAATGAAGAAAAGTCCCATAAACCCTCCACCCACATTTTAATTTTTGCGCCCGCTGCGTGATTGAAAAAGAAAACAGTATTGACAAACTATACATATACCACATGTTTCAGTTTTACTTTTTTCTTGACGATAAATTATACCTAGCCACCGACCTCAGTTATGTTATCTGTTAATATACACAATTACAAATACATCAATATTGTTGATAAACGATATTCTAGGGCAAAAAAGAAACGCCGTTTATTTCGGTGTTCATTTTCGTTTTTAAATAAACCTACCGTCTGCTTATAGAAGGCTCCACTTTTCATCCACCTCGCATATTAAGAGATAACCGAATACACGCTTTGTCTACTAGAAATGTCAGTAAATACGAATAACAAATTAAAAGAGACAAACACGTAGAGGAGTATTCAGCTTCGAAGATTAATCGTTTGTACCGAAACAAAATTATTTTCGTCGTTGTTTACCAACAGATTTTATATAAACTGTACTGAATGATCTCTTGCAAAAGGTATTTGTAATTAAGAGACTTCTGTCAGCTGAGATAAAATTGTACAAAGTACTTATTAATATGATTTAAAATAATAATAATAATAATAATAATAATAATAAGGGAAAAGATGATAAATCAAATTATTTAAAGGACAATTTAGATTATAATGGCTGTGGTGTGAGAGAAAAAAAAACAATATTTTTTTTTTATCTACCTTAATTAAGAAGATATTTGAAGTTATGAGGAAGATGGTTGTTATTTGAGTGACATAATCGTTATTATTCAACATAGCATCAGTGTCCTCTGCTTTTACAAATACTCTCTGAATAAAACTATTCTACAGTTATCAGTAACAACTACGATATTTACAACTGAAACGACGACTACGATGACAATGTACGATCATTGCAATGTATACACACAAACTGTTAGCATCTTACCTTTTCAGGCTTAGAGATAATCACGATCTTTTTTGATCACTCAGTTCCAATTTCCTCATCTTAATAGTACTTACGATCATCTTTAATTACTAAACGACAGAGTAAATTTGGCAAGAATAGGGAATAACGATAACAAAAAAAAAAAAACAATTTGTCACATCTATATTGTATTATTTTGTCCTAAATGGTAAGTAGTAAGAATAATGTGTTGTAGTATTTCAGATGTCCATTCCGTGCACGGGAAAGAACAAAGGGATAGCCTCCCTTGTGTTGGGTCTGAACATTTACAATCGGCGAAGATTGCCCATAGAAGGCACCCCGATCAGCTTCACACTCAAGAAACAGTGTACAGCTTTTGGTAAGTTTTGATCAAATAATACTTAACGTGTTCATAAAGAAAGGTAATACAAATATTTGGATTGCTGAATTTCACGTTTCTATCATTGTGTGATAAATGTTATTATTATTATCGTAGCATATCTTTAACTACAAGATATGATTAAATATGAGGTTTCGCCAGTGGATGTAAACCATAATATTTAATGACCATTGCTGTTCGCATCATGTCAAGGAACGTATTTATATTTTTTATTTATTATTATTATATGCGTATTTTTATCGTTTTTGACCAAATTAGAAGTGGAGATAGTTGTTTTTATGAATTATAGAAACTATTATTAGTAGTATTAAGATTTGAACAAAGTCTTCTGAATTACTTTCACTAGTCCAAGAAATAATAAAAAAAAAAATAATAAAAAAAAAAAAAAAAAAAAAAAAAAAAAAAAAACGTAGACAGTTATTAAACAATATCTAGATCTTCATACATAATTATTTATTATTTTACATATTAATGTATTACAATCGATTTTTAAAAATAAATCGGTATTAAATAGAGTTGTTGTGGCTTTTACAAGAAGCTGAGATTTTGTTCAAAGCAATTGGAATATTTTCAAAGATTATGCTTGTGGTGCTATCTTCCAAAAACACTGTTGATGCCACGACCATCTAATTTTTAAAATGACTCAAAGAAATTCTCTTATCACATTCAAAGGAGACAAACAAACAAATATTGCTAAGAGCATTGCTTTAGCTTTCTTTAATCACATTACTTGATTTGCCATCCCGAGACAATGGAACCAGCATCCGTTGACAATAACCCGGAAAGCACATCTTCATTAGATTAATTTTCTAAATTGTACATTAAATTATGTTCGTGGCTGAAGGGTAATTAGACTTTTCCTATACTGAGCTGATGAAACAAAAAAAAAAAAAAAAAAAAAAACATTCTTAGAACGGATAAATATAATATTAATACTTTTTTTCTCAGCGCAGTTTTTAATAGATGTTTTTAAAATATCGTATACAAGCAGAAATGTGTACAAATTTTTATTATTTTATGGGCTTGTTGGTTATCACAGACAGGCATAGATGTATACCTGTTATCTAGCTGAATATTATATCTTGCACAGCGAGGAAACTTTCCATTGATAAATGATACATAGTATCTCGACATTCTGGTGTTCTGACAACGATGTCTTAGCTATTGAAACCGTTTCATTTTATTATTTTTTTCCTGTTTGTTTGATCGTAAATCACTCGAGTTTTTGTCTGTGGCTATTTTCATCTTTCACCAAAATTTCATGATAGCTGAAAACCAGAATGTTTTACACTTAACATAGCTGTTTACTTCAAATAAACTTATTCCATTTGTCAACGCTTTCGATTTAGGATCAGAATAACTTGAACAGCAAAAATAATTCAACACTGTAGTCATGTTTTCACAAACACGAATACTAAATATAAAACAAGCTTTATATAAAGGATTTACTTTAACATTATGAAAATGAGCATTATCTGCAATGCAATCATTTTATGGGATTTAATATACTAGAACTGCATTATTAATAGATTATTAAGTTAAAAGTGAGAACAGTATTTTGTGTTCTCTTTATAGAAAGAATGTTTTACACAACAAGTAGCTTCAAATGAAGAGCTTTACAATTAGTAATATCTATAAACAGTGGAAATTAAACAAATCTGTTTTAGTGTTGAGAGATAGAAATTTTAAATATATTTTGCAACAAATAAGGCAAACTGATTTTACATTACTAAATATTACAACAGATGTAAACAACAAACGAAATGATCCTACATCAGGACATCTGTCAATCAACCTTTAACAAATAATTAACTAAGTTCCTCTCTAATCCTTTAAATGTTGGGTAAAAATTTATCTGGCTTCCAGACTTATTGTGCTTGTTAATGTATGCAACTGCACAAAATACTTTGAAACACACACCGTCGGCGTTCCAACTACAAACATATCAACGCCTGTTACCGTCTATAAAGGATCTGGAATTAACTCATTCCAAACAAAAATAAACTTGGCTATTAAGTGGACAAAGTAAACTTCAAATACGATAAACCAATTCACATACCGGCTGAACAAATATGTAGAGAGAGCGATTCAGTTTACAGACACAACGAAGCCGTGAACAGACAGAATGAAAGAATATGCTGACATAACGAATCAGTTTAAATAGCCACGGTGAATCAGCAGGTAGACACTGCATCAAGAATGAGTCGAGATAAACTTTAGAGATGTAATGAAACAAATACATTACCAGCCTGCTGATGCAACTGAAAATCTTTTCTTAGATAATACACCATGACAGACTCAATAAATTATGCTAAATAAGACATCAAATCAAAAAGAAAACGAATACATAGCAAAAAAAGTGACTGGTTTATAGAGTCAGTCCAACAACATGACGAATCAGTCTTTTGATTAAGTCAGTCAACTAATTCATGTCATAAAATAGAAACAAAATCAGACAGACAACATGAACCACTTTCAGTACTAACTAGCATGAATTATCACCGAGGAATTATAACTCGACACACCGCAGACATTTGAAAAAAGTTTATAAATCTGTTCAATCTATTTAGAACAAAACGAATTAAATGTATGGTAAGTCCAGTGATAGTATTTGTGGACCACAAATGTGTAAAAAGCACGAATAAAATCAAATCATATAATCAATAGTGTTACACGAAAATCTTTGTTGACGTCAGAGGGTACGTTCAAGCATGCGTTATGAAAGAATGTTAAACGTTACATACACTTCTGTGTTTTCCAAAAATAACTGACAACGAGTACGAAGTTAAAAACAATATTGCTTAAGGAATACAAAAACAACAACAACCATTAAAACAGTGTAAGTATCAACAACCATGGCAGGAAGCAATTCTTGAAGAAGTAAAAAAAAATATATATATATATACATATATGTTATTTAAGCTGTCTAGTATTAACGGCACACATGCAGTTAGACGGGTGTTACCATTATGAAAACATTACTTGATAATCATACAATGTCTTGAAAGAATAACACAGGTTCTGTAATAGTGTCTGTACATATGTACACACTTTTTAAAACAAGAAACTGAAAATAACGCAGTGATTAAGTTACCAAAGCAAACAAATTACATCTATCACCTGGTTCATTCAATCATTAAACAATTATTGTTAACCAGCAGACAAGCAGTTTTATGGATCGGATGAAATCACTGCCAAAAACACAATGCTGTGAATGCAGTTTTCAGTTTTTCTCTCCAAATCAAAATTTAATCTTTGTTGTTATATGCACTTGTTTAACTGAGTGACCATTGTACGTAACTGTACGGTAATAAATTTAAACTGGTCATAGTGCAGTAGTCAAATTGAAACTGATCATAATGCAGTAAATAAGAAAATAGGTTGTTATTGGTAGATCTTCGGATCGTCTCCCATTGTCGTAATCCAGGTTAGAAATGTAAAACTTCAGAGTTTCTGCAGGTCTCCGTACATTGTACTTACAAAGGTTTCATTTTGATATATATTTTAAAGACAATAATAATTATAAATAAACTCGACCTTGTGTATAGTCTATAGTGGGTTTACTAAGTACATATACTATACATTTAATTATACTGCAGACTTACTGCGTACTATCTTCATATATATAGACAGACTCAAAGATAGACAGACAGATCGATATGGAGTTAGATTAATATTATGATTTGCAATTTACATACATGAATGTAATGTAGTAGTCAGATCCTGACGTTTCTAAATTATTTGGGGCAATGAACTGGTTTTTTTTAAAAGCAACTGAAAATTACGTATGTGATTTATAATTGTGTGCTGAGATGTTATTATTTTATCCCGTAAGTTCCAAGACCGAATGAATCAGCCTTAAGTGAATTTAAATTAATGTTAAATAGAATAAATGTATAAAATGAGAATTTCGAAAAGACATTAAGGTAACGCCCTTCATTTGTTTGATGTGCAAAGTAAATCTCTGCACGTTATTTCAACACTTTGCAGAAAGAGGCGCAATAAATCCATTAAAGAATTTAGCTTTTCACAGTCTAGACAGACTTTACATTACCTGACGTTAAAAACAGTTGCAGACTTTGCCCATATCTTAAAACAAAAACGTGTATAACCTGTATAGCAAACATACAAAGAGCTACCGAAACAACGCAACACAAATAGATATAACAATCTTCTTATATACGCAAACATTCATAGAGAAAATCATACAAATACATAAATAAGCAAAAACAACAACATATATACGCATATACAAATACATTCTTCCTTAATTCCTTATATATTTATTTATAAATAGATGCATGTACTGAATCTTTTTTAAACAAAACAATTATGTAAATTTACAGTAAGTCTAAATTATCACAAATATTTTAAGACTCGATACAAAATATAATAACATTTGTACTATCAAAAACAACTTTAAAAATACTTTTTATCTGAAGACAAAATGATCTATACGAGTAAGTTGGTAAATTACCACTGAAAAAGAAAAATGTCGTTATCTCATGAATTATAAAAATAATTTAACCTTACTGTTTTTTGTTTGTTTGTGTTCGTTATTGGCTCAGGAGATGTAAAACACAAAGGTTCTTTCATTTTATTCTTATGGAAATGGAGATTGAGTCGAAGATGCAGATAGACTAGAAACATAGACTGAATGTCAAGTGTCATACTTACTCAGTATCAAAAATAAACACACAAACATGAAAGCTTTAAACTGCTACCTGAACGATAATAAAATGGACTTTTATCTATCGTACCAGGGTTTCACATGAGGATGTCTGGGACTGAAACATCACCGTATACGTCATTACTTATCTTCGTTAAAGACTTTCTCTGTTTTGAAACTTGATAGATCAGGAAATGAAAACATTCATTAAGAAGGCGATGAAAAACACCATACAGAATGCTTTCAGAGTTCACGGAAAATACTTAATATTGTAGCTATCTGTCATCTATAAATTGTTACTAAAAACATACATACACATGTACACATATTCTTAGAGCCACATACACCCACATACACACATTCAGAAATTAAATCCATTTAGAGAAAACAAAAATGATTTTGTTCAATTTGACATCTAAACAATTCTCAATAAATTGAATATCCCAGCTTTTCGTTATATTTATTTGAAATGAAAATGAAAAATGCATTTCCTCTGCTGGATTGTTCTTCATCTTTTGTATTTATTTATTTATATTTTTCCATTTAATTTTATACTACTAACTGAATACTTTCATTCACTTTTGGCACTGGTCCATTTTGTCTACAGCGGTACGCGTGCTCTAGTCAAAGAAACATATCTGAAGAGAGACATTAATGACGGCAAATGTTTGGAATTATTTTATGGTTTTGTTTGTTCTGCTACGGTTTTAATTTGGCCATAACTCTTACGGTTAATCTCTGTTGCGCGTGTGACGTTATAGGCTGCCCAGACCTTTAAACGTACACAAACTGCGGCCATTTTGCTTGCTCTTCCCTAGATAATATTTTCTAAACGTCATCGTACATTTATCAATCGTGTCCCGCTGCGTTATGATTTTACATGACTGCCGAAACAAGCCTCTTCACGATAACTAATTTGTCGGAGTTTGTCATTTTTGTGATGATTAATGGATTTTAATCTTTATAGAAAATATTAACGAGACTACTTTTTTTTTTTTTCTTTTTTTTTTTCTTTTTTTTTAAGGATGTATTCCTAACTGACAAGTCTTGGTTTATTTTATAAGACCTTTTCAACATCGTACGCATAACTTGTGTAAAGGATAATTGAAAAATACTTCATTTCATACCATTCTGATATATCATTACTGTCAAAATAAGAAAGATATTTTAAGAAAAATCATTTTAAAAAATAAACAAAGCATTTCTTTACTTTTCCAATTTACTCAGTAAAAGAAAGGCAATAATAAAAATACACTTAAATAATACAGTTATTTTGTTATTTTTTTTTCACTGAATGTTTAATAAATAAATAATTTAAATTATCTATAAAATGTTATCTGTCAAGCTGACGTCATTTCCTGTACAACTTATGGTACGTTAAATGTTTACTTCCTTCCTAATGTTTTATTTATATGTAGCGGCTGAAGTCTTGACTAAAATAGTATGGCAATAAATGTGGTTAGTCGTGCTGACAAATTTAACATTTTAATATGACGTCATTTCGTAATAGAATTTATTTTTAAAATAATAATAATAATAATAATCCTCAGTGTTTTGTCGTTGTCTTTAATTTCTGTTGCAAAATAATGTCAAGACTGAAAAACTTAATGCCATTTTCACGAGCTTGCTAGGTATTCATTCTTAATTGTTAGCAAAGTATAGTTGCCAGAGAAAAAAAATTCCATGGAAGAATTCAAAACCTATTTAAAATCTCATTAAATTAAAATAAAAATTAAAAAAAATTAAAATTATATAATTTGTTCTGCTTTCTCTGTAGTGACAACATCTCTGTGCAAATCAGAATGTGAAAATGGCGGAATATGTAATGAACAGGGTATTTGCGAATGTCAGCAAGGATTTCACGGGGAGTTCTGCAACATTGGTAGGAAACTGCATGTCATTTGGCATGTCAGCATGGGGCAAATGCATGGACATTAATTATCAAAGCACGTGCCGTTTCTTTAAATATTACTAATTATTATTTTTGCTTCAAAATTTTACTAATTTGCATATTAATAATATGCTTCAAAATTACAGCTAATATATAGAATTAAAGCTAATGTATATATATATATATATTATTTTTGAATTGTTACTATATTACAAAACTATATTATTATTAGACATCATGTTTTATAACCCTGTCTTAAAATATTCTTATAAATAATACAGAATATAATAAATCATCAGTTTAAAAGAACTGGTGTAATACATTTTTGGAAAACGTGTATAAATATAAAAAAAAATAATTAAAATAATCACTGGCTTAAAATAGTATTCTGTCCATCTTACACAGTTGTATACGTAACTATTTTGCCCATTGTATACAGATACATAGCTAACTGTAGTGTTTATTCTTAAACTTTAGAAAATGCTAATTCTGCTGCATACACACTAATAATAACAGAAGCAAACAATAATAATCTAA
Organism: Chrysomallon squamiferum; assembly: GCA_012295275.1. Classification (NCBI taxonomy): domain Eukaryota; kingdom Metazoa; phylum Mollusca; class Gastropoda; order Neomphalida; family Peltospiridae; genus Chrysomallon; species Chrysomallon squamiferum. The sequence goes on from CM022671.1 coordinate 19,026,621, forward strand.
ACGTGTTTTTCTAGTAATAGGTATATTTAAAAAAAAAAATGTCCTTGGTGAAAATTACAGGAGAATTAAAATAAAATTTTAATAAAATTCAGAAGCATTCATGCAATGAGAAAAAAAAAAAAAAAATCGGATCTCTGAAAAATATTAACTTTAAAAAATCTAAATTAACAAAACCATATGCATATACTACATACGTAAAATCATATTTATATATCTGAAAAATTAAATATGTAAACTGACCATCTGTCAGTGGGGTGTGTTTAAATGATCGTTCATCAACACTAACAACTTGTAGAAAAGCCAGCACGACTGCGAACAGCCGTAAGTGGAAAGGTTGTCTGTAACATGTCGCAGCTTACGATAATTTCATCACCTTTGCTCGGTGATTCATCTCGTTCTGCACAGTAAAACTTCGTTTCATTGACAGACGTCTAGTGGCTAGAGTACGCCAAGAATTTATGCTCTCTGTGAGTTATTTCCCTTCTAACTTCAGCTGACGCGCAGTAGAAAAAGCTTCCTTTAACGTTGACCTAAAAGTGCATTCCAAACATTCGCTTCCATCAGTAGACTGTGGAATAAACGTTGTTAACGTCTGCTTCGACGTAGCAGAACATGCGCAGCATTGCCAGATTGGGTTGGCTCGTCAGAGATGTTTATGCTTGCGGACACCGGTTGATGATGAAGAAATAAATCAAATGTTGTTCGCGAGCCATGTAACAGCCATTTTACGTTGCCAAAAAAGCAATTTTTGAATGCACGGAATCGTAACTAGCTGTTGGTTTCAGCTACTGCAAAGTCTTTGAACTGAACGTACTCCGTGTATATCTCGAATATCTCTATCAGTATGCGAGACCACCCCTCTCACTGCGTGCAGTGTTGTTGTTACTTGTCGCACGACCAATTGAACGCCAGACACCGATCGTTCCATAACACTCAGCGTAATTTTCTTTAAACACAAAGCACGTCTGTCGTAGATAAGTATCAATAAAGTGAACAAAATAATAATAAAATAAAGTGTTTGCTTACTGGATGTTTACTTCACTCGGGAGACCTTTTGAAATGCAAGACTGCTTTTAGACTAATATCTAAATTGTGTGTAACAAAATGCTGATAGGTTCAATTGCCAAGCTGCCAGCTTAAATAAAAACAAAAAGTGCCATTGTTTGTTTTGTTTTTGTTTTTTGTTTTTGGTTGTTTTGGGGAGGGTTTTGTGTTGTTTTTTGTTTTTGTCTTACTTTGCTTATTGTTGATGTTTTTTGTTTTTGTTTTTGTTTTTTCTAACTCTGAAAAATGTGTTTGCTATGATGACTAATTTTTAAAGCCAGTAAACGCAACTTATATATGTGGGCAGATAATAAAATAACTCAATACATTTATTTTTAAATTACACTTGCAAGAAATGTTTTTCGAGACAGAGAGCTAAAATGATGATGAATGTTACATTGATCTCATTATATTTAAAATAATCTAAAGAATGACAGGTGAACTTTATTCAGTGACTAATATATCCTCTCTCTCTCTCTCTCTCTCTCTCTCTCTCTCTCTCTCTCTCTCTCTCTCTCTCTCTCTCTCTCAGTCAATCATTTTTACGAAATAAAATGAAAAGGTAAAACTCAGTGTATCTCCATAAGGTGTTAATTTTGTTTTCATGCGTAATTATTAGGAAGGATTGGTCGCCTGTTATTATGTGGAACCGTATAATGCATTTAGGCTATTTGTACCTAAACGTTAATAACTGAGTTGACCGATCTGCGTTCATACAACTAAATAATTATGTATTTGCAGATCAAATAGACACGATTTTAACATGTGCCAATAATTACGTACAAGACCGAACATAGATTTCTCAACATTTTGATTTGTTCTTGAATTTCAGCCATGTGCAATCCTTCCTGCCAAAACAATGGAACCTGCGTGTCGCCAGAGGTCTGCGCATGTCCGCCAGGTTATCTGGGAAAACACTGTGAAAAAGGTGAACCAAAAACGTCCATCATTATTTTAAAGCTTTTTTCTTGTTAAAATAATTCATCGTAATAAGTTTTCTCTATCACGCTCGCGCGCACACACACAAACCTATATCCATACATACCTATATACACAAACACAAACACACAAAAACAAAAAAAAAAAACAAAAAAATAACTCAAACTAGTGAATAATTGTATTTATTTATTTATTTATTTATTTATTTATTTAGTCAGTTTTATTTACTGTCAGCTTTCTTATACTTTCAGAGGTATGCGGGCGGCCTTGTCAAAACGGAGGTAGGTGTCTTCCAGAAGGTTACTGTCATTGCCTGCAAGGATTTTATGGTGATGCCTGCGAATATAGTAAGTTATATTTAAGTTAATTTACATATGTCTTCAAATCATAAATTTCAACATTCCATTACAATCATATAGTAATAATGATAATAATAATAGTGATCTTGATAATGATGATTATTACGATGATGATGCTGACGATAATGATGATGATGATGATGGTAATGAATATTATGTTACAGCTTATGATATTAGTTTTTTACATCTACTTGAAGATTTCGACTTTTGTTTTCAGATTACTGTGTGCCTCAGTGTAAAAATAATGGTGTTTGTTTGGGACCCAACAAGTGCAGTTGTGCACCTGGTTATACCGGTCCACTGTGCGAACACAGCTGTAAGTAGATCGCTTTGATCGTCCACGCAAATTGTCTGTAAATTAGTCTTACTGATTATAACTAACGATTTGTATTCAGCACGGTAAATCATCCAAATAAGTGAGATCTATAAACGTCAATAAAAAAAAAAAAAAAAAAAAAAAAAAAAAAATGTTTGAGTAATGAAGATAAAGATGTATTTTTATTCGAATTCTATTATTTTTATTTTAAAAGAACTCAAAGCTTACTTAATGATACTGAGAAGTACAGAAAGATCAAGCTGCAGAATCACTCGTGACTAAACAGCAATGCCTGAATGAACTTGGTAACGGAATCAAAACGTTTTTCTTCTGTTTAAATGTTTCAGTGATGAAGACCGACACTGACAGACCACGAAGAAGTAAAGAACATGGTGACAGCGACAGTGAACGATCACTAAAAATCCCCAAGAGAAAAAGAAAGAGAAATCCGTCAAGAAGAAAACGCAAAGGCACTAAAGGTTACCATAAATATTATAATAATACATATTGTTGATACATAGGAAGAAATGAGTGATATAATCAGACTTACGATATCAGTGAGTGATGTAATAAAATTTACGTGTAAATAAATGTATGATATACAGAAATTTTTGGTATAACAGGACTTATGTGTAAATGAGCTGGATAATATGACTTAGGTCTAAATGAGTGCATAACAAGGCTTGTGTGTAAATGAGTGGTATAATAAGACTTAGATATAAATGAATGATATAAGACTTACTTGTAAATGAGCGATATAATCAGACTATTGTAAATTAGGCTATAATAACTTGTGTATAAATGAACGTATAATAAGACATGTATAAATGAACGTATAATAAGACATATATAAATATGTGCTGTAATAAGACATACATTATGTAGTATTATGTAGCAGTATGAAGAAGCGAGTGGGGTACTAAAACGTATGTTCAAATGTATGATTTAAAAAAGAAATGAGAGATCTAACAAATCTTGTATATAAAGTTATAATATAACAACAGTGTGAAAGAGTGAGTGGTTTAGCAAAACTTATTTGTAAATGTAACTGCATAAAGAAACGTATACTATACTTATTTATAAATAGTATAGTATAACTGCATGAAGAAATAAGTTGTATGAAAAGTTAGTTGTAAATGTATGGGTTAACTGTATCAACAAATGAGTCTTGATGGTGTAAATGCTTTAATTAACACTCATTTTAAAACGATATCTGAAATTCGTGTGTAAACATTTTGAGCAGTGGTAAAGAGAAATTTATCAATAGCCAGGCTTCGGTGGGTAAACTGAAAATAGATGAAAAATACGATTTTAGTGACAAAATCTATTTTGTTTTCAAATCGTTGTCAGAGGAATGACGTGAAAGCAAATGGTATGAATAAAAAAGATAAATGTGTATGTGCACTCTAAACTAAATGTTTCTTTTATTCATTTTCAAAACGAATTACTTAAAGTCACATCTTCAGCGATAACATCAACAAAATAAAACTTGTGTGTGAAAATAATCAGCTGGTTCTTTGATAAATTTAATAAATATTTCAAGTGGGTTTTTATATCCTTAGAATATCATTTATTTAATGCCAACAACATCGTTGATGATAAAAATTGGCCAAGATAAAATCAGTATGGCGAATGTTATATAAAATTAGTCAAAGTGATATATTACGACAAATACTCAAGTGGCATTTACAAAATAGCTGTATGATAAATTGAGTGCTAAATAATTTTGAAAAAATAAATAAATAAATATACAACAACAACAACAACAATAATAATAATAATAATAATAAATAATAATAATAATAATAAATTAATAATAATAAATAATAAATAAATAACAACAACAATAATAATAACAATTAATTATAAATAAATAAATTACCAATTGATAAATCTTGTTTTATTTCAGGACGAATTATTCGTATTATTATTATTGTTGTTTCTGTTGTTGTTTGTTGATGTTGTTAATGTACATTTTTGACCGATGTTACTATTAATGTTTTGTTTTAAAACTTTGAAAAGGCTTTATAAAAAAAAAAAAAAAAAAAAAAATTTACAATAAAATTTTATTTTTTTATTTGAACAAACAAACAAATAAATGCAGTGAATTTCTATTTATATTACAGATCTTGAAAAGAAAATTTTGAAATCGGAAAGGAGGATTCTGAAAATTATACATCGGAAGTCAAAGGGTTGGACACTAACAAAAGAAGAAAGAAGAATTATGAAAAAACTTATGCGAGAAAGCAAAGAAAGATTGTTATCACTAAAAGAAAAAAATTATCTCGCTAAAATTTTAACAAGAGAAAGAGACAAATTAACGAGTAAAGAGAAACAGAAGCTAAAACGGTTTAAGAAACTGCTAAAACTGAGCAGAAGACGGAATGGAAAGCCAAAAAAACGACGACTTTTCGTGTAAAGATCAGATAAAAACAAAACGAAAAACCGCGACGGTTTTCATACGTTAAACATTCTGCGATCAAAATAACCTGAATTTTTTCCTCTTTTTTTTTTTTTTCCGTAAATTCTTCTGTACAAAAGCCCTAAAAAGAATTGAAATCGAAACCAAAGAAGCAACATTTTCTGACATATACAGCATTTAAGAGACCATTGAAGAGGTATGCAGATTTCAAATGGTTGTTTGTTAAGGATATTTAAGTAAATAATTATTCCTCGATGGAATATTTGGTTTTTTGGAAACGATATATGGATGACAATTCACAGCCTCGTGTTCATAAACCAGAATTTGACTTGATGTTCGGTGTTAAACAATTTGAGTGTATGCATTTATAAAATAACAACTTTTAAAAAAAAAACTTGTGTAGAAAAAAAAAATAGATTTTTAACAGATCCTTTTTGTATCATAGGGATTAACCACTGTCGACTGTGGGAGCCAAAATTGTGCTTGCTGTCCAGCGATTACTTAGATTCAAATTAAATCTTAAAATTCACTACATTTGTTTATAGTTTTAAAGTTTACTTTCACAGTTCAATTTATTTTCATAGTTGCTGCCAGTAAAATTTAAATCACACAATTACAATTACACTAAAACTCTTTTCAGTTTAATCCATATTAATGTTATAGTTAAAGCATTAGAGCATTAAACGTTGATGAAAATTAGTCACAAAGTAAAAGCACATCCTATGTGTTATAAACTGTGCCACAGTATTTCACACCAGGATTTGATTTCTGTGCACGTATAAACAACGTCAATACCAATAAATTTTAGCTGCAATTAACATCATGCAATAATTTTGTTCTGTGATCAGTTTCTTAACTGTAAGGACTTAGGATATGTGCCTGATTTCAAAAGAAATTTATATTGATCGTAAACACAAAGCGATGGACTCTTCATTTTGCTGTGAGAAAATGTAAATTACTCCACTAAGACTGTCTAAAAGGACCAACAAAAAAAAAAAAAAAAAAAAAAAAAAAAAAAGGGTGTGTAACGGCCACGTGGACAAACAGTGCAAAAACACTGAGTGGTCTGTTACTTCTTTACGATTATAAATTATATCAATTATTGTACAGATGTGCAATACACGACATAAAATACCTCAGCATCCGTACGATAGTTGATATTGTACAGCTTTCTTTTAATTTATGTAACATATCAAAACGGTAAACATAGTAATATTGTATATAGATATTAATATGTAGTGTTTTGTGTTTATTTATGTTACAAATATTTTAAATTTTTTCTTTCTGTCTTTGTACGTGATATATTCGCTCGTTTGGGTACGGATTTGTTGCTCAGGTAGATATATATTATGACTCAAAAAAAAAAAAAAAAAAATATTCGTCTTGAAAGCTGAATCAGATAACTTAATGGGAATGTTTATCATTTAGTGAAATGTTATTCAGATAGGATCTATATCTTTCAGTAAAATTCTGTCATTTAACTTGTTACTTAAGGGGATTTTTTTAAAATTTATTTACGTATTTTTTAAATAATAATAAAAAAAAAAAAAATTTGACCAAACATTTTCGTCTTGAATCTTAAGAAAAAAAAGTTATTATTATTATTATTATTATTATTATTATTAAAAAAAAAGATTCTGTTATTACCATTTCTACACAAACATACAAGAAAGAGTAAAATTAAAGTTTATACGTTTAAATTTTCTATGGTTAAATATGAAATATTTCATTATCTTCTTTTTATTTGTTCAAATTATTTATTTATTTATTATTATTATTTATTATCTTTAAACTATATTCTAAGTTGTTATTTTAGGTGAAATATTTTAACAAAATCAACAGAAAACAAAACCCTTTGGTAAATCATTTATATGTTTTATTTCAAAATAAAGAAAAATGACAGAGCTAAATAATTCTGTAGTTTAAAAATTATATAAACAGACAATAGGAAGTGAGAATAATAATTCCACATGGATTGTTGTTATTATCATTGTATTTTTTAATATCTTATTTTATTATTGTTGGTTATTGCTATTATTATTATGTTACATTTTTTTTAATATTCAGTTTTATTCCATCTTTTCTTATTTTATTTCTATTGCAATATTAACTCAGGTCTAAATACAATATTTAATGATTTTGCTCCTTTTGTCTGTAATCTTGTGACTGGTCCTGATTACCTTCTTCAATCTTCCAGATATGAGAGCCACTAAAGAGAATCACAAAACAAAATCTCTGTGATTTTGTAATATTTTATTCAAAAGTATAGCACATACTTATATTTGCAAAAATGAAATGAAGTGGTACTTTTTATACAGAAATGACTGATGAAAATAATTAATGATTCAGAGAATAAGTATGATTAATTTGTTTACTAAAGACATTTTTTTTTTTTCCTCCATTGATTCCATTTTTTTAAACTTAATATATATACTCTGATATATTAGCTCAGTTAGGACATGGAATGCTCTGCATTTAATACTTTGTGCAGTAGTAAGACATAACTGCTGAGTTTTTTATCATACATAAAACTATTGGAGATAGTAACTTCAAATTCTGGATGATCTAAACTTTTAGAAACCTTCAAAATGTAGCTTTTGAGCTGTAAGGTGTCAAAATTTGACCCACCTGATGTATGTATGTATACATGTGTGTGTGTGTGTGTATGTATGTATATATATATATGTATGTATGTATGTATGTATGTGTGTATGTATGTATGTACACAAACACACACATACACACAAACAACACTTGATCTAAACACGAACTGAAATCATAGTAGTAGTAGTACATTTTTCAATATTAATCATTTAACTTCCAAATATTTCAATTTTAACAGTTTAACTTGTAAAAGTTTCAAATGTAATTTTAAATTCTAAAAGTAGCTAAAATAACTATTTAACATGTAAACATTTCAATATTAACTATTTAATTTGTAAACACGTCACTGTAAACAGTTTAACTTGTAAAAGTTTCAAATGTAATTTTAAATTCTAAAAGTAGCTAAAATAACTATTTAACATGTAAACATTTCGATATTAACTATTTAATTTGTAAACACGTCACTGTAAACAGTTTAACTTGTAATAGTGATAAACAGTGATAATGAAGAACTTCAAGCTGTTATTAAACATGTTCCTGTCATGAAAACAGAACTCAGGTAAGGTGAGAGTTTATACCCATGAAATTCTTGCTTAAACTAGCCACACCCACCTTATGCTCCTACTGTTGTAAGCACACCTATTTTGTCTGATGTATTAGCACTGATGATGTTGATAAGGTTTACAAAAATATGGAGAGTCTGACCTAAATATTATTAAATTAATGTTCAGGAAGTTAGCAAAGGACAAATATATATTTTTTTCTTCTTCGTCTTCTTCTTCTTTTTCTTTGAGAATGAAAAAAAAAAGAGATGGCATTATTTCAACATTTATGATTCTGCCTAAAACTTAAAACCTCTTTCAGTTAATTAGTGTTCACAGATGTCATTAAAAATAATTGCATAGTAAATTATTGTTTTAAATTCATTTTACTATACTGCATAATAGATGTTTAATAATATACATTAACTGCTTATTTAATTTTGGAAATTTAATTTTGTTCTTTTTTTTTTTTAGGATGGGGGAGTTTGTTTGTTTGTTTATTATGATAATAATGTTTTATTTTTAATTTCTAATTTTTTAATTGTTTAATTTTTTTTTTTAATTTTATCTCATTTTTGATTATTAATACTTCTTTCTTATTTTATACTTTTTAATTTTTTTATTTTATTTCAATTTATTGTTATTATTTTTTAATTATTTAATTGGTGTTTTGGGGGGGTAAATTAATTTACATGTATTTATTTTTATTTTTATAAATATTTGGTTCTGTATTTAAATATGTGAGTTTTGAGATCATCTAATCAATTAAATTGGAATTATCAGGAAGTGAAAGAAAGTGGAAATTATTCGTGTTGTTTTTATGATCATTTGGAAAAGGATAAATTATGTGTGTTGATACTTTTATCCTTTGTCTTATGGTTGTGAAGCTGTCATGGATTAGGAGGTGGATTTCTATGATGTTTAGAATATGTATAGATGAACAGATGTAAATAATCATAAAAGTTTATTTAGAATAAAATGACAATATTGTTTCTGATGTCCAAAACAAATAAAGCAATATTGTGATGGCAAAAAATTGTTTTAGTTTTAATTTTCTTTTCTTGTTGTGTGTTTTGTTGTTGTTGTTGTTGTTTTATCTGTATGTGGCCTAAAGGTTTGAATTTATGTTCTTAATTTTAGATATGCTAAGACAAAATAAAAGTAGCTGCAGTTAACAGGTATCTGTTCAGTCACTATATATCCTTAATAATCAAATTTATATTATATACCATGGTGATGGTGATGTTTTTGTAGAGTCATGGTTGTTAACTGACACCTGATAAATATTAATTTTTAGTTAAACATTTTAAAATAAAAAAACAGACCTTCAAATTAAGTTGTTTCTCTTTGTTTTATAGTATTTTTTTTTTATCTGCAGTCAGACCTGCAAATCTCAACATTTCATGGGAAACATGCATTTTGATCCTTTCTACCATACTCACATTTTGAAACTTTATAAAAATTTACATCATTCACAATTTGTAGTAACAATCAAAAACAAAGGAAAACAAATAAAAAATAATAATAATAATAATAATAATAATAATAAAAAAGGAAAGAAAGAAAGAAAGAAAGAAAAAAGAAAGAAAGAAAAGAAAGAAAATTAAAATAGTTTTTAAAAATAATAATAAAATAAAAAATATATATATAACAGTGTGGAAGAGGATTTCTGGTTACTTAAAAAATTTATATTCAGATTCTAAAGAACCCAGAAGACGGCTAAAATAATTACCATATTATCTCCTCATTTTGTGGTCTAAGGGTAATAACTCTATTTAGGTCTAATATAGACGTGATATAAAAAATGAGTTACTAATATGTTAAGAAAATTAAATGTGCGTGCGTGTGTGCATTTGTGTGTGTGTGAATGTGTGTGCGATACATAAATACCATATGTCATTCGCTTTACAGTCTAAGGGGAATAACTCTATTTAAGTGTAATATCTAATAAGATGATAATAATAATAATAAATAATTAAATAAATGAATAAATAAAAAGAATAAATGAAAAGAATACCGAGCTAAAATCGAAGGAAAACCCCATTAATTTCAAAAACGCTGTATGGAAGACGTTTTCTGGTTAGTTGCTATGAAGTTTATATTCAGATACGAAGGAATCCAGAAAAACAAAAATAATTGCCATATATCTTTCAATTTGTGGTCTAAGGGGAATAACTCTATTTAAGGGAATCTAATATATTTTGCTTTTAAATTTTAGAAAAGCTGTAACAATACAACAGCCAATAATAATAATAATAATAATAATAATAATAATAATAAAATAAATAAATAAAATAATAACAAATAAAAAATAAGTAAATAATAAAAAGAATAAAAATTAATAAAGTAATGAATTAGTAAATATAAAAATACAATAAAATTTTAAAAAAGAAAAACAAAGAAATATAAATTAACAAATAATGGAATAAATCAATAAGTATTAGTTAAATTTTTTATGTTATTTTTTTTTTGCAATATAATAAAACTTAGATATCTTGTTTGGGTTTTTTTTTTTTTTTTTTTCTGTTTCACGTTTCTCACTTTTTATTTAAAAAAAAACGTGATGACTCAGTCTTTCTAATTATATTAATAGTTAAATAGAGTTATTCCCCTTAGACCGCAAAGTAGGTAAATTATTTTGTTATTTGCTGTCGTCTGGCTTCCTTAGAATTTGAACGTATATTCTATAACAGCTAACATTCATTTATTAGTATTATTATTGTTGTTTTATGCATTTTTCCTTCGTTATTCATTTCGTTCGTATTCTTGAAAATTTTGTTTTCCTTAAAATTACTTGTTAGATATTACACTTAAATAGAGTTATTCCCCTTAGACCACAAACTGAGCGATATTGTATTTATTTATTTATTTATTTATTTATGTGCCTTCTGGATTCCTTAGAATTTAAATATAAATTATATAACAGCTAACCAAAAAATGTCTTTAACATTGTTCTTTTTCAACATTTACTGTATTTGTGTGGGGTTTTTTTGTTGTTGTTGTTGTTGTTGTTGTTTTTGGTTTTGCTTTTGTTTTGGGGTTTTATTTTGTTATGTGCGAGTGTCGTCTAAAGAATGCTCTTTTTCTATAATATTTTTCATGTATCTGTCGTAATAGGGTTTTCCTTCGTTTTTGGCTCGTTAGTAATTTTATTATTTTTATTTTTTATTTACTATTATTTTTGCTCTTTTGTGATACCGATACAAATAAATAAATATTTAAAAAAAGTTTTAAAAAAAAAAAAAAAAAAAAAATACAAATTCATCTTTTACATTAAATTAATTTATTCTGAAGATATTTATATTTCTGCAGTATATTCACAATTAAAAAACAGGAGGTGGAAAGTAGGAATTGATGAAATGACACTGGTAATTTATTATTTTTTACAGTTTTCGCTACAACCTCCACTACCACTACCTTGTATGTAAAAATATATACAGCCCTCGAAATTTGCGTCAGCCATATTTGCCGCAGAAGCTTCGGCAAAGTTGTTTTATATGTTAGTCCAAATCTATATTCAATTTAAATTATTTTATCATATATTCAGTTTTTATTGGATTTAAATGTTGTGTTTTAGTACATTTTCAGTGTAGTGAATAATGAAGGTTTTTTTTACTTTGTTTGTTGATGGGGTTGTTGTTTTTAGCAGCATTTTCCTTTCGTTAAAATTGCTGTCACTGTGCTGTTGCGAAATTAATTGCGATCATATATAATTGGTGTTAGCAAAGTGTTCAAGGGCTGTGTATAAATCATCATAGTTACCCTGTTAAATAATTATTTCCATTTTAGAGAATATCCATAAATCGTAATAATCACATCTGTTTTCCTGATAATTTATTTTAAATTTCCTTTGCATTTTGTCTCCCTGTTTTATTTAGGCATTTCCATCGTTATTAAACTATAATGTTTATTCAAATTCAATGTCAGGTCTTTCCAAGGAATCCAGAAATTCATTACATGTTCTAACGAGAATTTCTCGATTTTGAAAACGTGCGAGTTCATTGTTTCCTGGAAAAGCGTAACTTTCGGGCAACAGAAGCAGCTTCTGCAGGGACGGAATGTTGGCACAGTCTTCAAGAATTGTCTTTATATCCTCAATGGGAGCCGGAGTAAAGGGCTGAATTCCAAGGATTTTCAAAGAAGGGCAATCCAAACATTTCCTCACTATTTGCTTTATACCTATCTCAGAAAAGCAGCAATACGACATGGAGAAACATATTATCTGAGGCAGACGCTGAATCAAAGACGCGGCTAAAAAAACAAGATTCTTGAGATTATTTCGACTGAGATTTAGTTCGTTCAGGCCAGAAAGAGGCTCCCACTGAAGCAAGAACTGTATGTCTTCCATGCTTAGGCGGCAATCACGAAGGTTCAAGTAGATTATTGGAAGGTCAAGGCCGTTTAGCAGAAGGTCGAGATTATCGCGCAGATTGCAAGACCAGAAGTTCAGCTTTCGTAGATGACTCAGTTGCTGCAACACATGGTTGAGTTCGAAAGCAGCGTTGCTATGAGTATTCACATGAATGGTATTTGGTAGACTTAAAGCCTCTATATTTGGCATCAGAAGCAGTGCTTCAAGCAAGCCGTCGAATTTGTTCAGATCTGAACAAAGATTCTCATCGGTGACTTCTAGATGTGATATGTACTGTAAAAAACACAACCGATTTGTTGAAGTACAACCGATTTTAATGAATAAAATATAAAATTAACTCTCTCTCTCTCTCTCTCTCTCTCTCTCTCTCTCTCTCTCTCTCTCACACACACACACACACACACACACACACTGAAGCGAAAAGCAGAAGTAGAAGAAGAAGAAACGTTCAGTTTAGTTGGCACACCTACCCGAGGATCGAGAACATTTGGAATAATTTTGGTAGGCAGACTGACTTCAGGGATGGGTTCTGTCCACAGACGTTTGCAAACAAACGTGAAGGGAGTGACGTGCTGCAGCACTAGTCCGATGGGTACGTCATCCAGTGTTACTTTACAGTCGAGGACGATAGTAACTGGTCCTGTGTAAAATAACAATAATAATAGTAATAACAACAATATAACTGTTTTTAAACAATAAAAAACAATAATAATAGTAATAATAAATAAATAAATAAGTTAATTAATAATGTTAAGAACAAATAAATTAAAAAGATTATTTTTTTAAAATAAAACAAAATCCCAAATTACGATGTTATTTAGACGAAGTACTAGCTATTTTTGATAGCTTTTAATGGTTTTTAAATATAAAAGAACGAAAAAAGTTGCGAAGAGAAAAATAACAAAATAAACAAAATACAAAAAAAAATAAAATAATAATTACAAATTACTGAGTACATTTTTATACACCAATTATTTTACTTAACGTCTTCACTAATAACTAAATAAACTGATAATAAACAGAAACAGAACAGCAGTTGTTTTTCTCCTCCACTGGTCCATGTAGTGACATGCGGGCTGCGTGGTTAATACTTCTTATTACCTATTTTGTTTCCGTGTCTAATGCAGGGGTCAATAAGTGAGTAAATACAAGCGATGCGGTTCAGATAGCGCTGCACTTTGTCCCGGCCAATACCTGAAGAAAAATTACTATCGATTCATCAGTGACGACATTTTAAACAAAACAAAAATGTTGAAATCAGACCCGCACACTTAAAGGTTCCATGTACAATAACAGAAATAATCAACATAAGTACGGGTAATAAACCATGTGTGTGTGTGTGTGTTTATGTCTGTCTGTCAGTCTGTATGTATGTATGTCCGTATGTCTGTGTGTGTGTGTGTGTGTGTGTGTGTGTGTGTGTGAATACAAAGAATATTTTTAAAAAAAAAGAAATGTGGTTTTTTTTAAACTTACCGATAGTTTTTCTAAGGAGACTGTGTACATACCCCACTTGTCGATCAGAAGGAGTCAACCAGAGAATTGGTAACCGAGATAATTCACGACAAAGTTTTCTGTCTGAAATACGTTTACAAACAACAAAGACATCGTCATCACTTACTTCTTGTTTGCATTCTTAATTTTGTTTGGACTTTTAATGTAGCTTGTATATAATATTAAATAAATAATTTAAAAACAATTTAATAATAATAATAATAAAAAGAAGATGAAAATCTGTAATCAGAAAAAAAGAAAGACTTATTCATTTATTATATTTATTGTTATTCTTTTTTCTTCTCCTTTTTTCTCTCTCCATTTTTTTATTTATTTTCATTATTATTCATTTTTTTTTTTTTTGATACTGCTAGCGAATACTGTTTAATTTTTATATAATTTATAAATTACTGACAGCTTATGCCCTAAGAACAAACCTTTTTTTTTTTCCTCTAATCTTTCGTCTTGTTATTCATATAAAATGACCATACCCGATAACTGATTGAAAATGAGTACGAACTATAAATAATAAATATTATTCTAACCATTCTTAAATCCCGTGAAGTTGATCAGTTTTAGTTTTGCGTGAGGTTTCAGTGTCAACAGTCCTAACATGAAACTGTCGACAAGGGACGTGCTGCCTTGACCTTCAACGGGCATCGTCAGATAGTTCTGAGGCAAAACGTCTTCGAGCGGCAAAACACTCTGAACATCGAGAATCTTCTGCGGCCACGTGGACACCAGATATGTAATAGTCTGCAGTTCTCTCTGAAAGATAGCCTCTGTGAGAAGGGAGGGGTAGAGATCGAAGGGAACCTCGTTAAATTTAAACTTCTGCATACGTAAAGGATTTGTTACTAGTTTCTTCATGCATAGTTGATTGAGATGTCTGAAAGAAGAATATTATAATTATTGTTTCCTTTTTTTTTTTTTTTTTTTTTTTTTTTTTTCTATTAATTTTTTGGGGGGGATTGTTATTGTTTTTTTGTTTATGTTTTCTTTTGGTTTTGTGTTTTTGTGTTTTTGTATGTATTGGTCTTTATTATTTGGTTGTTCTTTATTTATTTTATTATTATTTATTTTTATATTTATTTATTGTTTTATTATTGCCAGTTTTTATTATTCTGTGTGTATTTCTGTTTCTATTTGTTTTTGTGTGTATTTTCTTCATTTACTTTTCATTATTATTTCACTATCCCTTTCTTTTTTCACAGAATTTTTTTTATTTATTTATTTATTTTTTTAATGTATTTAACAGTTAGAAGAATTCACAAGATTTGCCAATTTAACTTAATTGCAGTCAGTTGGCAAGTCTTATAGAAACAAATTATATTTTTGGAAAAAGTTATTAATTATTTTTTTTTCTTCTTTCTGATGAGCACAAGAACGTAACGATCTCTGTACAGATCATTGTGAAAGCTGATCTTCAGTCGATTTGTAAAGGTTAACAGTCACGAAAGCCTTGATGTGCAAGTGAGGATGAGTGTTTATAGGTTACAGTAAATAGTGTGATGATCTATGTATGAGTTTTAACGTATATTTCAGAAACAAACATTAAACTAATTTAGTAAATTTTATTTTAATTAATATTATTATATATAAAACGTAGGCATCCCATTTCGTAATATTTGAGTTAAAAATATATACAATTTTTCAAAGAATTTACCAGATGTTATGTGTGGGGGTGTGTATATGATGCGTAGGAACATGCGTGCGTTTATCTGTGTGAGTGTTTTGTGGATGTGTGTGTCTGTGTGGGTGTACGACGTGAAATTATTTAAAGATGTAATCATAAACTAACCTTGGTGAACAAATGACGTCACCGTTGATGTTTTTCCTACAGTAGAGCCGTCCGTGTGAATCTCTCAGTAAGTTGTAGATGAAATGGGACTCAGTCAGCCACAGCGGGTGTCTGTGCAGAATTTCATCGTCGTTGAAGTTCTTGTGTTTGTAGTCGACATCGTCCATTATGTCAGTCAGAGCCATTGTGTAAGCGCTAAAGAAGTAAAAGAAAATTTGCCAGTTACAAACATATGTGGTCTGACCTTTAACTGTGGAATATTGTGTTTCGCTGAATTTCACTTGTTCGTCTGTTTCCTGTAAGAACGTGTATATGTGTATATGGGGTGGGGGTAATATAGTTCAAATATTCGTAGGCTACCAGATGTACAATATACAGTGGTGTGCAGCAGAGGGGGCCGAAGGGGCTGAGGCCACGGATATTCAAACTGGGGTGGGGGGCATCCAAATTAGAAAATGACTTAATAAATTTGGTTGATTTATATTTAAATCGAACAATGTGTTTATTTTATGTTTCACCTTTTCGTTTACGTTTTCAAAATATCTTCCTTTCTCATAATATTTCTCAGTACTAGTCTTTATACTTGAATCTTTGGGGCACACAATCAAGGAGCTGGCCCGGGCATCACCAGACCTCTGCATGCCACTGACAATATAAGAACACCACCACCATCGACAACAACGACAATAATATCAATAATGTTCTTTATTACAAATTTCTCAGTAGCAAAACGATCATCTTAAGTAAAGGATAAAAATATAGCTGTTTGACAGTTTCTTTTAACTGGGCCTTGAATTTATTTTTTTGTTTCCTTTAAAAGACGACAAACAAACACAATTAATTAAAACCGAATCAAACTGCACCATTCTGTATTTTCCCTTCTGTTTTCGAATACCAGCAGGCGTCATATAGTTGTACAGAGAGATGTACGACTGTATTTTTCTGGCACGTAAGGCTACGAGATACAAGATAACCTATTCTGATTAGTATATTCTCAAATTACCGTTCTTTTCTATTTACGTTACCATAAACTGATTTGTCATTTGTCTTGTTTTCTAGATTTACCTAACAGCATCCATCCGTCCATGCAGACTGTGATTTACAATATTTGTGTACGGGAACAATTCTGTTTATTTACGCGTTACGAGCTGACTACATCCAGCACGCCTCTAGGTTACTCAGTATCACGGCGGTTGTGGTTGTTTTTGGGGAGGTAGAATACCCGTACAGGTCAGTCAGTCAGTCAGAATATACACGTACACTCCGATTCTCATTTGTATTAAAATATATTAAAATATATATATATAAAACAATAACAACAACTTCAAAAGAATAATAATAATATGAAGAAAAGGACACTTTGATCACTAATTTTATATAACGCATCTGTTTTAATACGCCCACATTCTGTTGATATTATTATCTTTGCCAGTGGCCGTGCATTCGCCATCTTCGTCATAACTTGGCAAGCGCTCGCATACTCGTTTTATTAACACGTATCCTGAATAACCAGATGTCAATAGGGACGAAAAGTTACAGTAAAACGTTTTAATTCTATATTATTATTATAAATGTTGCTGTTGCATAATACATTTCTTCTTCTTTTCTGATTTTTGAAAATAAATAAATAAAAATAAATGAAATAAATAAAAATGTTTTTTTTTTTTCTAAATAAAATAAAATAAAACCATATATTTGTCGGCGCTGTAAATGGCAAGAATTAGAAATGAAATAAATTTCATTTCTTATGTATACATAAATGAGTGTCACGCAGTATCCAGACTGTATTAGATTTTGATATGTATCTGAACAATGTAAACATTAAGCATTCTTACTGACAGTACACATCACTTTATAAATGTCCCAGTATAAAATAACTTATTATTATTATTGTTGTTGTTGTTGTTGTTGTTGTTGTTGTTGTTGTTAAATGAAACAATAT